>CM060948.1:63053981-63198981 GCA_030765055.1 Mantis religiosa
GAGAGAGAGAGAGAGAGAGAGAGAGAGAGAGAGAGAGAGAGAGAGAGAGAGAGAGAGAGAGAGAGAGAGAGAGAGAGGTGGCAGACAGAGAGACTAAGGCAGGTGTAGGAAATAACGTTTCAGAAATTTAAAACTTTTTCTCTTGGATAAGAAAGAGAAGCAGAGGAACTAAGGCACCTTCCCTCCCTGTCATAACACAATGTCGGATAATTTCACAATCAATACGGTCGTTCACTAAAGCCAATAATTTTACTCATAATTTGAGTCAGTTTCTTCAAGACCCCACCCTCTTACATATCACACTAGACCACAGCTTAAACAAGTACTTTCTCGTTGGATTTATGAAGCATTACTTTATCCCTCAAAAGTATATTAAGTGAAAAGTCTGAGGTCCTTTTTTTAATTAACGTCCTCCAGCGTAAGTTATATTGGATAGGCTAATTACGGAAGCATGTATTACGTGTCACTATTATTTAACGCGTTGGATTTAAGAGAGGGTATGCCTAAAACTTCATTTTCCTTCATATTCTGGATCTACTTACCTAAGCCTTGTGACGTATACAAACACTTTGCACACTAATGAATAATAACAGAGGATTAGTCATTTGAACTTCAAACCTTCAACGTTTCATCACGAAGACATACTCCAATAAACAAAGATGATCGCACCACACAAAAAAGATATTTTGCCAGGAGGATATGTTTGTATTTCAATGCAAATATGGAAACTGTGGTTATCGATGTTATCTCTTACAATACAAATAAGCTAGCCGATGATCGTCTACGAAACCTTCATTATTAAATATGTAAGCGATAAACAACTGGCTTTAGACTACGCCGCCAATACCCATGACTCGAACCTTGTGGTAGTAAGAAACGCAACCTATTCTTTGTATTCTATAGCCTAGACAGATGTCCGCCTGCTCAGCGTGAAGCCTATTCATGGCTTTTAACTTAACGTGAAAGAGAGATGATGGTGAGATGGGGACCGCCTCTATAAACAGCCATGAATTTCGCTCCACCAATCAGCAGTCCAAGAGCGTTCCATCACAATATCTGTCACTGTCTTTGTCCCCTCCTATATGTTTACAGTGGGATCCTTCTAGTTTGAGACAGACCATGGCCTTCAAAACCTGGAAATAAGAATACAATTATTCGTGATGACCGGCTGAGATGGCCTAAACTTATACATATCATAATTTTCAGAATAGTGACATATTGTAATACCATGGAAATTGAGGCATCTTCAAATCAGTTAGTGTAAGCGGGCTCAGGAGTCCAGGAGAAAAACATCTAGCGTATTAGATGTGTAAACATCATGTTATGTGTGTTCCAGGTCTGTTACTAAATTATCCTGCCCTGTTACAGTCCACTCAAGTTTCAATGAAAACGGTTGAACATAAAGTAAGCGGAATGGCTCAGGCGGTTTACATTTTAATTTTACCAGAATTTGATAATCTCTCATGTCATTTCTTGTGAAAGAGGTAGGAAGGAGGTTTTTGGAAATCACGGAATTAATAGAACTATATAAGTGTTGGGTATATAATTCGCTTGTAGTAATACAGGTAAGGGGTGATGATATAATTAGAATAGCTTTTGTGGTGCAAATTCAGGAGGTCGCATGTTAGATTTCTGTGGTGGACCTTCCTAACTTTTGGAGTTCTTCGGGGGTTTTCACGGGAGGCTACGCGAATGCTGAGAATGTTCGTTCGAATTTCCACTCCCTTATTTCGCTGCATCTTTCGTCCCCTTGACTTTTTCAGGGTTGACCCTCGACGACAGATGCCCTGGACGCTACATCGTTAGTGTATCTGCAGGTTCCAAAGCTCCCATGATCGTGTCACTCTCAAGTGGGGGAGGATGCCGGTTGTGCTAAACGCCAGTGGAGAGCTTCAATGTGGATCTATTAGGAACGGTAACATTTGCTCTCTTAGGGCTCCTGGATAGGCCGCCCTTTATCTCCTCTCACATTACCCCCTTTTCTCAAAGCACTCCCATGTGTGGCAGAGGCACAAAGGGCCACGTGGATGACTTCCTGAAGTCTCCATCTCTAATACTTTCCCTACCTTACCTGTTAATACAAAATGCATATGCTTATTCCTTCAGCTTTTGTTTCAAAATAGAAATAAAATGAAATAGTTGAAAGTTTAAAATTAATACCCATTTTAAATAAATGCTGCCACTGTATATGCAAATTAGCCTTATAGGAGCCTACTTGAATTGTAAAGGCCTAGCAACATTCATGTGACTTGCTGCTGACATTTCTTTGCAAGCTAGTAAAATTAGAAACTGTTCCGTAATGTTTCTTCGAGGCACTTTGGAAAACAGATTCATCTGGAGAATCAAACGCAGTTCAAAAAGGAAACATCTAGCTGCATAGAGAAGAGCTTCTTGTTGCTACGAAGTCAACACTACATACTGCAACAATAGGCCTATGTGGCCACCAAATCTGAACTCTATCTCTGTCAGCAGTACGTACTCTTATCTCCATTGATGATCAGCTTGCATTAGGTTGTCACTTTCTGATTCTACGAAGCAGATTAGACATTTCCGACGTAATTCGACATGACTGTTACTAACCTCATATTACGGTCGCCTTTATTATTAATTGTTATTAATGAAGCGATGCTTCAGTTTCGTTCGTTTTCTAATAGCAGGAAACTCTGGAAAGTCTATAGAATTATCAACAGCAATTAGGTAATTTATAATTTATCATGGCACTCCGTAACACCTACCTTCCCATGACTATTATTCTCGTTTCCCTGTCAGGTTACACTTGCATGTCCCAAGAGGTGACTGACCGACAGAAGCACGAGATTATTTCACCGTACACTGCCCAACGGAAGGTACTGAAGTTAACAGACGTGCTTACTCGTGTCTGACTCATTAATCAATGCTCACTCCTTTCAAAGTTTGCTGGAATCAGTCTTTATATCATCATAATCATCATTATCATGAGTGTGAATCGACGTTGCGCCAGCTCTAACAGCAGGTGTACCAAGATTCGACTTTTAGCCCCAAAAAGCGGGGGCATCTTTAACCAGTGCGTAATCGATTAAGAAGAGTGGACGAACTTGACACCGTACTACTTTACGTTAAAGAAAAGCCAACTTTATTCCACTGTCATGAACACTTTATTTCTCTTCTTGGAAGCAGCCTTTTTAGAATATGAGGATTGCTTCTAGGCCCGTACGAGATTGTCGGTTGATGCTTCTGCTAGGCAGCGTTAATGAATGGGTCGTACATTGTTGTAGCCTTTGTTGTTCTCACCAGTATTAGGATAGATATGGTAGAACCTTACGGAGGGAATTCGGTACGACGACCAGACTTGATCTGTTTACCTATGCCACAAGAGGGACATCCCCGGTAGGAAAGATGCGGTGAGAGGAGACAGAGGGTGGCTGGCTCAAGGAGTCACGACATTGCAGAGGGTAGGCCCCACTATTGACCAGTTGGAAACTCCCCAGGAGGACAATACAACACGCATCCCACCTACCGTAGCCCGCCTCGGTAGCGTAGATGGTAGCATGTCTGCCTCACGTTCAAGAGATCCCGAGTTCGAATCTTGGTCAGGGTGAGTTACCTGGGTAAGGATTTTTCCGGGGTTTTCCCACATCCTGAAAGACGAATGTCGGGTAACTCTAAGCTCCATGGACCCCGGACGCATTGAGCATCATTTCACCCATTTCATTCATCGTCATATTATGACTAAATGTTGGAGGACGTAAATTACAAAAAAAGAAAAAAAAATCCCGCCTAACGTGGTCCTGGAGCAGCCCACTATGCCGGCCCGGAGCCGGAGACCATCCTACTGGAGAAGGAGGTACATACTGGGAGCATGTACTCCTGCCATGCAGCGCTGAGACTCCCGTCGTAACTTCTACCCTGAAAGAGATCACCAGATGAGAGATGATGTGAAATGATAACGGATATGAAATTGGTAAGGAGAGGAAATTCGGGGGATGTAATTAACCTACCCAGCATTCGTCTGGTGACCCGGGAGAAACCCGAAAAGTCCCATGGGTCAGGTAAGACGGCCACGGAATGTGAACCGGAATCTCCCGAGTGCGCGCCACAGACGCAGTATTAAAACAATAACATGCGCAAAGGTTTCTGAGAAACAACAGAGTCTCAACTACATCTCTATGAGTCGAAAGATTTATAAAATGTAAAACTTTCGCCTACACACACACACACACACACACACACACACACACACACACACACACACACACACACACACACACACACACACACACGTGCGCAAAATGTAGTTCAAAACAAGAGACATCGTGGGTAGTTTATATACGAGAGCTGTTCAATAAAGAATGATCTATATTTTTTTCACAACGTACATTACTCTTCCTCATAATTTTGATGGTCCTTCTCAAAATAGTCTCCCTTGAATGCGATGCATTTGTCCCAGCGTTTCTGTCAGTCTTCAAAGACATGCTGGAAACCATATTTGAGAGATCCTTCAAAATCGCCTACGCAGCCTTCAACACTGCTTCTGATGATGGATAATACCTCCCACGAAGGCGTTTCTTCAAGTTAGGGAATAGAAACAAGTCACATGGTGCTAAATCGGGACTATAGGGAGGGTGAGGGATGCACTTCACGTTGATTTTTGTAAGATATTCAGCAACAACATCGGCAATATGCGGCCGCGCATTATCGTGGTGAAGCATCCAGCCTACTTCACGGAAATGTGGTCTTTTGCGCCTGATATGGACTTGCCATGTTTTGAGGACATCCCTGTAGTATTGTCCAGTTACTGATGTGTGTGCAGGTGCAACATACTGATAAACCATTTCATGAATATCAAAGAATGAGATGACCATAACTTTCCCAGCAGAAGCAACCACTTTTCCTTTTTGGGGGGTTGGTGATGAAGCAGATTTCCACATTGAGCTTTGCTGTTTGCTCTCAGGATCTAAATGATGTACCCAAGTTTCATCAGCAGTGATTACTTTTGAAATAAATTCCGGATCTTCCTCTAACATCAACTTTAACTGCATGCAGACCTACATACGAATGTCCTTTTGTTCGGGAATCAACAGTCTTGAAACCCATCGCGCACAAACACGTCTCATGTGTAAATGTTTCTGTCACCAACGTGTGGGTGGTACCCAATGAAATGTTCAGTATTTCAGAAAGTCATCCTTAGGTAATTCGTCGATCCTTTCTCACAATGGCAGCAGCAGTGTTGATGTTTTCTTCTGTAAGAGCAGTAACTGGAGCACCGGGTCCACTTTCCTTTGAAACTGATTGTCTCCCTTCTTTAAACATTTTAAACCACCTTCGAGCGGTGCTGTAGGGAAGAACAGACTCTCCATAGGCCTTCTGTAATATTGTATAGGCCTCAACTGAAGATTTATTGAGACGAATTTCAGTATCTCAAAGCTGCATATTGTTCCTCGCGTGTTACCTCCATTGCAGCGGTAGGCGATGCTAAACATGTCTGAACTTACCTGGATATCACAGGCGGGAACCAGGAGTACCAACAATAAAACTACTATGGCGTGTTTGTTTCACATTAAGCTAACAGAATAAAATAAGGTTGAATTTCAGTGCAAAAATTATGACCGTAAATTATGATCATTCTTTATTGAACAGCCCTCGTGCTAGACACAGCAATTTGAGGATTTTCCAGACTACTGATAACATTACAAGTGACCTACATCAACACATTTTCACTATAAAATTTATGCACTTCAAATTTAAACCTATCAATACATGTGGTATCATGATAAGGCGTACTACACTTAAATTGTGCATAAACCTTTCATTTACATCAATGGCCAGAGTTGCTCTGCTCCATTACAATCACCAAAAAAAAAAAAAAAAAAAAAAACATCAAATATCAGGAGCTGGTGGTGTCCATCTTGCTGTTAAACAAGGTAAGCTACTGGGGGTTCCGATATAAGGAATCATTTAGAAAACCGGTTCAGTAACTAAAATTAACATAAACTACGCTATCGTTTGAGAAATTATGCTGTTTAGCATTTGCTATTTCTGATTATAACATCCTTAAGCTTCGTTTAAAATAAAGCATTTTTAGGAGAGTTGGTGCCGTACGCAACGAGAATCTTTTCACTATAAACACCAGGAATGCAATCAAATTGTTTATTTTTTTAAAAAAAATAATCCATTATCACGCAGTGACTATGTTAATAATCTTATAGCTTTCACTAATTTTACTCACATGAGATGACAAGAAGTCTGCAAGAAGTAAATGACCTTAATTATTTAAAAATAGATCCTTCCGCCAAATATCGGACATGTATGCTTATTTAATCTAATAAATATTATAGGCCAGAACTAATTAAATGGTAGGTCATGTAGAACATCGTCATAGAAATATAAGTTAAAGCTACCCAATTCTTGGGCCCCGCCGTGGCTCAGTGGTTAGACCGCCTGGCTCTCACCAAGGCGGCTCGGGTTCGATCCCAGGCGACCGCAAAGTGAGATTTGTGGTGGACAACACGGTGCTGGGGCGGGTCTTCTCCGGGACCTCCGGTTTCCCCCGCCATCTCATTCCACCGGTGCTACATCTTCATCTCATGTATCATCAGTGTCATCGCCGCCTGCGGTGCCGTATGCAGTAAAAGCGGCCGTTAAACGCTACACACTTCCGCATTCTTCGAAAACCTTTGTTTTGTTTTATGAATTGTTGCATTAGTCTTCACAAGATATAGAATTAGCTAAACAGTATGCATGGCTATTGGCATGCTTTGTTCAGTTTATATCCATATCAAAATATTAATGACACGAGCATTTCGTCATCTTCGTTTACCTTTCTTTCTACAATATCAATAAAATGGAAATGTATCGACATATACTTGGAGTGAATAAGAATAATTGGAAGAGAAATTTAGCCAAGAATGGAAGCGTATAATCGAAAGTGCAAAATAAAGTTAAATAAATGCAGGTTAAGAAGTGGAAGAGAAGACATTTGAGAATGTTCAAATCGTTGCATTTATTTAGACCCCTTCTAAACAAGACTTTATTGGAGATAAAAGTGAATAATATTTATATTCTGAACATCCCACTGAACTAAATATGGTTTAGTTATCTGAACAACAAACCTAACCTAAGCTTTTAACCTAAGCTTAAAATTGTATGTCAGAATATTGGAGGAAACAAAACACTTTGTAAACAATTCTTTAGTAATCGTTTTCAAAATATGCCAAAATATTTCGATTCATGAGAGTTGACCTGGCAGGTATCTTAATGCTGTTATGATAGAAGATGAGCGCGGGCACGTAATCACACAAACTGGGCAAATAAAATTTGGTTTGACGTTTGAAACCTAGTACAAATCCATATGGAGGTACTTTCCTCGTTAATCTTCAAATTTCTTCACATAAAGATTTTAAAGTAAATATTTGAACCTCACCTTAGAGCTAATAACTTATATAGTTGTTATTTAAAGTGTATTTTAAAGAAAACAGAGGAAAATATTTAAAGTGAACTAGTTTACAATCGATATTTCCGACGGAATACAAAATTTTCTTTTACAAAATCATACTGTGACACTTGTGAACAATTTTCTAAATGTGAAATTGGCATGAAGGAGAACGCCTAATACCCTTAGAACTCTGAAAGCATAGTAACATGCTTAACAGGAACAGAGATGGATCATTCCTAATTTTTTAAATTGATAATGAACATTATCTACATTTACTGAAGCTCCTAGTTACTTCATAAATATGTAAGGTAACTACAGTGGATGGCTTTGTTTAGTATTGATTACCTTAACTATTATGCAGACAGTCTGTATTGGTTCTGAGAAAATAATTAACTTGTTTACTACTCATTTCAAGGAATTTAATTAACCTTTTCCAGACTCAGTAGGCGGACAGAATAAACAAAAAGTGCATATCAGATTTTGCTGCTGACATTATAAAACAATTTATGTTAATATACAGTATATATTTCATCTGGCAAACTCAGTAAGCCTTTGGATTTTACGGGAGCAGCAAAAAACAAATAGAAAATGTTCACAAGAAGGAGGAAGTTGATTGGCACACGTTAATTAATATAGGGTTGATTTCACAAAATAGGCGAATTATTAGCATTCATTGAACTGTCCACAGTAGCATAAATGACGACAGATGACACTATTCCTTGATAAGTAAATAAATATTTCGTTTCTTAACAATGATGCCACTTATGAGGTTATGTCAGCGCCTTCAGTGTGCCAGAAATTCTCTTCTCAAAAGAGTTTTACATGCCAATTAACCTATTGAAGTGGGACTGACGCTTTTAAAGACAGTTAGAAATCTTGGCCTGATCTGGGATTGAACTGGCGACTTTGGGATGAGTAGGCCAGCGCGTAACAACTGAACCACCTCTCTTCGGATGATTACAGCGGTTATTCTCTTTCACAATTCACCTTGCACAGAGAGAAACTTTAACATTAGAAAATAGTACGAATCATTAGCAACCAGTTTGTTACTACTTAAAAGTATTTAAGGAATGCGTCCGTTGCGCATTGAAAAGTTATCTTTAAATGGAAATAAATTGCATTTACACACAAGGCGTGTGTAGAACAGGTTTTGGAAAGGTAGAATCATACTAAAATTCTCAGTACCATAGCCTGGATTTGAATCATTTATCTTCCAATCTCCATATGGTTGCTTTAATCAACTAATTCATTTACTTACGTAAAGATCGGTCTAAGGTATGAAGCCCGGATATTAAAGGACTTAACGTAGTCTTATCATCGCCCAGTATAAGATTATGTATATAAACATAAAATTTAAAAAAATCGTCATGTACAGCCTATAAGCTATGGCCCTATTCTACAGAAGTAGAATAATAAAATATTTCCTTCACTGAATGACTAAAGAAGGTCTTTCTGTCCTAGCATGTGCAATACCAGATTTATTTAAATTCACTCAATTAACATCACCATAAATTAACAAAGGGCAACTTTTCTTCTTACTGCAGAGATACTGAAATTCTTAGTCTAGACATGGTTTGTGTTCGATAGTTTAGCGACAATCCTGTATGCGCAATAAGCACATTTTTGTGAATACGCACCACAGTAAAAATGTATATAAACCTTTACCAAAACACGTATATACGTTTAAATATATTATCATTCTCTTCTTTCTGCACAGTTGCTTCAGTTAATTATCGCTGTTTGATAAGAGGCATTTTGTGAGGGAAAAGTACTACTGAAGCACCATGGATATCCTCGACCTTCCTGTTGGTTTCAAACCTTGGTTTTGTTTGGCCATGCGATATAAAAACCTGACCAGCAGCTTTAAGCTGATTTATGCCTCGGAACAGTTAGATAAATTGAAGTCAAGCAGGTTGCGTATAGTTACCTCAGACCAGGTGATGGCTTAAAGTCTGGCTTCAGTACATAATAGCAAAATTTGTTAGCGCGCAGTGGTATCAGGGTTACAAGTTGCTAAATATTTTATATTTACTCTGAGTATCTGAATTCTGAAAAAGGAAACGAACAGGTCTTATGCATAAATAAGCTTTCTTTCTTTTTCGTCTTTTCCCCCTGACGTTTAGAGTATGTTTCAGAGGTTTAGTGTGTAATATTAAGGAAATATGTAATTCTAAATGCTTCTACACCTATTCCAATAACTATCTTAAACAGGAAACTCTTTATTCTCAAGTGTGGCTTCATTAAAAGAATGTTATACTAAATATGGAAGTTCATCATGGATATAACCACATTAATATTGCGCTTTCTTAATTTACGTCCTCCAGTGTTAAGTTATACCGGTTGATGAATAAAATGGGTGAAATGATGCTCAGCTGAACCCAAGGACCACAGAGCTTAGATTTACCTGACATTTGTCTTTTATGGAAAAGGAGAAACCCCATTACGTATTTTGAAATTGAAATCTACGACAGTTTTCCATTTTAGGATCTGATAATACCTCACTTTCACAGAAGCTTCAGCTTTGGATTGAAAAAGATAGTTACACTGTTGTTTTTATTGCGGTACTATCGATTCAATTTGCAAAAATAGCCATCACTTCAACTCTAAAGCTTGATTAGCTATCCACTGCGACTACAACTGCATTTTTACATTCTGATAAATGGTGTTAATTTTGACTAATGTTTGAATGTTAAATACCAGTCAACTTATAATGAACATATATGTCTACCTTCCATGTGTTCTGTTTTTTAGATTTACGGCAGTATATTTGCCAATCTATAACTAAGGTATTGACGAATAGGTCAGAAAATACCAGTATACACTAATGGTTTTTCAGTAAGCAACAGTTGGTTACCCTCTGTCGCTTAATAATTCAGAACTAAGTGCTACTGATGTAAAACTTTTGCAGTGGCGTCCATGGTCAGGAAATCAAATGCTGCCTCTTTTGGTTGTAGCCATAAGTTAACTAAGATGTTGAAAACCTCAATTTTTTTTAAACATGTAGTCTTCCTCACGATTTCTATATAAGAAACATTATTTAGTTACTTCAGAGTATATTGTAACAGCGTCTACTGTCATTATTCGTATGGTTTCACTGCTATTAGTGCTAGTGGTCATATGCACGTGTGCTAATTGCTGCTACTAATGCTCTGCAAGTTAGAACTACTGCTTACCTATTAGCAGCAGATAAAGAAAGATAAAGAACGATAAAACACGTACTTTATGTATCGAAAAGGAACAAAATTTGTAGCAAAAATGTCGAAATATCATGTAAAATGTTAAAGTATTTGGAAAATAGTTAAAATATTCAACACATGCAAAACTTTCAAAATCATTTTCATGGTACAAGTCTCCACTTGGCTCAATGCCCCAGCGTATGGCCAATGGAGTAAAATATTCAGGGCGTAACAGCCAGCGAGTCAGAGTCGGCCAAACCGACTGCCTGCCTCACGGCCAAGGAAAAGGTGGACGGTCATTCAACTGATGGAGGAGGTAATGTGGTCAGCATCATCCACCTCCGGCCGGAAATATTGGCTTTCTTGACCTATCGTAGCTCCTCAGCTTCCTGACAATGCTAAGTGGCCACCGACCCTGAACCTGGCTCTTAAAATCCGAAACCCCCTGGGCTGGGATCGAACCCAAGCGAACTCCGTAGCAGGGAACCAAACCACAACGCTCTAGCCCGTTACGTAACACCGCAGCACCAATGGAGTAGGGAGAAGAGGAATATTAGGTTTCTGTTATCTCTGGAGAGATCTGTGCTTTATGAGGTATAATAAAAATTGTTTTTCCATTTGATACAAGACTATATTAACTTTGTATATAGAACTGTAACGCATTCACGTAATCTCTGAAAGGTATAAAATGCACAAGTAAAATAAACCATTTTAGGAAAGTTTACGGAAATGATTTTCCCTGCATTTATCATTTACTTTAAGAAAACAGAGTAATACGTTGTGGTATTTTATATCATGTGAGCATATTTGCATTGAAAAACCACACATTGTTTATATTATTTAGAGCAGAAAGCTCTTTAAATCTCACTCAGTATGACTATTTACTGCTTTGTCAATTTGCAGCACATAATATTTCGTAATTATCTAAAACTAGGGTCCTGGGTTTAATGTTAGAAAAGATTTTCATATTTATATGGTACCCTAATTTCATAATAAACATTAGGAAGGCAGTTTCTTCTAATATTGATTCTTCAGGAGGCTCAATGTTTATACATTAAGTCAAAAATGTCTAATTTAAGCATTCTTTACTTCTGAGTGGGATATCGGCTGCAACAAATACTCAGCATGACTTTAATTAGCACCTTGATTGTTCCTTCAATTGATGAAGTCCGTTTCCTTCTAAATAACTGCCGTAAATTCGTACGAGTATTTACAGCAATACGTTTCTGTCCAGACAGCTGTTGACTGACGTGTTGATTTGCTGTCACAAGTTTGGCACAATAAAGCTTCATTGTCCGTGGTAAATACGTTTTTACACCCATCTGCATTTTGCTGATGACGCGATTAACACTTGATTTAGCTTTCGGTTTGTTTTCAAGATACGCAAGCTAAACAAAACACTTATTCATAAGAACTGAAGAAGCAGCGTGGTCTGTATGAATCATTCACACACTACCACAAGAACGTGGTCCAGCAGTATAAACATGTTATGAAGTATACAAATATCAGATAAGGAATAACCAGCATTTGTACCATCTGGCCACCACAACAAGGTAGCATGTCTGCCTCACGTTCAAGAGGTCCCGAGTTCGAATCTCGGTCAGGGTGAGTTACCTGGATAAGTTTTTTCCGGGGTTTTCCCTTGTCCTTGAACACGAATGTCGGGTAACTGTAAGCTCCATGGATCCTGGACTCATTTGAGCACCATTTCACCCAATTCATTCATCGTCCGATATGACAACGTTGGAGGACGTAAATTACAACAACAAAAAACAACAACAAGGCAAGAGAGCAATGAAGGTGAGAGGGGCTTAAACTGTTAATCTGCTCTGTTGGATTTGTTTACTGAGAAATAAGTGTATGAGAGTGCATATGAGTCACCCATGTTGCTAGACCGAATGCTCGTTTCTGTAAGTACAGTGATGGGTATTATGTAAGGATGAGATACGTGACAACACTTAGGTATTTTAAACGAACCTACCATCCTTGTTACACTAGAAAGGCAAGCATAAACACCATACGGACAGCAAAAGTGATTACGTTACACATTCCTTAAACTTGCCTTCTTGTGCTGGGCAGAGTATATTATGACACCTAACTTTTTTCTGTTTACCTTAATCATTAGGGTATGTTCTAGGTTTTCACGTACCTGTGATACCATACTGGTAATTCGTAAATGATATTGCTTATATTTATAATAGCATAAATTAAAATTATGCAGGGTAAATCTAGGTATTAAAGATAAATTCAGATTTATTTGTTGAAGATTGTATGAACATATTTACATATTTCTCTTCGAAATATAACATATTTTTACGTGAAATAAGGTTTCTATTTATGCTCATGAAGCTTTATACAATGTTTGCTACTTTTTGTTGAACTTTATGGAGTAGCAGAAAAAATATTTATTTAAGAATCCGCTCCGTAGAGATTACTAACACTACTAAGGCTTACCTTAGTTAATCCGCTTCTTAGATGTGATTTGAGGGGCTATATATATTGAGCTGACAGAACATAATTTTGGTATTGGGACATTTTCAGTTTCTCGGTGATGGTTTAAAACTTGTATTTATGAATGGTATATATTGTTCCTGTAGTAAATTGTAAAGCTTAGATCTTAAAGTTCACAATCTATCCGTAACTATGGTCATAACTAAAGGGATAAGGAAGGCAGATGGTAGAGCAAAGTAGAGGAGACAGCTCTCAAGTCCATATTAACCCATTTACTATGTTCTAACCCGAAGTCTAATAGAGACTTAAGGCTACAATAATAACAATGATTGCATAATTATACTGAAGGCCCATAAGGGCTTACTTTGGAGATGCGTGACCGTGTATGGTTGTGGATCCTGCTGACTGACTCTCCAACACAAAATGACTCTCTGAAATGACTTACTACGTTCCACTTCTCCCGCTGCTGGCTTGAGCAGCACTTAAATACGGATTCTACTAAAATGTCGACCTAGTGCCAAATCAGCGTTCCCACCCTACAAAAAGCTACGTAAAGTTTCCCGAGCAAAGCTAACCATGATCATATTCCTCAAAGCAACCTTACTGCAATTCGGCGTCTGGATGACTCAGATTACTTTGGTCAGCATAGACCGCATCCGGGCACCTGTACGTGGTCCCCAAGAGTAAATAGAAAACTGATGTCATAAGCTACACTCATGGGAAATCTGGCACAATGCTGTTCTCATAAATCAGCAGAACTGAAAACTTCAGAATGTGGAATGAGTGTCAAGTCATTGCACAGGAAATAAGCATTCAGTAACAATATTACAGAACTTGATATGTTCCCAAGTATTCCTCAGCCATACACATGATAATATGGTTAATAATCCTGCGATAATTGCACCCGCTGTAGTCGCAATTTAAGATAATGTACGTAAAAATCAAAATCTAAAACAATTATTAAAATCATGAGTGTTTATGCATAAAGGTAATGGGATGACACCATTACTTTTGGATACTGATACTGATTTTAAGCACCGATACCCGGTAATCATTTTATAAACACCTGAAAATATCGTAACTATTTTCATTAAATATAGTTCTCATTAGTAGTGTGCCGTTTGTTTTCTCTCCGGCACCTTTTTACCTGCCCTTCCGGTTCGAGGGCGCTGCTGTCACGTTGCTTTGGTTTTCCGCCGTTCCTCTTTGGGGGCGCTGCGGTGCCCGAGGCTTCTTGTGTGGCTCCCTCAAACCGGCAAGGAAGTGTGTGCCTGGCTCGCGTCGCGTCTGTGTCTCTGAGGGTAAGTGCTCCATGTTCGTGTTTCCCGTTACTCTCTTTGGGTTTTCATGCGTTGCCTTTTGGTGAGCCGTGTTGTTTTATGGAGTTCTTTCCTCTCAGTTCGGGACCAGAAGTTGGTTGTTACTTTTATGTGTCTGGGTTGATCAATACAAAATGTAGCTGGAAGTAAATACTATATGAAGATAGGACAGAAGTATTGTTATTGTATGTTTATGTACTGATGAGCGCAAAGTGTAGCAAGAAAATAAATTCAAATTAAGGTTTGATAAAAGCTTTATGGTTTTAATTTAATTTCATGACCCTGGGTTGGCCCACACAGTAGTTGTCTTTGTTTAAACATATGTAACCACATTTGTTGTTTGCTTTCCTGCTCATCATTTTCAGACATCGCGGCATCATACTGGGACAGCGATAGAAGATCACAAATTCCTTTCCCAATAGAAATTTTGAAAAGTTCACTAGGTGAATGAATTTGTCAAGATACTTCCAATGCGTTGTAACATGTTTAAAAACACTTAAAATGTGTTTCTAAATATGGTCTGTTACTGTTAGTATTGCCTGCTTAAAATACTCGTACTTCCATATTTCACTCATATTGTATTCAATATTTGGGTTTTATATTGGTAAAACTAGCTATTTAGGGAAATTAGTCATACGATACAGCTATAAGATGAGTTCCTGGCCCAAATTTGACTTGAGAAACATAAATTAACAGATGGAAGGAAAGAAACAATATTTCCATGCATTGTACTATCTCAAGTCTTAAGTTCTAATTTGTTTCTGCTGGATTCATAAATTTTCATTACTGAAGTACCTGGTTAAAATGTAATGGGTGAAATGAATCACATAAATGAGATTTATTCACTAATCAGTTGAGTACCTCTACTCCTTAATTCATTGCTTCGCATCTTTTTATTCAGACTCATGTATTTATGTGCTCTCTGCCCACCATACGAAGGCAAGTGGGATCTAAAGAGGAAGAGGGGTTTGAACTGTTTATCTGCTCTGGTAATGGATCTGTTTGATACGAAATGAGTGTATGAGGGTGCATATGAGTCACCCATGCTGCCAGATCTAATGTTTGTTTCAGTAACTGTAGTGATAGGTATTATGCATGGGTGAGTTATGTGACAACACTTGCGTATTTTACATGAGAATCGCATCCTTATTGTATCCTGAAGGCGAGCATAAACATTATGCGCACAGCAAAAGTGATTACGTTACACATTCCTCTGCCTTAGCTTCTCTTGTTGGGCAGAAAGTAATATTACATTTATTTATTCGCAGGGAACGCAATCAAGGTCTATCAGGAATTATAGTCAAGCAACATTTTAGGGACTTGTGCGAGGCAATAACGCAGTCTGGACTCCTTTTATCCCTTACTTAGTATAAAGTGAAACGGAAAGGCCTTCAGTAAGGAAAAACTTCTTAGTTTAGGGTATATAAAATTATCTAACGTTTCTCTCAAAGGCTTAGGCACCTTCAATACCACCGGCTATCACAATATCAACATCCCATTCCTAATATATATAAAACTTCTCTGGGCCTATTGATAAGAGTAGCATTTCGATAACAAAGTTTGTGCTGGTGACCTCGCTTGTTACGTATTTGTGCTTAAAGACATCTCACCTAACATGTATTCTTCAGATTGACACTATCTCAACTCAATTCAATTCAATTTTATTGCTCTTTATAACAAGTACAATAGTATACACAATTGAAAACTTGTTTAAGATCATAGTCCAGTTAAAAATAAATAAAGACAATCAATACAATTACAAGTAATAACAGTTACAGTGCTAAAGATGACTGTAATACAAATACATTGATAAAAGGTTACTGTAGGTCAATTATAATATCATTATTATTCAGAAATTCTTCCACGTCATAGTAAGCTTTTAAGTTAAGAAAATTAGTTAATATATGTTTAAACTTAAGTAATGTAGTAATATTTAAAACATTTATTGGTAATTTATTGAATAATTCACTGGCAATATAATCAATCTTTCTTATATATAATTTTAATCTATATGATTGAGTTATCAAGCTCTGTTTTCCTGTAGTGTTGTAGTTATGAATAGCTGAATATTGAGGCAAAGACTTATTTTGTATATACAATATGGATTTAATATAAAGATACTGGGAAGGGTTAATATTGAAAGAGTTTTGATAACTTCAGTGAGGTTACCTCAAGTTTTTAACCACGAAGATGATTAATTATACTTATTTATAATTTAAATCTAATATATATGCACAATCTTCATTTTATTGGCTTCAAAACTTTGTTATTAAATAAATACCCTCTTTGCATACCGATGTCGCCTAAATTCAATCATTTACCCACCAATTTTCTTATGCATGGTGCACTTCCTTGCACAGGATACTTAAGGCAAACATACATAGAAAACACCCCTGAATTTGCATTTAATTTTCTAAGCTGTGAAGTAAGATACAGGTTATTCAATTTTTGAGTATATAATTACATATGGAATGTTCTATACGTCATATGCATTTGTTTAGTCAAGTGCATGCAGTGTTACATATGAATATTTACAACCATGAGGCACAACGGGTTCAAAATTTTATACTATCAAGAAGAAGTAAGAAACAAAAGTATTTGAGGTATATCTGCTTCAGGCTTACATTTATTTTGATCTCACTGGACACTTGGTATTTCCTTAATGCACTAACGTTGCGTTGAAGGCAAATTCAGTATACCTGATGCGCATTAGACAAGGGAGATTATTGTTGAAATGCTGAAGAGTACACGAGAGTTGGGATACAGTGGATGTGTTGCGAGAATATCAGTATCGTAGAACATATTCAGAAAGAATGTGTATCACTGAAGCACTGCAGTTGGTATGCAGTGAACGTCTAGGCGGGAATGTCTGTATCATTGCAGATAGTGGTAAGGAAAATGTACCTATTGTTGAAGGTTCCGATATAGAGGACAGTTGTAATAGTGAACATGTTTGCCATAATGTCGAAGCTATCACAGAGATTAGGCAGGAAAGTATTTTTGAAGCCCTGCAGAAAAAAAGACAGTTGACACAGAGTGAATGTGACTGCGAAATGTCACACAGCCACCAAGGTGTCGTTGATGGTTTACCCTTTTCTGAGAAGGAGGGGCCTTGGACTTCTGCCATTCCGGGACACTGTCGCTTACTGCCATATATTTAATTTACGTCCTCAGCGTTAAGTCATATTGGTCGATAAATGATGCTCAATAGAGAATTACTTGTTACAGCATAGTCGCTGGAGCTTAGAGTTATCTGACATTTGTCTTTTATGATAAGGAAAACGCCGGGGAAAGTCTTGTCCAGCTAATTCAACCTGACTGAGATTCGAACTAAGGCCCTCTTGAAAATGAGGCAAACACGCTACCGAGGTGGGCGGCATTTTGATGAATATATAAATAATAAACGACAGTTACATATTGTTGCATGGATAAGGATATTTTATAAGGATAACGAGTTGTAGGATGGAAGAAAATATTTGTTTCAGATTGATGGGTGAGCATGTATGGTTTGGCGAGCGTAAGGTTATAGGTTTCCTCGGGTCGATGTCATACTTCCCCAGCCTCGGATGAGGTGACTGCAGCTGAGTGAAGGAATAGAACAGAATAGAATTTGTGGGAGACGTTAAGGATGTCGCAAATTAATTTGCGAGAGGCTAGATCTAAATGGATGTTGTTTGGGATGTGCCATTTTGCGGCTGTTACCACTCGAAGGTAGCAGTTCTGCAACACAGCCCCAGACTTGGCAGACCTAGGTCAAGATTGGTCTTAATACTTGCTTAAGTAGCAAAAGCTTGATCTTAGGGGCCATGGGAGATTTTTTTGTTAAAGAGTGGGCAAAGCATCGCCATACGTTTGATGACTCTGGAGGCAAGTGATGTGAGTATGCTTTGCAGTGGAGGCGCATATCAAAAAGCACTCTGAGATATTGTGCTGCTCTCCTACATGGTACACTGGTTTCAGCTAAGCGAAGTTCAGGTGTATCTTGTAGGTGGGGACGACTGGTGGTACATATGACTGACTGTATTTTGTTTACGGTGATCTTAAGGCGCCAAGTTGTAGACCAGGCTGAGAGCAATTCCGCATAGCGCTGGGCACCACAGTGGTATGATTTCATTTTGGTGATACTGTGGCTATTGCTATATCATGAGAAAATAGGTAAAGGCTGCAGCCTGTGTTTCTATAGGTTAGCAAGAGCAGGGGGCCATGAATATTTCCCTGAGGTACCCGTGGGTTGATCGCAGCATATCGATACAAACTCAGGGAATGAGCAGCAGAGAGCAATTCTGAAACGTTACGACAGAGAACACAGGTAACAATGAATGGTATATAGATACTCTGCAGTTTTTTTAGAAGCAAAGGTTATTATGGAAGCACTGCAGTGGAGAAGACAGTCGGGATACGGTGATGAAGCTGCGAGCATATAAATACCTGGCACCGATTGAGAAGGGAGGACTTATGTACTCCAACATATATGAGAGTCGGCATAGGATACAGAAAATGTAGGCTTCTCTCAGTGCCTGAGAAGAACGGGTATTATGGAAGAGCAACATGGAAGACTGCCCACAAAAATTAACCTGGGGCGTGAAATCAGGAGAGAGGATTCGCAACGGACGGCCTCTAAAGTAGCATTTCAGCCCGAAGGACTCTAAAACCGAACCTCACATGGTACCTTAGATTTCGGTGGACGCTGAACTGCCGGAACTTATTCGATGATGTCGGATGACTCGTTTTTCTGGAATATCTTCGAATAATCACTAGGAGTATAACTAGCAGGAGAACACAAACCAATTTCCCACACCCAAGTTGTTAAACCACCCGTTGTGAAGGGTTATACGCCCTACGTTAGCCCAATGCAGGCCTTTTTAGTACCTCAAACGGAATCAGGTCGAGGAAATTTCGTCTAAAGGAAAAAGAGGCGAGAAAAAATCGGGCTGTTATTTATGCTAAGCCAACCTTAAGTGGCATAAAGGTGGCTATCATAAATGAGACCATCTCTTATGTTGTGCTGACACAGTAACAAAGAAACCTGATAAAGGCGAGATTAGCTGCTTGGCAAAGGAAGACCTAATTTTTTTCTGCGTGAGTTAAACTGGACTTGCTAATAAGTAACATACCTACAACACAGGTATGAGAGAGCTCCAGAGTCAAAACAGTGAGATTGGAAGCTCTACGAACCTATAAATGTTTCATGGTCTGATTCTATGGCCATGAGGTGGTAAGCGAAATTCTCTTCTAGAACCACTTGAGATGCAGAGCGCTGTAACGAATTCTAAGCGATGGATGACATGCTGGAGTACAGGGATCTGCTTTTGAGGGAGAAGAGGTGGTGCTTGTTCTAAACAGGACAGTTTACATTTTGCCAACGTGGCCCGGTCCTCCTTTACGAGTGACAGGGCCGTCGCTAAAGAAGTCAGGATTCCAGTAAGGAAGGAGAGTCTTGAGGACTCCTGCTTGTAAAAGGGAAAGAAATTGAATTCATCCAAACCGGTTAAGTACCTTGGAACTATGTTGATTTTGGGCTGCGAATGAGAAAACTTGTAGAGCATAAATTAAAAACGGCTCTCAAATTATGTAGGATCTGTAGGTCAGCCACTGTGCTGAGAAGAAATATCCGAAAAAGGGTGGTAAGATGGCCATATACTTCGGTAATGAAGTCCTCTACATCTCTTGAGAAGTTGAATTGGTGGCCAGCCTCCTCTTTGAGGTCTATTAGTAACTGGTGGGTTGCGAACTAACCGATGGTAGTTATAACCAAACTCCGTACTGATTTAGCCTAAGCTATGCTTATTTAGACAAGCTAAGCTGATCACCAAAATTCGCTGACCTGACCTAGCCTCAGCTAACCTGGTCCTTTATCTCATTGCCTAATAAGACCTAGTACTATCTAGACCAACCAAATCTGGGATAGTCTAAGATTGCCCAACTTGTAAGTCCTAACTACCTGGTTTCATCTGAGCTGCCTAAACTACCTCAGACATACCTTTACTTTCTAATCGGACCTCTGATTGTTATCCATAAATGTTTTACAAGTCACTATAACTACCTTCATTCCACACTCTTTTTGTGAGTAAATGATATACAAGGTCCACGGAAGCAATTACGAGGGCTGTTCAATAAAGAATGATCATATTTTTTTTTACCGTCATAATTGTTCGCACTAAAATTCAATCTTATTACATCCTGTTAGCTTAATGTGATACAAACACGCCGTAGTAGCTTCATTGTTGGTACTCCTGGTTCCCGCCTGTGAGAATCAGGGAAGTTCAGACATGTTCAGTATCACCTACCGCTGCAGTGGAGGTAACATGCAGTTAAAGTTGATGTTAGAGGAAGATCCGGAGTTTCTTTCAAACGTAATCACTGCTGATGAAACTTGGCTACATCATTTTGATCCTGAGAGCAGACAGCAAAGCGCAGTGTGGAAATCTCCTTCATCCCCAACCCCCCAAAAAGCAAAAGTGGTTGCCTCTGCTGGGAAAGTTATGGTCATCTCATTCTTTGATATTCATGAAATGGTTTATCAGCATGCTGTACCTGCACACACTTCAGTAACTGGACAATAGCACAGGGATGTCCTGAAAACATTGCAAGTCCATATCAGGCGCAAAAGACCACATTTCTGTGAAACAGGCTGGATGCTGCACCACGATACTGCGCGGCCACATATTGCCAATGTCGTTGCTGGATATGTTGCAAAAATCAACGTGAGGTGCACCCCTCACCGTGCCTATAGTCCGGATTTAGCCCCATGTGACTTTTTCTATTCCCTAACTTGAAGAAACGTCTTCGTGGGAGGCATTATCCATCATCAGAAACAATGGTGAAGGCTCCGGAGGCGATTTTGAAGAATCTCGCAAAAAATGGTTTCCAGCATGTGTTGGAAGACTGGCAGAAATGCTGGGACAAGTGCATCGCATTCAGGGGAGAGTATTTTGAGAAGGACCTTAAAAATTATGTGGATGGGTAAAGGTATGGTATAGAAACAGTTGTGATCATTCTTTATTGAACAGCCTCGTATTTGGTACGTCATAGCCAGAAAATTAGAACCACGGTCCCAAATACTTGAAATGACAAACACAAGAATTCCACTTCGTAGTTTCTTTTAAATCCTGCCGTAACTGACCACCATAAACATTTTACTGTTTTCGGAAAACCTTACTAAAGGGCCTTAGTCAATTGCACAATGGTAAGATAATAGATTTCAGTTTCAGTTGGAAGGAATATGCCATGCCAGTTAAGATGTAATTTTGAAATCACATCATATTCACATTTTATGTTGTCTTGTTTACTCTTTGCAATGGCGACTCATATATTTTCTTTCACGTCATATTAAAAACTCATCCACTAGCACATAGTTCACTAGTTCGTTAATAATTACTGAAAATCACACTTACTCTAAATAACAGAATTCAAGCCAAACACTAACACCTAACGGCTGCATGAGAATGTTCTGTACATGAATGTTCCACAATATACAACATTCCCTAAGTAACAGAAGGCGGTGTTAGCAGCTCAAACATTTTGCCGCAGCGTTGTTTTTGTATTGTATAGAAATTAGCAAGAATTAACAACTAGTAGGGGAGTTTACAATGGCGTGTTTGAATTCTATACGCTTACAGCAATGCAAAACTGATAACTAAAAACACAAAATGCCGAATCAGAATATTTATTTTAAGATACACCATCAACCACATTAGTGCTGAAGTCACCACTGGCAGTGTAGCATGAGTCGTTTAATTTCTTCTTTCAAGAACGGTCCTCCAATGTTAAGTTATATCATACGATGAATGGAATTATACCCAAATGAGGTCAGGGTCTATAGAGCTTAGAGTTGCTTGACATCTTCCAGGACACGGGAAAAGCTCCAAAAGAAGTTATCCAGATAATTCATCCCGACCAAGATTTGAACTCGGGATCACTTGAATGTGAGGCAGACAAGTTACCACACATGCTGCAGAAGTGTTGTAAGATGTCGAGATAGCAAAGAGCCTTCAGCTTCTTTGTGCAGTAAATTGTAATTGGTCAGCTATTTAAATTCTAGTTTAGTGCTGTGATTAATTGAATTGCCTTAATGATTAATTAAGTTGTTATAATATTTCACTCTAGCGCTGTACGTATGTTGTGGAGGTTACCAGGAGGAGGAAACTTTTAACTTGCTTGCGATGTGATTAGGCGGCACCGCGGCCGAGTGGTTAAATCGCTTGCCTTTTGCAAAGAAAACCAGAGTTTCAATATAGGGTTTTAGTAACGCCACTTTGTCTGCTGCGGTTTTTCCAGTTATTCTCGCCATTCATTCCAACAAACTACTCCATAATCCATTTCTTTTCGTCAATATTACCAACATTTCAAGTCATCCTACACCTACCATCAAGCAGATCCCTATCCTGGCCATTGTCTCGGATCCAGAGTTTCTCTGCTCCTCGACAGACATCTGTTCCGAGACACCCACTTCTGAGTCCTGGGGGAGATGTATGTCCTCCAGGCGAGAAGGGTAAAAGGTGGGTTATTACATACACATTAATGCTCTAAATTGGGGTGATCTGGTCCTACACCTTGTTCTAAATACAACACAAGATATTTTGTCAAATTTATATACCTAATGTGGTTTATTAAAACTGCCATTTCACAGTCAGAGCTGCTGAATCGCAAATAAACTTTATGACGAAAGCCGGAAACCCCTTCCGCAGTCACTAGATAAAACAATGGTAAAATTTGTTTGCATTACACTGTCCCCTTAAAGAACTGATAAAATCAGTTAAAGCTTTTTAAAAATAAAGGCAATTTGAAGGTTTGGAGTTTAGACAACAGTAAAAGTAAACATTTTATGCTGTTTAAAAATTGCGAAAACATCGAAGACATTGCCGGTTTGTTGAGTTTATATTCTTGTTTCATGCTATTAGAGATTTAGATAGCATTGGTGGATTTCAGCCTATTAACCCGTAACATTCTTTTTCATTAGACCGGGCCCAATGTAGGTGCAGGTAGTCCTATGTGTCTGGCATATTTTCAAAGTATATGAACCTAAATCTAGTTTTTGGTTAAACTGTTAATACGAGAGCTGTTCAATAAAGAATGATCAATTTTTTTGACAACATACCTTTACTCATCCTCATAATTTTGATGTTCCTTCTTAAAATAGTCTCCCCTGAATGCGATGCAATTGTCCCAGCGTTTCTGCCAATCTTCAAAGACATGCTGGAAACCATTCCTTGGGAGATCCTTCAAAATCGCCTACGCAGCCTTCACCACTGCTTCTGATGATGGATAATGCCTCCCACGAAGGCGTTTCTTCAAGTTAGGGAATGGAAAAAAGTCACATAGAGCTTAATACGGACTATAGCGAGGGTGAGGGATTAACTTCACGTTGATTTTTGCAAGATATTCAGCAACAACATTGGCAAAATGCAGCCGCGCATTATCGTGGTGCAGTATCCAGCCTGGTTCACGGAAATGTGGTCTTTTGCGCCTGATCTGGACTTGCATTGTTTTCAGGACATCTCTGTACTATTGTCCAGTTACTGATGTGTGTGCAGGTACAACATGCTAATAAGCCATTCCATGAATATCGAAGAATGAGATGATCATAACTTTCCCAGCAGAAACAACCACTTTTGCTTTTTTGGGGTTGTTGATGAAGGAGATTTCCACACTGAGCTTTGCTGTTTGCTCTCAGGATCAAAATGATGTAGCCAAGTTTCATCAGCAGTGATTACGTTTGAAAGAAACTCCGGATCTTCCTCTAACATCAACTTTAACTGCATGTTAGGTACATCGCAGCGGTAGGCGATACTGAACATGCTGCCCGCCTTGGTTCAAGAGGTCCCGAGTTCGAATCTCGGTCAGGGTGAGTTACTTGGATAAGGTTTTTTCCGGGGTTTTCCCTTAACCTGAAAAACGCATTTCGGGTAACTCTAAGCACCCTGGGCTCATTCGAGTATCATTTCACCAATTCCATTCATCGTCCGATATAACTTAACTTTGGAGGACGTAAATTACAACAACAACAACAACAAAAAACTGAACATACCTGAACTTGCCTGTTTCTCACAGGTGGGAACCAGGAGTGCCAACAATGAAACTACTACGGCGTGTTTGTTTCACATTAAGCTAACAGAATATAATAAGATTGAATTTTAGTACGAAAAATTATGACCCTAAAAAAATTATGATCATTCTTTACTGAAGAGCCCTCATATGAAGTAAAAATGCATGGCATGGTGCTGTGTTACGTTAAATTTTGTATAGAATTTGTTAAATCTCTGACATATTGCATAAATGCAATGGTGTACTATGGTTTCTTTATCCCGGCTGGCCCTATTTATCCAACTATTAGAGCCTTCTGGGACCTCATTTACCTTTTCTGAAAGCAATAATTGTCACAGGATTCTTTAGTAGCTGAAGCTAATGTTCTTAGTACGTTCTTAAAACTTTTGTTTGTATTCCGAAAATAAACAGCACCTTCTATTACAAAACCTTCGCATAGAGTCCTTGTGCTTCTTAGTTCTTACAGACAACAATTTCTTCAGAATTAGGTAGCAACAGCTACAGCATACACATCGCAATTCATTCCTGTTATATGTGAGTCATGGAATAATTTATATCTTGCACGCAATACAGTACTTTTACTTAGAATCATTAGTCAGAAACACGTAACTATATTTCGAGAAATAGAATAGCTATGTTTTCTATGTTAGCCATGGTTTCTAGTCTTGACTTAAGTTTTAACTTTCTTCACCCAAACGAATATAGTGAGTCACATTCAATTCAATTTAGTTGTAGGTAAATTTGAAATATTAACACTTACATTTGCACAAGCCTAGCATCATTAACTTATCATGACATTATCATTACCATTATTAAACGGTTAACGGTTAAACGGTTAACTTCTAGTTATCAAAACTTAAGGATACCAATGACAATTTGAAATCCTTAACTAATAAAGCTTTCTTTTTAAGATTTATGCCACAGATAAGTTTGTGCATATATGATACAGCTCAAATTTTATCAATTTCACTTTGATAGTTTGGAAAATATGGTCAAATTTATTTATTTTTGGTTACGTCACCTAAAAAGTCTCTTGAGACAAAATAAGTTAAATTTTGGTCTAATATTTTAACAACAGGTTCCCAATATATCCATTTTTTTAATTTGCCATAGGTTTCTCGGGGTCTCAATAACTTTAGGCTCCAGAAATTTTTAAAGCTATGAATATGGCCTTTTTCCGCAAAAATTGAAATATTTGTGTTTTGAAGTAAAGAAAGTGTGCTTAAAATGCATATCACGATAAAACCCAGGGCAATTTCTATTCACTGTGGCTCTATGAATGTATGTAGCAAGTTTCATTAGTCGAACACTAAAACTGCGACGCAAGGAGCATTTTAAATGATGAATAATGCTGAAATTTTCAAAAACGAGAGAAAAAGAATAAAGAATTAGAATACACATCTAACACTAGCATTTACGTAACTTTCAAAATGGCTTGTGAATGCTATCTAAGCATTCTTTGGATTTAGGAAGGCTTACACTATTTTATAGACTAAAAAGAGGAAAAGCTGATTTTTTGAAAATATTCATGAAATTTCAGTCATATATATCCTTAAACAAATTTCACAGAAATAATAGGGCAATACCGGCAAAGATCACTAATGGGTAGCCTTAAGAGGGATCGGAGATGTTTGGTTAGCTCTGATATCTCCAGTAGCTCTTCAAACTTCCTTCCTTCCATCCTGCATCCGAAATGTTCTTTGTTGTTGACATGACACTCCACTTTATTGACCTGAATGGAGCAAACGTAGGTATACAAGTAAATTTTGCAGAACATATAATTTTCTATCAAATAATATAAAAAACTTTGCCAAAACATTTTATTATGCTCGCAAAACTTTTAAAATTAAAGCGTCAAAACTTATTGGCCAACTCATTAATCGAATGTAGGTTTTAAAATCCTCATGATTCATGTTTTGACATTGAGATTCCAGAGCAAAGGATGGTTTGAAAGCAGAACGCTTAATTAGGAAGTGGGTGCCAAAAGAGAGTACGTGATACCTGCTCGTATTTCAAAGTGTAAAAAGAAAGCGTGAGTTTTTGTTTTAAACAGCATCATTGCTAGCAACCACACTACTGGGCGTTGCCTTCAATTTGAAACTAGCCAAGTCACGGGCACACCTTTCTGCCCACCTATTTGCAACAGCTGCTACATCTCAATACTAGCTTATAGATATGTAGCCCCAAGAGCAAACTTTAAGAAAGAAGTCTCTTAGCGCATGAACAGCATTTAGACCCTTTAAATGAATCGAAAAGCTTTCTTCTTCCGATTTAGTTGATATGAGCTGATTTCTCCGACTTTAGCAGTGAATAT
Organism: Mantis religiosa; assembly: GCA_030765055.1. Lineage (NCBI taxonomy): Eukaryota > Metazoa > Arthropoda > Insecta > Mantodea > Mantidae > Mantis > Mantis religiosa. Next base: position 63,080,697 of record CM060948.1, read on the forward strand.
CATGAAGGCAAAACACGAGACAAATGTATGTATTTTTTGAGAGTTAAATCTCCCTTATAACATCGGCAGAATCCGCGGAACTGAGACAAACTTGATCTTTATCCTCTCCTGGATGAAGGAAAACCTGGACAAAGTTGTATTAGATAAGAAAACGTCTGCAATAGGAACGCAACGTGCACCCTGGACTAAATTTGACGCCGTGAATGAGTCAGTTGCAAATGGTGTCCGTAGCTGTCTTATTAACCTAGTTAATTATTGGATACTCCGGGGCTCTTTCCATAGGGCAATACCTGATTACTTAAAAAGCCTCCCGCTGAGCACAACGTCAAGACGGGGTGGAAGTGGATAGCCACTTACGCGCGTCAACCCCGCAGGGAAGACTACCGAAAACCTCGGTGGGTCCGCCTGGTGATCTAGCACACCTTCTACTAGCTCTGCAGGCTAGTACCCGGGACTTAAAAGGCAACCCTCTACACCCTCCGGGCGGCCATAGCCTGGCTGGAGGTACTCAATTCCCCGTGGGTGACGGGAACTCGCTGCCCCGACGAGTCCAACCCAATCCGAGCAACTCCCCTACGGGAGGGGCTCGGTACTTCGGCCCGAAGTTCCTCTAGTAACGTCAGAGGAACCACGAGTGCATTAATTTCCATTAATTGACCTAATAGTGGTTAACTATAACGCCCGGGCCTTAAAGTACTTACACGTTGTAAGTCGCCATTAAGGTAGTTGTTTCATGTGTTTAGGAGAACTCCTAAAGGTTTAACGGTAAAAATACGAATCAGTTGGAGAATTTAATGTCATATCGGCACGTTGGCTATAATAGCTCAATGGTTAGAGCGACTGGACGCAGACCAGAAGATCCGTGGTTCAAATCCCGGCTATGGCATTGAATTTTTCAGTCTGACTCTGCGTTTCCACTAGTTAATTATTTTTAAAATTCTGTTCGTTAAAGTTATTGGAATCAGGAAACGCAGAAATTTGGAGAGCCCATTAGCAATTCAGTTTTCTTGCATTTCCACCCAGGTATACATCCATACGCTTATGAGTTGGCCATATTGCCTTTCGGAATACCGAAAGTTTTGGTATTACTCTCGCCATCAGAGTGTCTTGAACTGGGCTGCTTCCTATGTTTCTCTTTGCCTGAGGAAAGTCTTATCGGAGCAACCTCTTTACCAAGTCAGTAATTTTAGTTGACTCTAGAGCAGCTACCCAAGCTATCACAACCACCCACATGAAACAGAAATAATATCTCAAATAAAACAAATAATAAAATCTCTAATGAAAAAGAACAAATTGATACTTTTTCAATGGATACCTTCTCATGTAGTTATTATTGGCAATGAAACAGCTGATTATCTTGCAAAAAAAGCAACAAAACTACAGTCCGGACAAATACCACTCCCACCAAATACACTTAAGAAGGTAGTACAAAGAAAAATAAATGAAATATGGAGGGACAACGCCGAAGAAAAAGCAACTGGTAAAACATGGGGCAGGACATCTGCAAGGTATACAATAACAAACCAAGAAATGAAACAGTAGCCAAATTTAGGTTAACAACCGGACATGATTGCTTGAATGAGCACCTAAAGAAGATAGGTATACTACCAACAAGTGAATGCACCATCTGCAGAGCTGATGTCATGAATTCCTCGCATCTTCTGGTGTGGTCAGGCTTAATCGAAGATCTCCAGAAACAGGGTGATATGTGTAATCTACACTAGAAAGCCAGAGACATTTTAAACTGACAGTGTAAATTAAATATGTTTATTGATTATTTGTGTATTTGCTTATTTGTTTATTTGTTTCCTCGTATTCACATGTATTGTTATTTGTGTTAAATGAGTTACCAAATTTAATGAATTGAGTTCCAAATAAAGTCATATGTAACAACAACAGGAAAGTCTTTGTTATATAGCGTTTGTATCGCTTTGATTATGTAGGTGAGCTACTTACTGTAATCAGCGGTAACAATCGACGCCAGGGAAGCAACCCTTATATCCACCGTCCAGCGCGGAACACAGGTACGTATAATCCTAAAACAGATTATGAGAGATATAAGGGGTACAGACAATAAGCAACATAAAACTTGCGATGGAAGACGAAACACCCTAGTATTTGCCTACTGATCTGAGGAAACCACGAAAAACTTATGGGTCAGAGTGGGATACTGTCGGAGATTGAATGTCTGAACTTCCAAATTTTATATTGAGGAATTAATTCTTACAGAATTAATCATTTTTAATACATTACTCCGGTATATGGGTATTTTAATTAATCAGAGCCAACTTAAAAATTCAATGCCACGGCCGGGATTTGAACCACGGTCTCCTGGTTTCCGTCCAGTCGCTCTAACCACTTGAGCTACCATGACCAACATACCGACGCGACATTAAACTTTCTAAATTACTCATTATATTTCCCGGGTAAACCACTTAGAGTTCTCATGTTAGAGATGGACATTTTGTGGTAACTTACTGTAGTAACTACTTAAATACCAAGTAGCTCAAGTGGTTAGAGCGACTGGACGGAAACCAGGAGATCCGTGGTTCAAATCCCGGCCGTGGCATTGAATTTTTCAGGTGGCTCTAATTAATTCCAAAAATGAGTCTCAAACGTTATCTTGGCCCCACTTCAGTCTCTGTTGATTAGAGTGAGTTGCTAGAATAAGGTATTTTAGCCTCTTCTATTCCTGCAAAAAGGGGCTATTAAATAAGTTTCAGAATTGTCAACGCCATTCTCACTTGAAACACTTCATCAATTCACTGAGAGCCACTGCAACTCCGAGATATGATTGATGGGAGTTAAAGACTAGCACTTCCCTACGTTTGTCAGTTTTATAAAATATATCATTAATGTGCTGTATTATTAGTTTCATTATTAATAATTCCAATCTGCTCCTTTCTCTGTCTTTATTTCCTTTTCCTTTTCTTTGTTCCGTTTTTCTTTCTTTCCTATAGTTTTCCTTATTAGAGATCATACATAATACCAAATGTTACATAGCCAACAAATCTGCAGAAATAGATCTGACATATATAAGCAACATAAAATGTTAGATATGGAATTGTGCTGCCGATATGGACGCACACTATCGTAGTTTAGATATTTACTAGTTAACGCAGGGGTATAAAATAGCATTAATGTTATCCCATGCTAGTTTGCCAGTTACTGCAGTGATATGAAAGGTTATAAACGATATCCTGTGTCAGATATTATACTACTCCTCGGATATGAAGGAACATAAATTGAATGACATATTTCATATTGAGCTGCTCACAAAGGTGTGACGGATATAAGCAATTACAAATGATATTTATTGAGCTGTTGTTGTCACATGAAAGAGCATAAGTAGTGTCATATCCTTCATTTGAGTTACACTCATGATAATCTTAGCTTTTAATCTCCGGATGATTTCGAAACTTGATACTTTGAGTCTTAGGCAATTTATTTTTGCCATATCCTAGGACATTATTTAAAGTTAGGCTTATGTCTTTAATTATGTACTGTCGTCATTTCAAGGGTCTTATTATTTTACTTTGGTTCCGTAATTTTTACTGTATAAAACGATTCAGATTAAACATTTTAATTCCAAACTTTTTAAACGAGCACCACATATACCCTACTTGGACCTGTCAGAAAAAAATGACATACCTATTGGTTCATAGTACCAGTAACTCAGTATATTTTGTGAAATTCTCCAGTTTTTATACTGTTGCCCAACTAATGCGAACTAGTTCCGATCAACACACTCACTTCACCTTCGAGACATAATCAAATACGCAGCACGATGTAACCTCTTCCTCCGGATGGTTCACTTCCTGGCGAGTCAAACACAGGACGTCTCTAACAGTGGCGCATCCTGAAATTCTTGCAGAAGCATGTCACTTGAAACATGGAAACTGTATATGCATGACCCTGATCTTTACTCTTCTAAGCATATTTATCTTTCACAAGCAACAAACATGTTAACAGCAGTTTCTTACGCATAATCAAAGTATTTTTCTACAAAGTTTAAAATTAAATGTACCCATGGTTCTACATTTTTTCTTCCTTTAAATTTATCAAATTGGAAGAAGGTTTCCGTTTATTAACAAGTTCTAACTTGCTGCAGAATGAACGTGATTGAAAAAGATTCGTTAAATTGGTGCACTAAATCTAAGATTAACTCAGAATCAACCATAATTTGAATATTCTCAGCCAACATTAAGAAACACTGAATTTAACAAAACACTTTGGAGACTGTGGAACTATAGAATATTTCAACGGACAACAAAATTTTGTTGTGGGGGATGTTATGATACTTAATATGCATTCAAAGACGGCGGAGAAGTAGCACGTTTAATATCAGTATATAGATTTTTCGGAAGAAATATATAAATAAATTACATATCAGTAGAAACATTTATAATGCCTTTTACTCCTAAACTTTAGGCTAAATTGCTAGCCTACGCAATGTAAATGTAAAGAATTTCGGAACTTATGGCGAAACACTTAAAATTATTAGTTTATTTAGTCGAAACAAATACTCTAGGCCGCGTGACACTTCAGTATGGGATTAAGAGACTTCTTGCAAAACCCTCAGAATTTTTTCAGCTACAAAAGCGATGAGAATTAGCAAAGTAGATGCTTAGCTATATTTTAATATATACTTAAATTATTGATAAGTAAAAAATTACAAAGGTGAGAAGGTATTTAACCTCAAGGAAGGCTACAATATGTAACAAAAGCAATCCTAAATCATGATTCATAAAATAAAGTGACATGTAGGGATCCGAATTACGCAAAATGGGGTGAAACAATCACTGTTACAGAACCTTTTTGTCCCTTATTGTTATCCTTTCAAAACAAAGAAAGAAAAAAAAAACTAAATTAGGTATTCTGTCTAGGTGCACAGGATGGTCTCAGAAGATTCACTCATCAGCCCGAACAAGCAAACATTTACTTATACTGACCTTTGAAGAATATATGAGCTACATTTCAGTTCTTCTAATTTCATTCAAAGTACTCAAAATATCTCCAAACGAGCTTATTTATAATGTGTCAAAACTTGTTATTTTATTCCAGGTGCCCTGATATTTGAGGCCAGAATCTTCAGACCCTATTAAGTTGAAAAGTGCAATTAATATTTTTAATAAGTATAACTGAATCATTAGGAAAATTACTATTTCACAACAATACGTGAGGTTAGTTTTGAAAGAATTAGAGAAAACAACAAAACCAAAGAAAGACAAGAAGACGAAAAATTCTGAAAAAAAATTATGCAAAGGGCAAAGAAATAATACGGAATAAAGTGCAATGAGTAAAAATAAAGTCGAAGCTGAATGTATTTTAGACGTTTGTATTTAACATCAGATGCAACCAATATGTTGTGTGTGGTGTTGTCCATTTTATAGATACACTGACAAAGCAAGAAATATTTTTGTTGATGTTGTAATTTACTCCAACGTTAAGTCATATCAGACGATGGATGAAATGGGTGAAATGATGCTCAAATTGGTCCGGGGTCCATGGAGCTCAGAGTTACCCGACATTCATCTTGAAGGATAAGGGAAAACCCCGGTAAAAACCTCATCCAGGTAACTCACCCTAACCAAGATTCGAACTCGGGACCTCTTGAACGTGAGGCAGACACGCTACCATCTACGCTACCGTGGCGGGCGCGCAAGTAAGATGTTCAATCCAGCGGATGTACACTGAGAATGAGCAAACAGTCTTCTTAGTATGAGAACATTTTAACTGATTTCTCGATTTTACATTGGTTATTTCTGCTTTCTGCATTAATCTAGCAAAAGCGTTGGCATATTAGAACAAAAAGCATAACCTTCTATTGTTTATTTATTAATCATGTTGCATGCTATTTTATACATGACATGCTTTTAATTCCTACCTCAAATGGTGTTCCTTTGTTCTAAATACAACATATTTAATGCTTAACATTATATTCTGCTTCACACCCAGCACAGCTAGGTGTGTCTGTACCAGAAATATGTGCTAAATGACTGCAATATTCTAGTTGAATTTAGTTTGTTCTGCTGCATTTATAAGTATTGTTCCAGTTTAAAACATAACTGTATATATTACGAAGTCTATTCTATAAAGAATGATCATAATTTTTTACGGCCATAATTTTTCGCATTAAAGTTCAATCTTATTATATTCTGTTAGCTTAAGATTAGATTAGATTAGATTGATTTGCGTTCAGTAGGTTCACTTGTAGCCAGAAAAGGCTGTGAACATTGAACATGTCTAGAGGTATAAAGTTTAATAGCGTATATATGTACAAAAGTTAACATAAGACACATGTTATAGTATACAGGCAATATGAACAACAATATGGAAAACAAAGCAGGGATAATTATATATGATACAAAATGAAACACTTTTTAAACCAGCTTTCACTTGGCTTATGCCAGTACGTCTCAAATTTTTTGCAATGGATACCACTCTTGTTATTTATTAAATACATATAGATTAAAAATAAACTTTCAGCTTGCATCAAATATTTATAAGTAATGATTTGTCATTGGAATAGTTAAATACTACTTATAGAGCTACAGAAGCATTATCAGGATAATTTGTCATTCAGATAATCTTGTACAGAATAAAAAGATTTTGAGCAAAGGTACTCTCTAACAGCTTTTTTAAAAGCACCGAAATTATCAACTTTTTCTTTAAGAACATTAGGAAGTGCGCCAAATATTTTGATAGTTTCATAATACACACCTTTCTGGAAGCAAGAAAGTTTAGCACTGGGATAATGGATATTATACTTTTGTCTAGTGTTTATTTTGTGAATTACATTATTTGTTGCAAATAAGGCACGATTGCATACAAAGAATTTTAGGATCGAGAATATATACATGCAAGGAAGCGTTAATATCTTCAATCTTGTAAAAAGATCTTTACAGGAGCATCTGGTGTGGGTGTTAGTAATGATTCTTATAACCCTCTTTTGCATAAGGAATATTTTTTTACTTTCTACTGAGTTGCCCCAAAATAATATTCCATACTCCATAATAGAGTTAAAGTATGCATAATATACCAATTTAAGTGTGTCAATAGAACTCACATTAACCAGCTCTCGGATAGCATAACAGGCAGAGCTAAGTTTAGGTAAAATATAATTTATGTGAGCTTTCCAATCTAAACATCTGTCCACATGAAGGCCCAGAAATTTTATGCTGTCAGTTTCTTCTAATAACATATCATTAATCCCGATTTCTATTTCAGTATGTGATGTACGACAGGTTATAAATTTGACCACTTTTGTTTTGTCTAGATTCACAGATAATTTGTTTGCTTTAAACCAGCATGACATACAGTTCAAAACATAATTCATTTTAATTGTACACTCGTTTAAATTCGTACTGGTCACCAGGACGCTAGTGTCATCAGCAAAAAGAACTGTACTTGCAATGCCCTTTATATAAAGTGAGAGGTCATTTATATAGATAAGAAATAATAAAGGCCCTAACACGGAACCTTGGGGTACTCCATGAGTTACTATTTTCCAATTCGAAGTTTGTTTTTCATAACCAATATCACTGACAGCTACTTCAACACTCTGTTTTCTTTCATTTAGATATGATACAGACCATCTTAAATGTTCATTTTTTATACCATAGAATTCCAGTTTTGCTATAAGAATGTCATGATTAACACAATCAAAAGCCTTTGCTAGATCACAAAAAATTCCACCTACATGTCTTTTATCATTTAAGGCAGTCAACACTTCATGTGTAAGCTTGTAAGTTGCATTATTAGTCGATATTCCTTTTCTGAATCCAAACTGATCACTGACAAGTATGTTGTTACATTCAAGGTGTTTATACAGTCTGGTGAACATTACTTTTTCAAGAACTTTTGAAAATATTGGCAAGAGAGATATTGGTCTATAATTTGAAACATTATTGCGTTCGCCTGTTTTGAAAAGAGGTTTAACAACTGAGTATTTCATTCTGTCAGGGAAAATACCAGTCTTTAGAGACTCATTACATAAATAACTAAGGGGAATGCTAATTTGTGAGGAGCAAGATTTTAGGATTTTTGTAGTTATTTCATCATAACCGGAAGAATTCTTCATTTTTAAAGAGTCAATAATTTTATTTATTTCGGAAGGTGTAGTTAAACTGATTTTAAATGTAGGTACATTGTTTGTGAAACTTGAACTTAGAAATTCTAGTGCTGCATCTTTACTTCCATAATTAATATTTAATTTTTTTGTTACATCCAAAAAGAATCTGTTAAACAATTCTGCAACTACTAGAGGTTTGGCAATTTCATGATTGTCAACATTGAGTGTTATTGGGCAATTTTCTGATGAGTGTTTACGTGTCACATTTTTTATTATATTCCAAGTGGTTTTTATTTTATTGTCTGAGTTTTGAATTAGTTTATTATAATGCAATACTTTAGCTGCTATTATTACCTTCTTTAGAAGTTTACAATATTTTTTGTAGTACTTTTTTAAATGCAAATTGTTACTGATTCTAACTTGCTGATATAGTTCTCTTTTGTGCCTGCATGAGGTTTTAATTCCTAAAGTGAGCCAGGAATTGTCTTTTTTAAAGTTAAATGTTTTTTTATACTTGGATGGGAAGCAGAATTCAAACTTAGTTTTAAAGCATTGAAGAAAGCTATTATATTTGTTGTTGGTTCCATTAACCTCATAAGTTTGTTTCCAAGATTCAAGTTTAAGGTTCTTACTAAATTCATTCAGAGTATTTTCGTTTATTTCCCTATATTTAATATATGTGTATTTAGGTTTGAGTTTTAAATTTATCTTATCAATCCTTAGAATTTGTGCATCATGATCTGATAGTCCATTAGTTTTTGATGAGACAGAGCAAAATTTAGTTATATCTGAATTTACAAATATGTTATCAATAGCTGTGGATGAATTATTTTGGATTCTTGTTGGAAAGTTAACTGTATGTGTCATGTGGTATGTGGTAAATAAAGAGCTAAGCTGTTCCCTTTGAAGACTTGATTTCAGAAAATCTACATTTATGTCACCACAAATGATTATTTCTCTTTTTGTTTTGAATAGAAAGTTCAGAGCATATTCTAATTGATTTTTAAAAATCTGGAAACTTCCTAAGGGAGAACGATAAATGGCTACTATGACTAAGTTCAAATTACTTCCAGTTAACTGAACTGCACAGAGTTCGAGGTCTTTTTCATAGCAAAATCTGGATAAATCTAAAGCTTTGAAGATCAGATCATTTCTAACATATATACAAACTCCACCTTTATGTAATTTTTTTCTACTATATTCTGCTCCTAAAGAGTACCCTTGCAATGAAATTGGCTTAAATTCCTGCTGTGTCAAGTGATGTTCAGAAAGGCATAAAACATGTGGTAGTTGAATTTCAGTATGCAGATTAATAGCTAGTTCATCTAATTTGTTTCTTATGCCTCTTATGTTTTGATGAAATGCAGATAGACAGTGGTTATTATTAATATTATTGATATTATTATCATTACTATTGTTCTTGAGAGGAGTATTTTTAATTGAATTTATTGTCATGAAGCTATTAGGGATGATTGATTTAATTTGCCTAGAGTTACTGGGCTTATATTGGTTTAACCTAAAAAAGACCTTCTACTTGCAACAACAGGAATTTTGCCTTTAATTCTGTCAGCAATCAGAAGTGACAACTTCTCTTTGCCTCTAGAATTTAGGTGTAGACCATGAAGAGTGTAATTATCCCTGCTGATACTGTTAACATCTATCATACACATGTGAGAGGCTGCAGGCCCTAACAAGGCACGATCAAGTCTAAGATTCATGTCCCTCACCCTCCAATGAAGCTGAGGCTTGTCATGCTTGTCATGTGAAACAGACACGTAGTTCCATTGTTGGTACTCCTGGTTCCCGCCTGTGAGAATCAGGCAAGTTCAGACATGTTCGCTGCAATGGAGGTAACATGCAGTTAAAGTTGATGTTAGAGGAAGATCCGGAGATTCTTTCAATCGTAATCACTGCTGATGAAACTTGGCTACATCATTTTGATCCTGAGAGCAAACAGGATCAGTGCAAATCTCCTTCATCGCCAACCCCAAAAAAGCAAAAGTGGTTGCTTCTGCTGGGAAAGTTGTGGTCATCTCATTCTTTGATATTCATGGAATGGTTTATCAGCATGTTGTACCTGCACACACAACAGTAACTGGACAATACTACAGGGATGTCCTGAAGGCATTGTCAGTCCATATCATGCACAGACCACATTTCCATGAAAGCAGGCTGGATACTGCACCAAGATAATGCGCGGCCGCATATTGCCAATGTTGTTGCTGAATATCTTGCAAAAATCAACGTGAACTGCATTCCTCACCCTCCCTATAGTCCGCATTTAGCCCCATTTGACCTTTTCCTATTCCTTAACTTAAAGAAACGCCTTCGATGGAGGCATTATCCATCATCAGAAGGCGGTTTTGAAGTATCTCTCAGAAAATTGGTCAGGGGAGACTATTTTGAGAAGGACCATCAAAATTATGAGGAAGAGTAAAGGTACATTGTCAAAAAAACATTTGTGATCATTCTTTATTGAACAGCCCTCGTATATTTTACCTGACTGATACACATTTCGTATGGAATAGGAAGACCGGCTGTTGAAATAGCTGTGGAACGTGGTATCTTTGAGTTTGTAAACCTGTGTTATTTTCAAAACATCCTAAGGTTTATTTCAGCTGTTTTACTAGTCTGTTTTTTAAGTATAAATGTATTAAGCATAATGTTGAAAACTGATAGGACAACAATAAGATCTCCTTCGTATTCTTAGAAGTGACTTCGTGGTGCTCCAGTTTAGGCCTAATTGTGCTAACATAAACATTTTGGAAAAAAATATTAGTAATCGTTTTAATTGTTTAATCGTATTGCTATAATCTGTTTCCAACTAGAACAATCCTGTTGTAAAGATACTTAAGGGAAGGGGGGGGAGGACAGACAGCTTTTAGGAGTACTCTTACTTTACTGATTGGTGATGAAAAATTCATGAAAGTCATATGCGGTTCTTGATGTTCTATTAAAGTATTTCTGTCTCTCTATGCTGCCTTCCATATGCTTACAACAGGATCCTCTAGAGTTTGACATAGATTATACACTACTAGAACTGAATTGAACTATATGTAGCTTTGGAATGATCAGGTTTTCTAAAAGAACTTACGTGTTTCATAAATCTACATATATTTTAACCTAATTTTGTGGATTTGCCTTTGCCTTTGCTGATTTGCTGAAGCTGCATACTTTGTATTAATCAATACTCTTTAAAATAATGAAGGACTATAAAGAAGTAACGCAGCATTCAAATAATCTCATTTAAGAAATTCTAATCCACTACTTTCGATATAAAAACTTGAGTATTTTTGAAGAGTATGGTTGTAGAAAACTACTTATGGTAGTGTGCATATTTCGTTTTTGCAGGAAATAGAAAGAGGCAGCACAGACCACAGCGGCGAGGACCATTTGTTTCAATCTGTGCCGGCATTAATTACACCGACTGCGTTAGTTGGAACACAGTCGATATGGTGTGTGTTGTGTTTGCGAGATAGATCGTCCACACCGCACCTCCCTTTTCTCTCTCAACTCCTATACATGCACGACCAATCACTACTCACGTCGAACACATCCGGTGGCAGGGTTGAAATATAGTCTGCAGGAAACACCCCTGGCCATACTCTATGGTTTTATCTACTTTTTCGTTCTTTTCTCCTCCTACTTCCCATTTTTCCAGAAAACGAGGCTTTTCCTTTGCATTGCACCTCACATTCTCTGTGTGTATCGTGTCGCACTCTGCGGAAAAGAGCTGCTATACAATGACAAATATATACCTCTTAAAACCTACATTTTATATATCCTTAATTTTAGAGAAAAGTGCCTGAACATGAGGCACTCAAAACCATACTGCCAAATTAAGTTCCACAAATAAAACAATGCCAGAGCTTTCACATTGTATTATGTCATTTTTCTTTTGTTTGAAATAAGAATGGTTTATCCTAGAGCACACATACTTAAACATAAGTTCATCTCAAAATTCAAGAGATGTGGGTGAACTTTGCACTCTTCTCAAAACCAAAACCTAGTACCTATAGTCAAAATAAGTATTGAACTGCCTTTTAATTGTCTTTAAGGCATCAGTTTACTTTCCATAAATAGTTTTGCTGATGCACATCTAATATTTTGCAGTACACACATATTTACATCAACCCACATATGATTACGTGGCTGGTATTTTTTGTGTGTACTGCAATTGCAGATTTTTCTGATTGGGAAAGTTTCAATACATGCATCCATCCACATATACAAATATATATAAACATGCATGCATAACTACACCTTTAAATTCTTCATACATACAGGAATTTATAATATGACACAATTTCTCAAGTACTTATACATACATATGTACATATATCTGCACATACATACCTGCAAACATACTGCCATATATACACCCTTTGAAAAAAGGGGGGAAGAAAAAAGCAGACTCTGGAAACTTATACATAGTTTTCTAAGTACACATCGTTCCCAGGGGGGGGGGGCCCTTACAATGGTCCAAGGAATGCATCCCCTTAGCTTCGTCCTACTGAATTTACACGTAATTATAAAAACAATGAGAATATTAACATATTGTATATCGTTTCATATATATTTATTCGTATTCGCCTAGGGAATCCTTCCTATTTGCGCACGCTGCAATTTGTGCCAAAAATTGAGTCTCCTAATTGACTAATAATTTAGTCTTACTAAACGTGCACTGATAGCCCAGCGGTTATAGACAAGTGTCTGGGCACTAGACCTGTAAAGGTTCAAGTTCGAGGTATCATTTTGATTCTTTTACTGCATAAATACAAAATGTGTATTACGCATATTATAATATAATTTAAAATTACTAAGGTTTACTTCATATTATGGTATTTGTGCTCACACATAAACACTGAAACACTCTACTCTGTTTTTAAACTTACTAAAACAAATGTTTTATTACTACACGCAAAATCAAATAAAAATGGAAATTAACTTAGTTTTAAGTGTGTAAACCCTCTGCTTCTATTACTGCCCTCATTCTACGGGGCATGGATGAGACCAAATACCTAGTGTAATTTTCACGAGAGGATACTTCACATGATATGCCAGCACCATTCATAACAGATGAATGAGCCCGAGTGTTTACACAACCAATGTTAAGGCAATTTTCTAATCACATTGCATTTTTTTAAAGACGACAAGACTATATTATTTGCCTGTTTATAAATGAATGTGTTTAAAATATTATTTATCTTCTGATAGAAAAAATAAGGCATTGCTGTTAAAGTGACAATAATAAAAAGAAACATGCATGTCAAAGATTCAAACTCATGTTGGTCCACTTACGAGACACAGGCATTTTACCGCTCGGCTACCATACATACGGCCAAGCCGCAAAGCATCTCGCTATGTATCGCATAGCTTTGAAATGAAGTGTATAAAAGCGTATATTGTATATATTAATTGTTCTTTCACACTAGTCGTGTGTAAGCCAAAGTATGAAAACGTAGAGCCAAACTGAAAACATTGCCAAGGCCAGGGTTCAAATCCCGGTTATGGCACTGAACTTTTCAATTTTATTCTGATTCTAGTTTCCAAGGTATGTATTGTGAACATAGTGTCATTGACTGCTACCAATGATTTGCGAATCGAATTTTGTTTCTGGTAGCTGCTCTATTTTTTGTTTCTTTGTTTGTTTAAGGCTGTATGCACATACCTACCTACACAGAGGGTGTAAATAAATGAATAAATCTGTAGTTATGTAATAGTTTAACAAAATAGTTATAGTCATGCTTACATAATGCATATATAGATACAATCATGCATGTATAAATTGACAGAGCATTGAGGCGTACTGACCTTCAGATGACCAGCCTTATCAGGTCTTTTCTGGCCGATTAGAAGAGTGAAATATTAGTAAGTTGACGTACAGTAAGTTACGAAACACAAATAGAGCGATTGGAAGCTGCGTGTGTCGGTATAATATGTTTTCTCGCGCCTGCCGATGTATGACACGTCGTTGTCCAGAAGACATGATTATATCTGAACAGAGTATACATACACCGGACTCACCGTGTATGTGCGATAAGCTCAGGTAGACATTTCTGTGTTGCAAATTTTTCCAAAACGCCTTCTTGCTTAGCCATGTAGTATAGATGCATGCACATATTACAAACAGAGATACATTCATATACAAGTATACAAATAAATAAATAAACCCACAATTCTGCAATATCTTTTAAAACAGGAGTTTTACTTACGAAATTTCGCGTAATCAGAAAGCTTCTGTCACAGGTTTTCGCAAATAATTGTGGTTATAAAGTTTCAAATAACTAGAAGAGCTTCGCTAGATTTAGGGCAGTCCAGAATCCTACCTTAGAGCAGATTACCGGATGCTCGTGAAACAGAGCTTCTAACAAGACATCTACGAACACGATCATTATTATAATAGCATACAAGTCGTCATCATCGTCATCATCATCATCATTGGCATCATTGGCATCATTATCGCCACCTCATCCCTTTGTAAATTACTTGAAGCTAAGTACCAATCTAACTTTTTTTTTAAGAATTTGATTTTCTCATTTGTCTGCCTTATAATTGAGCACCATAAATTATTTCACATTATACTATGCAACTATTTTGTCACAGTTCATTATAAACCTTCTTTAACTGCAGACTTTGAACATTTCATGGTATGCTTTTGGGACCTCAAATGCTATGAGGCTCCATAAACACCTTTTGCAATTAATAATCAAACTCCGGACCTTAGCCCTTAAGGAAGAAGAGCAACTGACTGTTACTGTATACCTCTGCTGAAGAAAGAACTGTAACCCAGAGAATACCTTGAATTATTACCTTAGAAATTTAAAGTTAGCTATTAACTGAACAGAAAAGAAACATGAAGCGGGGATGAGTATGGGAGTTAGCCGATAATCCGAGGGTCATATTATAAAGAAGCGTAACATAAAGGAGACGAATAATAATAAGAAGACAGTAAAAAATAATGAGCTGCCTTCCTGCCGCTTCTTTTCTCGCCTGTCGCAATTTCTCTCCCATCGGCATTTCGGTCATGCATTATTCCTCCTCAAAAGAAAATTTAATCCCAGAGTGACAGCAGGGGCTAGCCCTTCTTTTGAAAGCATCTGACAGGTCATGATTAGGTATTTATAAAGAAGAAACTCGACAAACAGGTCCATGCTTCTGTGTATACCTACTGTCACCAGAAGTACCTACATGATAAACCTGAAGAATTCCAATAACTGTTGAAATCTACGTTTTAAAGAGTCCCTGTCTACATAGCTCACCCTAATAGCTTTATTCAAGGTGAAGTATTTCCTTTCATATGGTGCATATTAATAAAAAGCCAAATACTGTACGATTTATCATTGTTTTATTTCTTAAGTTTGGGTAATTCAAGTACCTAAACGGAACCACTTTGTTTACTAATCTAAAAGTTGTTGATTAATTCTATGGCTCAGCTTCAAATTAATGCTTCTCAGATAATTACAAAGTGGGTGAAACATTTTTGAGTGTAGTTTATGCATTTTTATCAAAAAATGGTTACTTTCAGAATAAGTTTGAGAAACATTCAAAGAGCTCCAAGATGTTTAATTTATGTGAATTTTTTGAATTTGCTTTAATTCTAAGAATGTAAGAGAAACGCATGTGAGCGCATGTAAATACGCGAATAGGCAAATAGGTTGAAACCAAAATAGGATATATTCCGTGGGAAAAATATTGCCCTATGCAGATCGACCGAGCTGATTATTTTTCTATTGCGATGAATTGTGTGCGTGTGTGCGTGCGTGTGTGTTTTTTTTTTTCCACAACTTCAAAACTGCCAGACATTTCGCCGTTTCGTACAGCAAATTTCTTTATCCTGTTCACGATTTAAGTTGTGAACACGTTGCTAGGGTAGGTACATCAATGTTGCTTATTGTTGACGGTAGTACGCGTAATGCCAAGGTAGAAGAAATGCAGCCTCCTCCCTATTGGAGAGGCATACTACTACTTGTATTACTTAAAAGTGAATCTCGTTTGTTTCTATTTCATTACTAAACTGTTAGGTTCCTGAGCTTGTCTCTTACAGCCATCAGAGGTTAATAGCGTTATTAAACTTGGCAGCTCTACATTCACAAAACAGTCATCGTTTTGTGTATCTTAATCATGCTTGGGGCTGTCAATTTGCGTTACCATTGAAACTTTGTTTATTTTCCACTGACATTTTACTAAATACTCACTGTCAGTTTTCTAATGTCATTTGGCTCAAACGTCACTGTAACTTTACTTTTCTGCACGACGTAGCGGTGTAATAAATCACGTGCATTGTAGCTTCTTCCTCGTTCTGCTTCACTCATTGGGGAGTCGAACACAGGATCTCTCTATTCTCTGAGATTGGGAGACTCACGCGCAATAACCAACGTTACTGGAACAAAATAGAATACCCGGGACTGTATGTAAACAACTCGCTATATTACTAACATTGTCACGCTAGCTTATACAGGGCGTTAAGTGTATAAGTGGAGCTAATTTGATAATTAGTGCATTAATACTTATCCAATTCAGTGTATTTGTCGGTCTCAGCGGCTGAGTTGGTTAGGCGCTGGCCCATAGATCCTAAGGTCACCCGTTCAAATCCAACACAAATCAATGCCTTTTAATTGTGCCTAAAAGGACACCTCCATGTCAGTATGTTACTGGCATGTAAAAGAACTACGATGTGAAATTCCGGTACAATGGCGGCGCTGGTAGTCTAGGGTCATTAGCCTTGCAGAAAGTAGTGTCGCGAACACGTTATCTACGATAGCGTGGCTAGTGTACACAAAGACACAATTGTTGTCTTTGTGGGTTCGTAGAATTGAAAGACCGAGTTGCAGATATTCCAAATGTTCTTTATTTCCGTAGAAATACACTGTTCAATTCACACGTAAGAACATTACGTCACATACACACAGTCCACAAAGGTCGATGATAATAACAAACATCAGCTCTCGTTACAACAACACTCTACAGGTGTTTACTCTCCTGTTTTCGACTCCTCTTGGCGAGTCGCCTTCTTAAATACCTCATTGATAAATTCGAGAGATTTCTGGAACAAATAAGAAAACAACTCTTCTCTGTCAATCCAGATACCACTGTATTCTTGCAAACGTGAAACACTATCTGTGCCGGCAAGTCCTTTATCTCATCTATCTTTATTTGCCGGCTCTTTGTGTTCACTAGCCGCGCTATCGTAGATAACGGGTTCGCGACAGTATTATAAATTTTACACATCAAATTAAGTTATTTATTAATTGCAATTGCAAGTTTGAACATTAAATTTTGTATTAAATAAATTGAAATATATTTCCTCATATTTTTTCCTCTCTGAATGTGTTAAGTGTTAGATAATAAAACTGATGAGAATTTGGTTTCGTAAGAATCGTGATTGGCTCCACCGTTTGTTACTAGTTTAATACCAGTGACCTCAATGTTCATTATTGACACCCGTAATTGAAGCTACTAATCATCTGAAAATATACAATTAATATTAGAATTATTAGTCTATAAATACAGAAAATATTGGTTTGAAGTGTTTTACTACACTACTCGAGCTACGAAGATAAATATCTGCAGTTATATCCATTAACACACACTTTAGATACTTGAATTCTCCACTGAGTTCTAGAATGTTCGGAGAGGCGTTAAGAAAGGACATTCCAAAAGAATGCCGGTATGTCTCGATAGCACTTGTGAGGTTTAAGCCGTCGACCTATCTCTCCACCCGATGGGTCAACCGGTCTGTAGATTGACACCTTCTCGCAATTATGAGGCCCAGAACTGCGACAAAATATATTTCGTCCTTATCCTTTCCCACACTTCAGATGTATGCATTTTTTATCAAGGAAGCTATCAGCACTTCCTACCACGGCGGTTTTATGTACCCTCTTCTGATTCTAATTTGTCAAATGTTTTCAGTCTTGTGGGCTTCTAATCTTTTTTTCCTACAGCTTGCTTCTACATTCCAGTGTAATGAGTTGTCTGGACCATGCTCAAATTCCAATTTCTCCATACATTCAAATTTGATGCGTTATCTTATAATGCTTATGTCTCCTGTGATGGGCACATTCCAGCGCCATCCGTTACACCATCGTATTACGACACAACGGATTTACTACATCCCATTAATGTTACAGGTTGTCAATACATTCTTCAATAATGTGATGTGTATCCTATACACTATAGCACAGTGTTATCTACATTCCGTTTATGTTCCAAAATATGAAAACATTCCAGGTATTGTCCTCCTAATGTTCGTTCCTTAAAATGTCAGTACATTTCATTGTGACCGAACACATCAATTTAGTTCGTATCTCAAGCTCCCAGCACCAAAGTCATTCCATTACTATGCGTTATCTGCATCGTTATTCATCCTCCAGGTGGTCACCACATTCCATTACGATCCGTTGTCTGCATTCTACTCAAGTTGTCAACTCTCCATGCATTGTTTGCATCCTGCTGGTCGTAGGTCTGTGTGGCTCATAGGGTTAGTTGCTGGTTTACTGTTCTCATTGTTAAGGGTTCGTGTAAGTAGATTTACTAACATAAGAACTCCTGGGATATTATCAACTCTGCCATTTGATAATATCATTTACAAACGAAATATTTTAAGAACCCTGCTGGTCAACAAATTTTAATAAGACGGTCGCGTTGTTAGAACCTTTCCCAAGCTCCAAGTTGTCACAGTATTCCACTACTTATATCGTGTTTGTGTTCCAAAATGTTAACAAACATCTGTGTATAAGTTTCCTGCATTCTATTCTCATTTCAAGCCGTCAAAGCAATCATCACGTTAGGTTGTGTGCAACCTGTCCATATTCTAAAACTGTTAGCATATTACAAAAAGGTTAGTTACTTATGTTATCTTCATGTCCTAGCCACTGTGGCCCTAACCGCTAACCCAATCCTGTTGATGTGCTACATTCAATATGATGGCTCACAATACGATATTTGTAAGTATCCTAAACGTTCAACGTATAACATTAATGTTATTTGTTTACACTTGGTTTATGCCCCATGTTCGCAACGCATTTGAGCTTGATTAATAGTTTGCGCCATATTCATGTTCTAAGTTGGGGAAATATTCAAGTAAGCTACGTTTTAAATTTGTCGCCACTTTGGAGTGTGACGTGCACTCTGCATCCTGTTTATCTTCCTAAGCTGGCAACATTTTATAGTATCTGCTACGTTTTTTAAAGTTCTACTAACATCTACGTTTTGGGAATTTCGTTTGTCTTTCAGACTTCCTGTTCATTATTTTCTCTGCTGCCTTGTTTTTGCTTCTATGTGTTGAACTGCTCTAGCTAATGTGTACAGTATCTTCTCATACCATACATAATTTCAATTGTTATCATTCACTTTAATTTTTTGTTTTTAATTGTTATCCTCCAAGGTTAAGTCACATCGGACGATGAATGGGATGGGTGAAATGATGCTCAAATGAGCCCAGGCTCCATAGAGCTTAGAGTTACCTGACATTCGTCTTTCAGGGTAAGGGAAAACCCCGGAAAAAACTTATCCAAGTAACTCACCCTGACCGAGATTCGAACTCGGGACCTCTTGAACGTGAGGCAGACATGCTACCACCACGCTACCGAGGCGGGTACACATTAATATTGCCTAATTATTGTTGTAATAACTACGATACCATACAAAATTCACTTTTTCATGCAACGCCGTACAGTATACACAATTTTTAAATTTACGTCTTCCTACAACGTTAAGTCATATCGGACGGCGAATGAAGTGGGTGAAATAATGCTCAAATGAGTCCAGGGTCCATGGAGCTTAGAGCTACCTCTTATTTGTCTTTTAATGGTAGGGGAAAACCCTGGAAATAACCTTATCCAGGTAACTCACCCTGACCGGGATTCAAACTCGGGACCTCTTGAAAGTGAGGCAGACATGCTACCACCACGCTACCGAGGCGGGTACACATTAATATTGCCTAATTATTGTTGTAATAACTACGATACCATACAAAATTCACTTTTTCATGCAACGCCGTACAGTATACACAATTTTTAAATTTACGTCTTCCTACAACGTTAAGTCATATCGGACGGCGAATGAAGTGGGTGAAATAATGCTCAAATGAGTCCAGGGTCCATGGAGCTTAGAGCTACCTCTTATTTGTCTTTTAATGGTAGGGGAAAACCCTGGAAATAACCTTATCCAGGTAACTCACCCTGACCGGGATTCAAACTCGGGACCTCTTGAACGTGAGGCAGATATGCTACAATCTATGCTACCGAGGTGGGCATACACCACATTGCTACCTAATAATGATAAACTAATTTCACATTACCCTTGAGATAATTTCGTCAGTTTTTGTACTGGACAATGAACTCCTTCCAAAAATTTATCTTTATAAGATTTAGAGTGTTCATGTGCTTTTATTGTTCGCAATGTTTGCGCTTAATCTTTTGAACTCCTGCAAAAGTGTTTGTAACAAAGAAATAAACTAAAAGATACAGAGAATATACATAATCAAAATGCAGCAAATTTTCACTGTAATTTCTTGCCAAGGTATTTAAACCTGTAAATGTGAAATGCAACATTAATCTATCATCAGGTCTATCACTAGCCTAACAAAAAAGTTTGGGGGGATACACACCTAAAAAATTTTCAGTTGCTGGAGAACCGATCAGAATTCTGCACTTGTAGATTCGCCTTCCTGCTTTGGTTGTCCTCAACATGCGTACGATCTTTTATCCATTCTTTTATGTAATATTCTGGGCTCCACATATTTACTGGAGGTCCGTTAATAGTCACAAACATCATTTGTGTATTTTTGGAGCACTTTAAATGTTAAATTAAGAAAGCTAATGAATTTAAAAAAGTATAAATAATATTATTAGTAAGGGGACTGCGTCCCCCTAGGAAAAATAGAGGGGATGGCGTACCTCCGCGTCCCCCTCCACTTGGGCCCTGTCTATCACCGAACATATCACTCACCTTTGACAAGTGTGTACCTCCATGATCGTTCTCAAAGCTATGTCTGCTCCATTTTCTTGTAATGAGTGGTTATAAGGCACGTCCAAGGCTTAGCGCGACAAAAATTTAAATAACATTGTCGCCTGTCTATGTAAAACAATACAGTATTAACGTGAGCGCTGCCATTTTCTTCCCAAGCACCCAATTAGGCATCCATTATCCTCTTCAGCACACATATAATTTAGATGTCTGTAAAACATGCGGTTAAGCTTTAGGTTATTGTTTTACGTATTATGATGTGAGTTGTGAAGTAAGTCTAATAGTCTGAAAATGAAGAAGAGCAATAAAGTAAGGTCTATAATCGCCCGCGCGTCACTGTCATCATTAACAACAAATGATCATAAACAAAATGCTTTGCGTTAGTGTCATCTACTTATCTCCCATCAGCTTTAGAATATTCAGACATGCATACATCCGGACACCTGTCTATTTGTGGCACACCTGGTAACACTAGAATCTCGTGGGTCTCTGCAAACGGGTATTCTATAGTTCTAAATACATTGTTATTTCTGGGTCTGCTAACCTGTCTACTTTCTGTTAGTTACACATTATAGCAAAGTCAATGAAATACATAGACCAACTTATACATCAGTTTTAGCTGGTGGACGTTAGGTGACTCCAGAAATCATCTTCAGCATGCGTCCAGGCACAAATGAGCTCGCTAGTTTAATCTCTGTTACATTTTGTCTTTCCTGAGAAATAAATACAATAAGCACACAAAACTAAACTCTGAATTGGACAGAATTATAAATCTGATCTTCTATTGAATAAATTCCACGTCTCATTTAAGCAGGTACCCTACAGATTTTATTTGCAGGAATAATTCATAAAGAACGCCCCATGCTCTGAAAGAAATAGCAAAATGCATGTTACGGCATCTCGTTTTACATAAACAACATTTTGAATATTCTCTGTCCAATGTGTTGCACCTAAAATGTAAACTGTAATTTATAAATGGCACAGAAGTTCAATAGTTTGAGTGAATGAAGCTTATTGAACTCTGTAAACTACTTCGCCATACCATTAAGAGCTGAAAATTAAAAAAATATATGTCTAAATTTTGCTGATGGTATCTGCAATTGGTTGGCCTGTTCCTACTATAGATGAACTTGTTCCATATCTGAAAGTTTGTTGCTCACCAGTAGGTCTCAGACATATTTGAAAACCTAATGGGACATGCATCTTCTGAAGAGAGTAGGTAACTGGAGTATACTTTATATATTTACCAAATCTTACACTCAGAATAAATTTTGTAAACACTTTACACTGTTATTTATGTAAGACATTTGTGCCTCGTGGTGTACTCTATAATGCAAAAAGGTCAATTCCTAAGGTCTATGGAAATAATCATTTCTTTCACACTAGCCGTGTGTAGGTTAAAGTTTGAATGAGTAGAGCCAGATTGGAAAATTCAATGGCATAGCCGAGATTTGAACCACGGATCTCCCGCTTTCCGTGTGGTTGCTCTAACCAACTGAGCTACCATGGCCAACATGCCGACATGACATTAAATTCTCCAGCTAACTCATGTGTCCCGGTAGACCACTAGAGGTTCTCATATGCTATGAGACACGCACCTTTCGTGGTGACTTAGTATGCTGTAAGTTCTTAAGTCCCAGGCTTCGTAGTTAAACCACTATGTTATACAGGTAAATTGATGGAAATAATAATTTCCTCCACACAAGCTGTGTGTAGACTAAGGTTTGAATGCGTAGAACCAGGCTGAAAAATTCAATGCCATAGCCGTAATTTGAACCACGGATCTCCAGCTCTCCGTGCGGTTGCACAGTTGCTTCTACACTAGCCGTAGTGTGGAAATGGAAATGATTATTTCCATCATTAAAAGACACAACTTATGTCATTTTTAATAACCATTATGAGGGTGTTCCATATTATCAATCAATTAATTAGAGCCAACGGAAAAATTCAATGCCACGGTCAGGATTTGAAACACGGATCTCCTGATTCCCGTCCAGTCGCACTAACCTCTTGAGCTACCAGGGCCAACATGCCGATGCGACATTAAACTGTCAAATTGACTCATATTTTACCAACAAAGTTCTCATACTCGAGATACACATTTGTGGCTACTTATTATTGCAAGTATTTAAATACCAGGATTTTTATCGCTGAATATTTTAATGTAAATTTATATTAAGGAATTAATCCTTAAAGAATTAATCCTTTAAATACATTACTCCGGTATATGGGTGTTTTTAATTAATTAGAGCCAACTGAAGAATTCAATGCCACGGCCGGGATTTGAAACATGTCGTGTCGGTATGTTGGCCATTGTAGCTCAAGGGTTTAAAGCGACTGGACGGAAACCAGAAGGAGGAGAGCCCGTCTCGGTAGGGTGGTGGTAGCAAGTCTGCCTCACGTTCAAGAGGTCCCGAGTTCGAATCTCGGTCAGGGTGAGTTACCTGGATAAGGTTTTTCCGGGGTTTTCCCTTATCCTTAAAGAGAATGTCGGATAACTCTAAGCTCTATGGACCCTGGCTCATTTGAGCATCATTTCACCCGTTCCATCCATCGTCCGATATGACTTAACGTTGGTGGACGTAAATTAAAGAAGAAGAAGAAGAAGAAGAAGAAGAATAAGAGAAGAATAAGAAGAAGAATAAGAATAAGAAGAAGAAGAAGAAGAAGAAGAAGAAGAAGAAGAAGAAGAAGAAGAAGAAGAAGAAGAAGAAGAAGAAGAAGAAGAAGAAGAAGAAGAAGAAGAAGAAAGAAGAAGAAGAAGAAGAAGAAGAAGAAGAAGAAGAAGAAGAAGAAGAAGAGAAGAAGAAGAAGAAGAAGAAGAAGAAGAAGAAGAAGAAGAAGAAGAAGAAGAAGAAGAAGAAGAAGAAGAGAAGAAGAAGAAGAAGAAGAAGAAGAAGAAGAAGAGAAGAAGAAGAAGAAGAAGAAGAAGAAGAAGAAGAAGAAGAAGAAGAAGAAGAAGAAGAAGAAGAAGAAGAAGAAGAAGAAGAAGAAGAAGAGAAGAAGAAGAAGAAGAAGAAGAAGAAGAAGAAGAAGAAGAAGAAGAAGAAGAAGAAGAAGAAGAAGAAGAGAAGAAGAAGAAGAAGAAGAAGAGAAGAAGAAGAAGAAGAAGAAGAAGAAGAAGAAGAAGAAGAAGAAGAAGAAGAAGAAAGAAGAAGAAGAAGAAGAAGAAGAAGAAGAAGAAGAAGAAGAAGAAGAGAAGAAGAGAAGAGAAGAAGAAGAGAAGAGAAGAGGAAGAGGAAGAGGAAGAGGAAGAGGAAGAGGAAGAGGAAGAGGAAGAGGAAGAGGAAGAGGAAGAGGAAGAGAAGAGGAAGAGGAAGAGGAAGAGGAAGAGGAAGAGGAAGAGAAGAGGAAGAGGAAGAGGAAGAGGAAGAGGAAGAGGAAGAGGAAGAGGAAGAGGAAGAGGAAGAGGAAGAGGAAGAGGAAGAGGAGAGGAAGAGGAAGAGGAGAGAGAGAAGAGGAAGAGGATGAGGAAGAGGAAGAGGAAGAGGAAGAGGAAGAGGAAGAGGAAGAGGAAGAGGAAGAGGAAGAGGAAGAGGAGAGGAAGAGGAAGAGGAAGAGGAAGAGGAAGAGGAAGAGGAAGAGGAAGAGGAAGAGGAAGAGGAAGAGGAAGAGGAAGAGGAAGAGGAAGAGGAAGAGGAAGAGGAAGAGGAAGAGGAAGAGGAAGAGGAAGAGGAAGAGGAAGAGGAAGAGGAAGAGGAAGAGGAAGAGAAGAGGAAGAGGAAGAGGAAGAGAAGAGGAAGAGGAAGAGGAAGAGGAAGAGGAAGAGGAAGAGGAAAGAGAGGAAGAGGAAGAGGAAGAGGAAGAGGAAGAGGAGAGGAAGAGGAAGAGGAAGAGGAAGAGGAAGAGGAAGAGGAAGAGGAAGAGGAAGAGGAAGAGGAAGAGGAAGAGGAAGAGGAAGAGGAAGAGGAAGAGGAAGAAGAAGAGGAAGAAGAAGAGGAAGAAGAAGAAGAAGAAGAGAAGAAGAAGAAGAAGAAGAAGAAGAAGAAGAAGAAGAAGAAGAAGAAGAAGAAGAAGAAGAAGAAGAAGAAGAAGAAGAAGAAGAAGAAGAAGAAGAAGGAAGAAAAGAAGAAGAAGAAAGAAGAAGAAGAAGAAGAAGAAGAGAAGAAGAAGAAAGAAGAAGAAGAAGAAGAAAGAAGAAGAAGAAGAAGAAGAAGAAGAAGAAGAAGAAGAAGAAGACGAAGAAGAAGAAAGAAGAAGAAGAAGAAGAAGAAGAAGAAGAAGAAGAAGAGAAGAAGAAGAAGAAGAAGAAGAAGAAGAAGAAGAAGAAGAAGAAGAAGAAGAAGAAGAAGAAGAAGAAGAAGAAGAAGAAGAAGAAGAAGAAGAAGAAGAAGAAGAAGAAGAAGAAGAAGAAGAAGAAGAAGAAGAAGAAGAAGAAGAAGAAGAAGAAGAAGAAGAAGAAGAAGAAGAAGAAGAAGAAGAAGAAGAAGAAGAAGAAGAAGAAGAAGAAGAAGAAGAAGAAGAAGAAGAAGAAGAAGAAGAAGAGAAGAAGAAGAAGAAGAAGAAGAAGAAGAAGAAGAAGAAGAAGAAGAAGAAGAAGAAGAAGAGAAGAAGAAGAAGAAGAAGAGAAGAAGAAGAAGAAGAAGAAGAAGAAGAAGAAGATCTGTGGTTCAATTCCCGGCCGTGGCATTGAATTGTTCATTTGGCTCTAATTAATTAAAACACTCATATACCGGAGTAATGTATGTGAAAGGATTAATTCTTTAAGAATTAATTCCTCAATATAAACTTACATTCCATATTATTGATATGAATTTTCAAATAATTGTACTTTTCTCTAGTAGGGAGTTTTTATTCCGTATTTTACATCCTGGCCATGCAAAACGAAGAGAATTTTAAAGTTGTCACATAGCCATAGCTCTTAAAAGATTTGGTACGTTCCCGCTGCTATTGTGCTTATAAAAAAAACACTTAATAAAGCCATATGTACGAGCGTTTATTACCGTTTACATAAACTATCTACTTAGAAGCATGAGTGCTTTTATGAATAGTTACACAGAAGTGAATAGAGAAAGATATGTGAGTGCACACATCGGAGTTATCCCGTTAACTATTATGGAAGCAAAATGAATACTTCTGGGATCAACACTGCTTACAAGACTTAAACCGGGCTTTAGCTATTCACAATTATCGGTGACGTCAGCCTATACCTGAAGCTCCCTTCGGGGTCTTAATATGTCAAAACTTTTGAAGTACGAAGTGACGTGTTTTAAACAATCACAGCAGCTTATCGACACAATTTTATCTGCTCCGCAGCGTTTGCAATTTATCACTTCTATAACATCTGTTTGATTTTTATTACCTATCTGACATTCGTTTCCTGTGTGCCAATATTTCAAATTAAAACATTTTAATAAAACTGCAGCTGTATCGGCAAAGAAAAGCTTCTTGGCTTTAAGCGTCGATAGAACGCAAAGAGTATTTGTAATTGATACGAATGAAAATAAGAGAAGAGCTGACTCTAACACACTTCTGTCAACCAGCGTCTAATATCAAGGTGGCACAATAATAGATTACACTACCTCCCCACCCAAAAAACCCACCCTTTTCATACCTCCCCATTAAAGTATGCACCTCTTAAGGAAACCGATCTGCTGATTTTGCAAATCGTAACAGAAATCCTCTAATATGCCAGTTTAAAAAAAATATGAAGACATTTAGGTTCTCACCTTCCAGGTTTAAGATATGCTATATATCACTGTAAATAATTAATTCAAAATGTTGGTTTAGATGCATGCAATAATACGAAGGCTGTTCAATAAAGAACGACCATAATTTTTTTACGGATATAATTTTTCGCACTAAAATTCAATCTTATTGTATTATTCAGTTTCATTGTTGGTACTCCTGGTTCTCGCCTGTGAGAACCAGGCGAGTTGAGATATGTTCAGTATCGCCTACCGCTGCAATGGAGGTAACACGCGAGGAACATTATGGGGCTTTATAATTCTGCTTTCGTATCAACAAATCTTCAGTTGATGCCTATACAATGTTACAGGAGGCCTATGGAGAGTCTGTTCTTCCCTACAGCACAGCTCGAACGTGGTTTAAAATGTTTAAAGAGGGGAGACAATCAATTTCAAAGGAAGGTGGACCTGGTGCTCCAGTTACTGCTCTTACGAAAGAAAACATCAACACTGCTGCGTGCCACTTTGTGAGAGAGGATCGACGAATTACTTTAAGATCACTTTCTGAAATACTGAACATTTCACTGGGTGCCACCCACACGTTGGTGACAGAAACATTACACATGCGACGTGTTTGTGCACGATGGTTCCAAGACTGTTTATTCTCAAACAAAAGGACATTCGCATGCAGGTCTGCACGCAGTTAAATTTGATGTTAGAGGAAGATCCAGAGTTTATTTCAAAAGTAATCACTGCTGATGAAACTTGTCTACATCATTTTGATCCTGAGAGTAAAAAGCAAAGCTCAGTGTGGAAATCTCCTTCATCACCAACCCTCAAAAAGCAAAAGTGGTTGCTTCTGCTGGGAAATATATGGTCATCTTATTCTTTGATATTCATGGATTGGTTTATCAGCATGTTGTACCTGCACATACATCGGTAACTAAACAATACTATAGGAATGAGCTGAAAACTTTGCAAGTCCATATCAGGCGCAAAAGACCACATTTCCATGAAGCAGGCTGGAAGCTCCACCACGATAATGCGCGGCTGCATATTGCTAATGTTGTTGCTGAATATCTTGCAAAAATCAACGTGGAGTGCATCCCTCACCCTCCTATAGTCCGGATTTAGGCTCATGTGACTTTTTTCTATTCCCTAACTGTAAGAAACACCTTCATCAGAAGCAGTGGTGAAGGCTGCAGAGGCGATTTTGAAGGATTTCCCTAAAACGGCTTCTAGTATGTCTTTGAAGACTGCAGAAATGCTGGGAAAGGTGTATCGTTTTTAGGGGAGACTATTTTGAGAAGAACCATCAAAATTATGAGGATGAGTAAAGGTACGTTTTAAAAAAAAGATTGTGATCATTCTTTATTGAACAGACCCTCGTGCTTGGACTATGTATTAAAGGGACATAGCTGTAACTCTGCTTAAAAGTGCTTGGCAGCATGTGATTGCCTATTGTGCTCCTGTCTACTTGCCCTCACAAGTAACCAACAATAAATATTCCCCCAGAATTACTGGTCCTTATGACCTTGGTACATCTTCTCCATGACAGAACTGTCCTGATGAAATCTTTCCTCCTGTACATCACTAATATCACCCAGATTTTCCTGAAAAAATATAAATGTAAATGAAGGGAGAAAACAAGCTATAAAGCTTTGGTCTGAAATTTGTTGAAATGCTACAAGGACATGGCCCGTTAAATCGCAACAGAGCTTGCTTTGCTCTTTGTGTTTCCAAGAAAACCACGTATAAACCTTGTGAATGATTGCCAAGTTGCTAATTCCAACGTTTGTGTCGCTTTTTCAAGCATTTCTTCCTCAAAGTTTTCCAGATTTGAGGTCCAACAAAATTTCCTACGTTGAGATTTGTGTAAGTTAACTGTAAAACTTGCCTTGCAAATATGCAAATCTACTACCGTCTTGTTGAGTGCCTTAACAAAATTCCTTAAAGTAATTCTTTTATCACGTCGCGATTTATTGTTATAATACAGGTAATAGTGGTTTATTTATTTGTATTAGGAAAACCATTTGAGCTAAAAATATGTGGTTTTCATGGTTATGTTAGATGCATTACCCTCTACCTTCCACATGGATCAGTTTTGGCAAAATCTGAATTTTTGCCTTAGCGTGAGTTGTACTTCATACAGATTGATTAGGTTGGCGCTCCTCACACACCACTTAGCGAATGCAGTACGACAACACCGCAGGCCTCCGATTGGTTTCTCACCTAGTAGAGCTCAAGGACAAACACCTTCCCATTTGAAACACATAATAGGCAACTTTATATCGCATGCCAACACATTTAATTCTACTTGATCTGCAAAATATGTTTCCCTTTCAGAATTTTGTGGTTGAAGGTCGGGATGTTTTGAAGTAGAGGCCTGGTTAAATTCTACATCTTTACATTTTGTAAGTAATCCTGTAGGACAAGGGTGGGGCAACCTATGATACCCGTGGTACCAGCTGGTACGTGAACTCGTGTCCGAATATGTATATCTAAAATGCCTATAAATTACAAAGTCATTGTGAGGTTATGTGCCATTGCATCATTTTCAGAATCTTCCAAATTTTCAGGTGCAATTACTTTCGCGGAGGAAAATTTCATGTTAGGGTTATAGATCTTTGTTTACTATTTTATTACCTAAGCAAACTAACATTGCATTGAATTTATTTCTTCTGCTCTACAAGCGAGTTCTTTTAATTGCAGAATAACTCGTTTAATTCCAACCGAGCCTTTTAGATGAATCGAAACGTTTCGAGAGATTACTGTTGACAAAAAAGCGTAGCTAAGGTTTCTTTCAGACCAATGCTGCACCTGCGGGTGGGAACATTTGTGAAAGGAGTAATGTGATGTTTCCTTAACATCCTACTGCGAAGCCTATAAACGCAGAACTACCAAGCACTAAAAGTCAGTGTTGTTTTTATACTATACACTTCAAATAACGCATATATCAGTCTCCAGCAGCATTCACACTGTTTTTTAAAAACTAGGAATTTTCAGCTCAAATGTCAGAATGGCTCAGTGCAAATATTGTCAGACACGAAAACTTGAATTGTGTTTTTCAACATGGAAACCAATTGAGAGGTTCTTTAATACAGATTCATAATTAAAAATGAGTAATGACAGGCCGTATACAATCTTAACATCAAGCACTATTGATTAATATCTAAGTTACGACACAATATACCCTGATAAGGTGAATTGCTGATATCTGTTGAATATCACAATCAACTTTTAAGTACACTTATCATTACCTTAGGAGAATAGTTGGTATTTGCTAACAGTAGCATGTTCCTACATCTTCATATATCTCTATACTTAACCTACAATGCAGCAGTATGGAATTCCTATCATTAGCACCTTTCTCGGCCTCCCCATGTTAGTCATTGAGTCACTACTTCTCGACATTTTATCGAGTTCTCACTTTAGGAGTATCATAATCGTATATTCACGTCGCTCTAACGACCTGTTTTAAAAATACTATTTGAAATGTAGCCAATCTATTACAAAGAGTGAAAACGCAACCTGAGCATTTTTGTTTATTTTAACATGCCAACAGACAAAGCCACTAAAATAATTATATTTGCGGCAGTACGAGATATAATAGATTTTCAGGATGGCGATGAGCATGCCAGAAATGGATAATGTTGAACTGCAAAGAAATAATGTATAACTGAATATGTCTGTTGATAAAGCAGATGCAGCACTAAACAACTGCCAATAAATATATCATATTTGCGCTTAATCGACTCGAATTTGGTAGAAAACTACTGATCTGCAGTCAAAAAAAAAAAAAAAAATTGTTTGATAACTAAATTTGGTCCAAGGAGATAAGTATTTAGTTATGGCGAAAGGCGAAAGACGAATCTAATACCTATAGACATTTATGTTATTACAGTCCAGCAACGCAAAGAAGGTACCTCAAAGAAATGTCCTGTGTTACACAGTGGGACAAGGACAGCGAATGTGCGTCGCAGAGAACGCCTGCTACACAAGGAGCAGACCGTTAAAAAACATGCGCTCTATTCACTCTATACACCAAAACCGAGAAGATTCATACACAAAAGTAGAAGCCGTCAGAATGTTTTTGAATGGTCTGTAACTGTGTTGACATGGGGCGTCATAAACCTGTCCGGGGAGGATGTGGGAACCTTCGCCAACCCCCCTGTGTCTCAGCCGTCGGAGACTATCTCTCCTGCGGAGGACAGTAGGTCCAATGTACAGGGCGATCCATATAAACCTGAACCAATTCAATAGGCCATAACTTTTGAAGCAATAATAGGACAAGCGTGCAACTTTGGGAGAATATAATACACAATTGGGAGATTACATCACACTACTTAAATCTCAGAGGAAATGTTGGAAGTGTCCTCCACCAGCATCTATACATGTTTGCACTCCTCTCACCATATTCTCTGGAGAGTATCCTCGCCAATGTTACTTATTTCGTTTCGAATGGATTCCCTGGGAACATCAATTGCCCGTGGCCTACTCTTGTACCTCTAATTTTAGATACCCCCACAAGAAAAATTCGGGTGAAGTTAGGTGAGGGCATCTGGGGGGCCAGACACCTTTTGAGTCTATTCGACTATCAAAGAAACTGTTTACAGGTTCCATATTGTCATTAGATATATGGCACGTTGCTCCATCTTGCTGGAAATAACCTTTTCTCAATTCGATATCATCCCCGTAAAACTTCAGAGAATATGGTGAGAGGAGTGCAAACGTGTATAGATGCTGGTGGACGACACTTCCAAAAATTTTTCTGAGATGTCAATAGTGTAATGTAATCTCCCAATTGTGTATTATATTCTCCCAAAGTTGCCTATTGAAATGGTTCAGGTTTATATGAATCGCACTTTCAATATGCAGTAGCAAATCTGGTACAGAGCTAGTGATCTAGCTAGGTTTGTATTTTTTGTTTTGGCGATAGGCAAAGATATGATAATGGCATTTAAATACAATTAGATGTAACTTGCATGATTGTAGTAACATATAATCTAATATCAAAGAGTTAAAAACTGATGCGAAGATGTTGGTTTACTTGTAATTTTGAATGTGTAGTTTGTAGTCACTTCATTGCAAATTTTGTAATAAAATGTTGAAAGAAAAGTTAAAGTAAGTAAATTTTGCAGCAAAATTGGATAAAAGACGGTAATAAAAGAGTGATGCCGAAGTTAAACACAATTACTTTGTAGCTTTATACACAAAGTGAGCAGTATGACCCGCCAGAAATTAAAAAACATTTATTTTCTCCTCTCCTAGGAGAAAGTAGTGAAGGCTCTTATGGTGAACATATTTACTATGCATTAATGGGTTAATGTATTTAACCTAGGCATTGCTATTCCTTTTATGAGCAAAATAAGCTTTGTATTCCTACGCAACGGCCAAGCAATTTTTCAAACCATTGGTTCTGAAATTTACGTAACGTTAGCATAATATTGCTTCACAGCACGCGGTACATTTGTATTTGCAATATGGACTCTGGCCTCTCAAATAATACATTTTGATGTATTTTTTATGCGATGTCAACGATTGTGACCGACATAATAATAGCGTATCGCACTTTTGCTCTGCCATGATATGTTTGACAGTTTTAATTCTATTTGATCCCGCTGTCAGTAAGTTAAGCTGCGTTCGGTATTGACAGATGAAGAACGTCATATGGAATTAAAACTCCTCTAGCTTTAAAATGAGCTGACGCATCGAGATACATTCAGAGAACAGAAACCTTTTTCCCTTGTTACTCCATCGGTGTCCCACAGTGCGATAAAACTGCGGCAAGTCTAACTGATCACCTCGAAGCGAAGACAAATATGACCTCTTGTGTCACTTCTTCATCACATGTTACATGATTTTATTGAATTTCGAGTTGAAGTTGTAACAATAGTTTAATTTGTCCTACTTCTTAGTTTATTTTTATATATCAACAAAACCTGCCCGATTTTTACATCTCTCGGGCTCTGGGCCTATGTCACTATCATTTTCCCTTTATCTCTTTGCTGTACATATTAAATGCTTTGAAAACTGGTAATAAAACAATCATTTTTAAACATCAATAAAAAGAGTTAAGAAAACGAACTAAACGTGTGCATAGTCCTTATGTTTTTGTCGAAATTATGCTATTTTCTGTGATAACTGTTTTATACCACCGACATTCACTGAGCATTGTCTAGCTTCTGAAGTACGAAAGCTGTTCAATAAAGAATGATCACATTTTTTTTTTTTTTTTTTTTTTTTTGACAACGTACCTTTACTCATCCTCATAATTTTGATGGCCCTTCTCAAAATAGTCTCCCCTGAATGCGGTGCACTTGTCCCAGCGTTTCTGCCAGTCTTCAAAGACATGCTGGGAACATTTTTTTCAGAGATCCTTCAAAATCGCCTCCGCAACCTCCACCACTACTCCTGATGATGGATAATGCCTCCTACGAAGGCGTTTCTTAAAGTTAGGGAATAGAAAAAAGCCACATGGGGATAAATCCGGACTATAGGGAGTGTGAGAGATGCACTTCACGATGATTTTTGCAAGATATTCAGCAACAACATTGGCAACATGCAGCTGCGCATTATCGTGTTACAGCATCCAGCCTGCTTCACGGAAGTGTGGTCTTTTGTACCTGATATGGGCTTTCAATGTTTTCAGGACATCCCTGTAGTATTGTCCAGTTACTGATGTGTGTGCAGGCACAACATGCTGATAAACCATTCCATGAATATCAAAGAATGAGATGACCATAGCTTTCTCAGCAGAAGCAACCGCTTTTGCTCTTTTGGGTGTTGGTGATGAAGGAGATTTTCACACTGAGCTTTGCTGTTTGCTCACAAGATCAAAATGATGTAGCCAAGTTTCATCAGCAGTGATCACATTTGAAACAAACTCCGGATCTTCCTCTAACATCAACTTTAACTGCATGTTACCTCCATCGCAGCGGTAGGCGATACCGAACTTGTGTGAACTTGTCTGGTTCTCACAGGCAGGAACCAGGAGTACCAACAATGAAACTACTACGGTGTTTTTGTTTCACATTAAGCTAACAAAATGTAATAATTGTGGTTTAGTGCGAAAAATTATGACGGTAAAAAAAATTATGATCATTCTTTATTGAACAGCCCTCGTAATTAAGCCGTGATAAGTGCAACACTTGAATATTTTAATTATGGTTCCACTTGAGATCTCCTTTTATTACAAGGCACATAACCTAGAGGTTAAGATGTTAACATAGTTTTCTCACGCTAAGTAAAGTATAGGTAATACATTTATATATATATATATATATATGTTAAGGTAATTCATGCATTGCTTAATATTCTGCAGCTGAGAGAATTATCCATGTGCTATTGGTTGCACAATTACTTTTAATTATTGATATTTTACTGCCCAAATGATTAAAAAACGCGATTATCCCACGGATGAAGTTAAAGATTTTCAGTTTATTTTAAAGCCGTTTATCAAAACTAAAATCCTTCAAAAGCACAGAGAGTCCACTGGCTGTATACAGGAGAAGTATTGTTAAACTTTAAACCGAGGGGAGCCTTAAATTTAATTCTTTAAATTTAGTTGTAAATACATGTTGAAGAAATATAGATAAACTTCTCGTAATCAAAATAAATGACCAGTTCACATGTTATGTAAGATATAACCTGCAGAGAGTAACTGAAAGTGTTACCCATATGTTTTTACGCTTGTCACTCCTCTGAAACCCAAAATTAAAACCAAAATATTTGGCTTTCGCTGAAGTTTTACGTGTTTCCCCCACAAAACTTTGCTCTTGTGGGCCAGAAGATGGGAGTGCTATAAATATTGCTCTTCAAGTCTTTATTACAGGCATAAAAATGTTGATGTGTTGAAACAGGCATGCTGTTCGCAATTGAATAACTTTTAGAAAGTATTTTCTGCACGAGAATAAAAATATCCCTATCTGAAATAATGCAGTTTACTTTTAATTGCTAGTCTTGACTACTTTGTACTGTGAGTGAAGTCACCACAGACACTAGAATGGACAGATGACACTCCAGGAGTATTTGCTGTCTGGATGACCCAGTCAGTTAGGCGCTGGCCTGTTAATCCGAAGTTCGTTGGTCAAAGCCGGCCCAGACTGATGACTTTCAGTGTCCATAAATGTGACAGCCCATGCCACTATATCTACTAGCATGTGAAATAACTTCTGTGCCTGGCATATATTCGTATGTGATCCTGCAAACGACATCTTCGTTAATAACAAGTTTATTTTATTGATCCAGGAGTGTTGTCACCTTTGTAATTCGGTTAAAAATTACAACCAATAAGACACAAGCATCAACACAGAAACTGCTTCAACAATGCGAGTGTTTCTTGTTTCTAGTAATTGCAAGTATATTTTGGTAATGTGTGCATGCACATGCTGTGAAGGTCTATTCAACTTGCAAATATAAACAACAATATCTGGTTTAGCAGCAGTTTAGTACGGTAATGTGAGCTATTCCTGTTTAGTCTTGTAACATGTAAAAGCGCACAGAATAAGCTAGGTTTGGTAGGAAAATTATTCGACCACAGTAAAGGTTGACGGGCTTAATCCTTACAAGACAAGGGGCATGGGTGCTTGTAAATGTGTGGGTAAATACATAAGTGTTTATTCTACGAAAACTAGAAAACGTAAGGGAGGAAGCCTGAATAACCTAATTGCAGCTTAAAGACGATAAAGTTGCAGTAAAATTTTTCCTTGAATAAAATACCGAAATTATGCAATGTATGACTCAAGTTCCCATGGTGTTGACACAGTGGTTTGGAAGGTTTGGCTATGTGTCAGCCAAGTCGAGGCTGACTGATGTGGCAAAGTGATGGAAGGGTTCTCTCTTCGCTACTTCCTGAGTAGGTATTATGCGTCAATTCTCCGGAACATTAAGGAACTGACAAAACAATTTTTTTTTTTTTTTGCTTCTCTGTTGGATTTGTGGTTTTTTATGTATTTACCCACACATTTACAAGCACCCATGCCACAGTAGGGACGCCAGCCCCTTATCCCATGCGTCATAAAGCATCAAAGCTGGACATTTTAGCTTTCCATAATGCTCTCCCTAATATTCTAGAAAGTAATTTTAGATATGTCTACCATACACTAATTTTAGCTAACGCCTGCTTCTGAAATCTCGGTATTTACTAGGAGACTTTTGTATATTGGGACCATTTTTTATTTACGCTTATACTTGTGAATTGTGCAAAATGAATGAGAGGATTTCAATATATCAGTTCCTAATTACGGACCTAAAGAGAGCCTTAAGTCCTTAAATAACCAGCGAACTAATTATTTCAAATCTGGTCAAGCTATATAAAACTCTTAACGTATTTTGAATTAAAATATAAGGCATTTTTACTTTTTAATAAGCTTTAATCTCAGCGTAAAGCTTGGACAGAAAATTGATGCGACGGAGAGAACTACATTTTTCCTTAGTCGCTTTGACTCATGTACTTCTCGCTTGTTCCTGTTATATCTAATTATCTATAGCCGTTCGATAAATTACCAATAGAGTAAACAAGCAAACATTCTGGAAAAGAGTTGTCACATCTCTTCGATACTGAACGACTCCGTGTATTCCAGGAATAACATTATTAAATTAAACCTTATGTGTACTTTTAATGTAACATTTAGTGATTTATAAAGCAACTTCAGAAAAATATTCATTATGTAATTGTTATTCTGTTACTTGTAATTATTATTACTATTATTATTATTATTAGCATCATCGTCTTCGTCGTCGTCATCATCATCGTCGTCGTCGTCGTCATCATCATCATCGTCATCGTCATCGTCATCGTCATCATCATCGTCATCATCGTCATCATCGTCGTCATCATCATCATCATCATCATCATCATCATCATCATCATCATCATCATCATCATCATCATCATCATCATCATCATCATCATCATCATCATCATCATCATCATCATCATCATCATCATCATCATCATCATCATCATCATCATTATTATTATTATTATTATTATTATTATTATTATTATTATTATTATTATTATTGCCGGTCCAATAGATAAGCAATGCTTTCATAAGACAAAGTTATGGGTGCCTCAATTTACTTATAATAATACACCGTAGAGATGCCCCTTTTTTTACCATAGAAATAATAGATGTTCATATTCTCTACAATAAAGTTTCTTTATAATATTCTCTGGAATTTCAAAGATCCCAGAATCTCTTATTCAGATTGTAAGAATATTAGAAAACCTGGCAAAAATTAGTTCAAAGGTTCCCTAATTAAATTACTACAATGAACCCCCAATATGGTAAGATTCCATAACAGTTGCTGTTTTGCTCTTCAAAATGTTACGAAAATCTGCAACAAGCTTGCTAGGGTGATTGATAGCCTCTGGGCACTACTGAGCAGCAGGCATTCTGTTTACACTAGCGTTATTTTCAATAACTACATCTTCGTCTCTATTAGAAGCTCCTCATAATAGCGAAATGTTTTCTATAACAATTTTTTCGAGAACACGTTCCCCTTCGGTGTTGTTTGAGAGGCTCTCCGCATTTCTTTGAATAGTTCCAATCAATCCAGCATTTCAGGTGGTCTTGTCTAAGGCAACCCTTTGTCGGCAGCTTTGTTTCATCACATCAGGCCACTCAATCTGCCTTGTAATCTGTAAGAAAGGTCTGGTGTGACTGACGGGCCTACAAAGGATTTGACTGGCTGCGTACATAAAGAGAAGGGGCAGCTGCTAAAGACGAAATAACAAAGCCGAGTGATGAGTGTTCCTTTTGCCTTTACTAAAAAGACCGGTTGCTCCTTTCCAGTCCTTGCACGCCTTTCAAATGAAGGTGACATCGACCAGAGAATGAAGGATGAATGGTGTATGGAGTCGCCTTGCCTCTCCATTATTGATGGTTATGTTAAGAGGAGGAGTGGGAAAACTCAGGGGCTTATGCACTCTCCGAATCCCTTTGTATTTTAAAGGCCACACACAAGCTTGTCAACGTTCACTTGTTTCGACGTCATTCCGTTCTCTTTCATGCGTTATCCTTCGCCTCTTCTTTTCTAAGGGTCTCCTTGAAACCACCATGTACAGAAGCGCCGACACCACCGAACTGGAAACAATTAATACTGCTCAACAAAAATAACAATATCTTGCAATAAATGAAGCATTTCTGCCAAAGAAACATATAAGCCGCTGTTAATGATACATTCCTCAGTTATTGCAGAAATGCGCAAAACTAATCATTCTAATTTGTTGTCAAAAGAATTCCAATTACTTGAAGCAAATAGCACACTTACTAGATGATGGTATTTAATCTAACAGAAGTGTTTAAGTTTTCAAAGAAAACATTTTCGACTTTAAATTTGCATTTTATTTCAAATATCAATTTCGGACAAGTATCTTGAAATACAACCCTATAATTGTTATGGGCATATTAATATTATTATTTTATTGGATTTTATAATAATGTCTTGCTGAATAAGGTGTACGGGAAACATATTTTTCTTGCCATATACTCCAATTATATGAGCATTGCAATTGCAATTTCATTGCAATTCATATTGCAATTTCATTGCAATTCATATTGCAATTTCATATTGCTTAAATGCATTCTTAATTAGCTATGTTCGTGCACAAACGTGACAAATGTCACATATATGCTAGAAAAGTGCCTTTAGGCTGTACATTTAGCTATCGCATACCTAATGTAGTTACGTGGTTGATGCTGCTCGTGCAGACAATTTTCTACAGCCTTATCAATTGATTCTACCATCTATCTGTAAATTTTCGTTTCTTTACTGTTTCAAGTCACCCTCTAATAAGATAACAAATGCTTTTATTCTGTAAGCTTTTTCTATAGGCTAAAAATAGCATTCTGGACAGGTTGAGTCAGAGTTAAAGATTCAATGCCATAGAGGGATTTTAACACGGATCTTTCGGTCTCCGTCCGGTCGCTCTAACCATTGAGCTACCATGGCCAACGTACCAGTGTGACATTAATTCTCTGACTCCCATTGTCCCGGTAAACCACCAGGAATTTCTCATATACATTTGAGACAACTCCTTAATGGCGACTTACAACACGTAAGCAATTTAAGTCCCGGGTTTTACAGTCAAACCACTATTGGGTCTATTAATGGAAATCGCATTGTTCTTTCACACTATTGAATTTTTAAGTTTGACTCAACCTCTCCAGAATTTGGCCTACACATGGCTGATGTGAAAGAACAATTCACTTCCCATTACAAATAGCATGTTTCTTGAGGAGTCTAGATACCGGATGTAATTAAGAAGGAAGTCAGTATTGAGCTTTAAAATGTCTTATATAAAGACCACTTTTGAGTTTATGGATAAAACTCAATATCTAAAAGCTAATATTGAAATTTCTTATCCATAACTGACTGTATTGCCGTTATTGTTATTTATTTTTTTACGAATGAGCCTGTATAGGACTACCCAAAGTACTTAGAGACTTTTCTTAGCTCTTCTATGGATCCAAAGATCTCTCATTCTTTGTCTGTGGGCTTTCATTCTCCCGTCTGTGCACGTTGTTTCAGTCATTTTCTTCGGTTTGTCCTCTTGGTCAACTTGCCACTTATGCACCTTCTTTCTAAAAACAACTGTCTAGGATATCGTCTTGAGTGATTCCTGCCAATTTTAAATCATTTTTTACTGCACCAATCGATTTCAGTTTCTACTTTTGCTTTACTTCTATTTTCCTAGAATTCTCTAAGTTATTTTGTGAACCTATTTGAAGTTAATTGTGTAATACGTCTATAACCTTCGTTTCCTACCATTATGGATGTCTGTATATTGTTTCTATTTCCTTTTTATTTGCATCTCTGTATTCCTCACCTCCGACTAGTGGACCTAATTTTTTTCTAATAATTTTAAGTTCTTATTTTTCTATATTATCGATATCTGTTTTTCTATTCAAAATCTATGTTTCTGCTCCATAGAGGCATCCTGGTTTAATTAGAGTATTATATTTCCTAATTCTTGTATATTAAGACATGCATTTTTTATTATATGTTTTGAGTAAACGATATGATGTTTCATTTTTTGGTGTCTGCTTTTGTTTGCTGTAGTTTCAATTCCATTTTCCTGAATCATTTCCCCAAATATTTAAATCGTGAATATGGATTAATTTTTTCATACTTGGTTTCCATGTATTTTGATGCTTTATTATTATTATTATTATTATTATTATTATTATTATTATTATTATTATTATTATTATTATTATTATTATTATTATTATTATTATTATTATTATTATTATTATTATTATTATTATTATTATTATTATTATTATTATTATTATTATTATTATTATTATTATTATTATTATTATTATTATTATTATTATTATTATTATTATTATCATTATTATTATCATTATCATTATCATTATCATTATCATTATCATTATCATTATCATTATCATTATCATTATCATTATCATTATCATTATCATTATCATTATCATTATCATTATCATTATCATTATCATTATCATTATCATTATCATTATCATTATCATTATCATTATCATTATCATTATCATTATCATTATCATCATCATTATCATCATCATTATCATCATCATTATTATTATTATCATCATTATCATCATCATTATTATTATTATCATTATCATCATTATCATCATCATTATTATTATTATCATTATCATCATTATCATCATCATTATTATCATTATCATCATCATTATCATCATCATTATTATCATCAAGATCATTATTATCATCAAGATCATTATTATCATCAAGATCACCATCATTATCATCATCATTATTATCATCAAGATCATTATTATCATCAAGATCATTATTATCATCAAGATCACCATCATCATCAAGATCATCATCATCAAGATCATCATCATCATCAAGATCATCATCATCATCATCATCATCACCATCAAGAACATCATCATCAAGATCATCATCATCATCAAGATCATCATCATCATCAAGATCATCATCATCATCAAGATCATCATCATCATCAAGATCATCATCATCATCAAGATCATCATCATCATCAAGATCATCATCATCATCAAGATCATCATCAAGATCATCATCATCATCATCATCAAGATCATCATCAAGATCATCATCACCATCATCAAGATCATCATCATCATCAAGATCATCATCATCATCAAGATCATCATCATCAAGATCATCAAGATCATCATCATCGTCATCAAGATCATCATCATCGTCATCAAGATCATCAAGATCATCATCAAGATCATCAAGATCATCATCAAGATCATCAAGATCATCATCAAGATCATCATCATCGTCATCAAGATCATCAAGATCATCATCAAGATCATCAAGATCATCATCAAGATCATCATCATCAAGATCATCAAGATCAAGATCATCATCATCAAGATCATCATCATCATCATCAAGATCATCATCAAGATCATCATCATCAAGATCATCAAGATCAAGATCATCATCATCAAGATCATCATCATCAAGATCATCATCATCAAGATCATCATCAAGATCATCATCATCAAGATCATCATCATCAAGATCATCATCAAGATCATCATCATCAAGATCATCTTCATCATCATCAAGATCATCTTCATCATCATCAAGATCGTCATCATCAAGATCGTCATCATCAAGATCGTCGTCATCAAGATCGTCGTCATCAAGATCGTCGTCATCAAGATCGTCATCATCATCAAGATCGTCATCATCATCAAGATCGTCATCATCAAGATCATCATCACCATCAAGATCATCATCATCATCATCATCATCAAGATCATCATCATCATCAAGATCATCATCAAGATCATCATCATCAAGATCATCATCATCATCAAGATCATCATCAAGATCATCATCATCATCAAGATCATCATCATCATCAAGATCATCATCATCATCAAGATCATCATCATCAAGATCATCATCATCAAGATCATCATCATCATCATCATCAAGATCATCATCATCATCATCATCATCATCATCAAGATCATCATCATCATCATCATCAAGATCATCATCATCATCATCAAGATCATCATCATCAAGATCATCATCATCAAGATCATCAAAATCGTCATCAAGATCATCAAAATCGTCATCAAGATCATCAAAATCGTCATCAAAATCATCATCAAGATCATCATCATGAAGATCATCATCTTTATTATTATTATTATTATTATTATTATTATTATTATTATTATTATTATTATTATTATTATTATTATTATTATTATTATTATTATTATTATTATTATTATTATTATTATTATTATTATTATTATTATTATTATTATTATTATTATTATTATTATTATTATTATTATTATTATTATTATTATTATTATTATTATTATTATTATTATTATTATTATTATTATTATTATTATTATTATTATTATTATTATTATTATTATTATTATTATTATTATTATTATTATTATTATTATTATTATTATTATTATTATTATTATTATTATTATTATTATTATTATTATTATTATTATTATTATTATTATTATTATTATTATTATTATTATTTTGTGTATCATCAACATAACGCAATATGCATCTGACTTAATATTAGAATAAAACTTCACGAAGCTGAGTCTTTCACTAGAAGTGTTACCTTATTAGAGAGTTTACTATCAATCAACACGTCACGAATGTACCTCTTTCTGTATTATGTACACTATTATAGTACAACACATAACCCTCATACCCTGTCTTTATGAATTACCTGTTGTACATCACTCCACAAAGTGTGTGTGTGCCCTCTATTATCTCTTCATGAGGTAAACTGTAGTGGTAGTCACACCACGAGCTTGAATGTACTTCGTATCATATTTTCATGAGTTGGACTATTTTGTATGCAACATCACAAGGCTGAGTGGGTGCTCTAGGTACTCTAGGAGAGAGACTATTTTGGTGACGTCGCAGTGAGACATATCAAGATTCCCTATGGTATATCTTAGCAAAATGTAATTAAATGTTTCTTTCTCACTTAAAATTTCTGTCATAATACTCTAAAGAGTAAGAAATAATTGTGGAAATAATTGTAAGTGAGGTGTATCTTCCTTTACTAACGGCTCAACTTGTTTATCTAGAATATGATAAGCGGCTTCTTTGTATTTCTGTTTTAAAGTTTTAACACATTTTGTAATATGAGCAGGTAACATGCCACCACCCAAAAATGCCCATAAACACGATGTAGTCGTGCGGCACAGGCGTGACAACACATACCTAGTGTGCTACATTTACGCCGTAACGGTCACGACACTATTTGCCGAGATATGAACAACTTGCAATTTTTAAGTAATTGGTACTACATGCAGAGTTCATTTCCTGCTTCAGATTTAGTATGGTGTATGGTGCAGAGATGATATATGTAGGCTATGATAATACAGGGCCTCTGCAAAAATTTGGACTCGGAAATATTCAAGTCAGTTTTATGGATCTTAGAATAGTACTGAAACGTTAAACTAAAAGAGATATTAAGTCTGTGCTAATCGTTAAATCAGTTTGTTTATGCAATCTGTATTTTGTAATTTCTTTCTTCGGTACTCAGTTAAATTCTCTCGAAGATTTACTTGTATGGCAGTATTTGTAATTTTATGTAGTAGGCAATTAAACTCGTGCGTGTTACACTTGCAGATAGTCCGAGAATCGCCGATCGTTTGTTCAAGTTATATGTACCCTATTTATTACTCTTGCATGCCTGTGTTCTTGAGGTAGCGTGTTTGCTTTCAATGCAGAGGACCCAAGATCTACTGTGGATTGAGGTGAACTGTTTGGAGACGATTTGTCATTTTGTTTCCGCAGCTTCTTTACCTTATTTACCTAAACCAAATAGGTATCACATATTATATATAACTTAATCCAGTTCTTCTTGTGAGTTACGTTTGTTTTACACTGAGCACTAAGCAGATTCGTAGAGTGAAATTAATGTTGACAGAGTTGATAGAGATGGAGATAAATTATAAAGATAAGAAATAATACAATAAATCTTAGAGGTCTCAGTATTAAGGCGAATCGAGCGCTGCTCCATCCATAGAGAAGTTAAAGCCAAGTTTATCAACTGATTGCTACGCATGAATTAATCGAACTCTAGCTGTACGAATACCATGAGTTTCGAGGTTCTATTGATAGCATTATGGTACATAGACTAGGCACGACTTCACAGCTGAGGTTTATTGTAACCTTTATGACAGAAATAGGTAATGAACTAAAAAAACAACTGTAACAGAATTTATTTTCGATGTTTTGAAAGGGAATTAACAATATACAGTTAGGTGTCAGTATGTAAAATAATGACTTTCACATTTGTGACATTCCACTTGAAATCGAGCGCCATTATGTTTTCAAATGCCGTATTTGCATTAATACAAGGACTGTTAAATAAAGAATGATCATAATGTTTTACGGTCATAATTTTTCGCATTAAAATTCAAACTTATTATATTC
Organism: Mantis religiosa; assembly: GCA_030765055.1. Taxonomy (NCBI): domain Eukaryota; kingdom Metazoa; phylum Arthropoda; class Insecta; order Mantodea; family Mantidae; genus Mantis; species Mantis religiosa. The sequence continues at coordinate 63,124,869 of CM060948.1, forward strand.
TGTTAGCTTAATGTGAAACAAACACGCCGTAGTAGTTCCCGCCTGTGAGTACCAGGCAAGTTCAGACATGTTCAGTATCGCCTATAGCTGCAATGGAGGTACCATGCAGTTAAAGTTGCTGTTAGAGGAAGATCAGGAGTTTCTTTCAAACGTAATCACTGCTGATGAAATTTGGCTACATCATTTTGCTTCTGAGAGCAAACAGCAAAGCTCAGTGTGCAAATCTCCTTCATCACCAACCCCCCAAAAAAGCAAAAGTAGTTGCTTCTGCTGGGAAAGTCATCTGATTCTTTGATATTTATGGAATGGTTTATCAGCATGTTGTACCTGCACACACATCAGTAACTGGACTATACTACAGGGATGTCCTGAAAACATTGTAATTCCATATCAGGCCCAAAAGACTACAATTCCATGAAGCAGGCTGGATGGTGCAGGTTCGATAATGCGCGGCTGCTTATTGTTGTTTTGTGAGCCTATTTGAAGTTAATCCTTTAATACATCCATAACATTTTAACCTTCGTTTCCTATCACTATGGATGTCTGTATATAATTTTTTTTATTTCCTTTTTATTTGCATCTCTGTGTTCCTCACCTGCGACTAGTGGACCTAAATTTTTTCTAATAATTTTAAGTTCTTCTTTTTCTATATTATCGATATCTGTTTTTCTATTCAAAATATATGTTTCTGCTCCATAGAGGCACCCTGGTTTAATTAGAGTGTTATAGTTCCTAATTCCTGTATATCAAGAGATGCATTTTTATTATATGCACACATCGTCTCGAAAATTGGATATGTGCACACAATCCTACATGAAGATCTGAAAATGCTCAATCGGCGATCTTCCAAAATAACCTTCTCCACTCGCTGGATCATGTCGTCAGACCGGCTGGTGCAAGGCCGTGACTGTCTTGGTTTGTTGTTACATGATGTTCTGCCTTCATTGAACTGTCGCACCCAGGAACGCGCATTAGAAACATCCATGGTGCCATCACCACATGCCTCACTCAACTGGTGATGAAATGCAATAGATATCACACCACGAAAATGGTGAAAACGAATGAATACACGCTGTTCTTGCAATGAAAACGTCGCAATTTTAAGCATCAAAAACAGTCCTAACTCTCGTCGCTGTCACTAGAGTTCTATGCACTGTACAGTGCTGCCATCTCCGTCACGCATTCACAGAGTCCACATGTATTAAAAAAAAAAACAGAAGTTCCTATCTGATCCCAGTCCTGAAAAAAATATAGGAGGTGTTATAAATTGAGCGCACCTCGTACATTCGATTGTGTTTAAATTCTGGAATCTTAGCATATGTAATACCTACAATTATTTTCCTTAATCCAAAACTTCCATACCTGAAAAGAGATGATCCTTCACTTAAGGATAATCAGTGTCAAATTTAAGTGTAAGATATCAAGCTAAAGTTGTACCTATTTCAATCATTCATTTGAAACTTTTTTGAGTTATAAAAGCATGACGTTGGATATTTGATAAGATACGATAAATTCGAGCAATTTTAATTGTACACCTATAATGCTCAGAATTTTAAGAACTCGCATAGAGGTTTGTATTGAGGTTGTACGCAAATACAGAAAGATTAGTTCCTTGCAAAAGCTGCGTGGAAGGTTTTTCTTGCATTTCGCACGATATAAGATGAAATGTCAAAGTTTTAAAATTCATAGAACATTCATAGTACGTAACTCTTAATAAGGTAGAGGAGAAATTACTCTATGATTAAAACATGGTCCTCTGAATCAGCCAGTGGACTGTCTGGTATATCTGGGACCGATAACTAAAGGTCGGACAGATGTGTGCTCGCATGCGATACAAGTTTGCTGGACACAGAGTATGAATGGCCTCAGATGTACAACACGGCCATCAAATGTGCATACGTCGAAAACAACGTAACGTGGTAGTCTGCAAACTAGTGAAGCGTTGTTTTCAAGTGTATGTAGACGCAAAGTCAAGGCGTAGTATAACGCGACTGTTTTGTTTTCTCTCGCTGTGAAGCGGTTGTCATGCTCAGGCTGTACTATCCTGCAGATGTTTACATGTGCAAGCAATAATAGTACAGTCTATTTGCAGTACACCTATGGAAAAACTTACACGCCTTCGGTCTTTATTAATAACCAATAGCTTATGAAGACCAACTTCCAAGTCTGCCACGATTAGTTAGTAGGAGATGTGTTAATCACAAAGTAATTTCTCCCCGACTATAGGTGTATTGTTTACCGCATTGTGTATATTGTAGTTTACCTGAGGAAAATTTTTGACATATTTTAAAGATATTTTGGGGCTGTGCTCATACATAAAATCGGACAGTTAGTTTTATAGATATCAGCTATGGTTGCAGAAATATTAGCGATAGCACTTAGACATAATCATTAAAATGCTTGTTCGCTTTATTTTGAGCTGCGGCACAATATCGACTAAAGTTTAAATTTCATTGCTACGCACTTTTTCAAAATTGCCACAACATATTTCCAAAAGAACCTTCCGATATATCTTGAGTGGGAAATATGAGACTTCCAAATATAACACTAGTAATATTAACCAAATTAGGATTACTTTTAGCAGTGTTTAACACCAGTTCGTAATGAATAATACAAATTTGTAACGTGGAAGAAAGGAAACTAAGAATATAAAGTGATTAGATGTTAAAATGGATGGGGGTGAAAAATGGGAGAAACAGATGAAGCTGGTTTTTGCATAAGGGAAAGTATCATTGGCAGCAGTTAGAGGGTGTAAATACAGAATACCGGATATAAATGGCAAGGGGGTTAGAAAGAACATACAACATTATAGTGGAATAAAAAATGTTGTATGGGGGTGGAGTTTGGTCTTTGAAGAGAGCATGGGAAGTTATGGATGCAGTATACAGAATGTTCTGTAGAGAAGTTTTAAGATTACCAAGTGCCACAGCAAAGGAATTCCCCCAATTAGAAATGGGTAGAGAAGGAAGATAAGGTATGATCATGGAAAGAGCACTGAAGTTTTGGTTTAGACTTTTAAATTTAGATGAAAAGAATCTGCTAGGACAATGCTCAAAATGTCAAGAAAATGGTTTAAAAATTGCTGTTCTATACAATTTAACCTGGAAGGCAATATTCAGGGGAAATTTGGAGAATGAGGAAAAATGATGAAAACTGTTTTTGGAAAGGAGTTAAGAGAAGAATTGAAGACAAGTACAAACACTGTTTGCTAATCTAGTTGGAAGATCATTGGAATCCTGCATTACAATAAAAAGTATATGGAAAGGAGAAGAATATATAGACAGACTAAATAAAGAGAGGGTACAGCTTGAGTGAGAGCGGGGTAAGTAGAATGAAAGGGATTACAAAAGGTTTTGCCCAAAAAACAGTGTCCAATATGGGGTAGAAAAGAAGATATGAAGTATATAACCATTTGAGTGCGAATGACAGATTAAAGAGAAAAAATGTATAAAGGAGAAATGGATAGAAAAGATAGAGTTAATTAAAACTTTTAGCAAAGACTGCATGCCAGCTGGTGAGTTTTTATATAAGGTTAAAAATAAATGGAATTGGTCATTAAAAAGAGAAGTGAACCATGCATGAGGTTGTAAATGAATATAGTAAGTAAATAGCCTAGGCTGAACACTTAAACATATTCCTTGTATTTTTATTGTAAGAATCTTAGTACAAATGAATTAATAAATAAATATGGTACCACAGGAGGTGGACTTTGATGATATAATAAAATTAAGTGATTGGAAAGGAACCTTTGGCAGAAACATTGCTGTATTAAGATTGGGTTTCCTCCCCGACATGAGAAAAACCTGGAAGATACCTCAGCCCAGGAGAATAGTCCTACGTGATTTGAACAGCGGTTTGCTTGACAACCTCAGTCATTCGAGTTGGTATGAGAGATAGAATTACTCTTCCAATATTACTCAACTTTGGTATCTGTTCTTTTCTTTCAGTTTCGTATGAACTTTCTTAGATTAGAAGTGAATGCCGCTGTGAACACGTCTGTTGGTTCAGCTCTTACTGCGAAAATCTGGCACAACATTAGAACACTTTCTTCATTATTGTTGATTGTCATATTCTATAATAAGCTATAGAATGTATTACGACACAAAGGTAGTGTGAAGTGGGCTTCACTAACGTTTACACAATAAACTAAAGTTTCCTTTTGGGACCGAGGCGCGAAGTCCTTAAAATTAATTCTCATTAGTAAAGTATTATATCTCTTGTGTGTTAAAAAGAAGAAGATGAAGAAGAAGAAGAAGAAGAAGAAGAAGAAGAAGAAGAAGAAGGAGAAGGAGGAGAAGGAGGAGAAGGAGGAGAAGGAGGAGAAGGAGGAGAAGGAGGAGAAGGAGGAGAAGGAGGAGAAGGAGGAGAAGGAGGAGAAGGAGGAGAAGGAGAAGGAGGAGGAGAAGGAGGAGGAGAAGGAGGAGGAGAAGGAGGAGGAGAAGGAGGAGGAGGAGGAGGAGGAGGAGGAGAAGAAGGAGGAGGAGAAGAAGGAGGAGAAGAAGGAGGAGAAGAAGGAGGAGAAGAAGGAGGAGGAGAAGAAGGAGGAGGAGGAGGAGGAGGAGAAGGAGGAGGAGAAGGAGGAGGAGGAGAAGGAGGAGGAGAAGAAGGAGGAGGAGAAGAAGGAGGAGGAGAAGAAGGAGGAGGAGAAGAAGAAGGAGGAGAAGAAGAATGAGGAGAAGAAGGAGAAGGAGGAGAAGGAGGAGAAGAAGGAGAAGGAGGAGAAGAAGGAGAAGGAGAAGAAGAAGAAGAGTTACTAGTATTATTCTCCAGAAATTTTACATATTGCTTGATCTCACCAGACATACACTTCTTAAGCTCTTTACTTCAATTTGTCTACATTTAAACCATAGTTAATATAAATAACGTAAAGCACAGCTCCAAGGGTCCCTGACAGGCAATCAAACACGTTTTGATGGCTGCAAATGCCAATAAATTGTACAGGTTTGATACCTGAGATGTTTTTTAGCCGAAGGCCAGTGACAGTTCAACTTTATTCCCTATCTTCCGAGTTTTATGCTTAGAAATTCCTAACTCTGGTTACCCCTAACGTATATCAGACAGATTATTATTGTGCATTCAACATTGCTACCGTTTTGCGGTACGTCATTCTCCCTTCAAAGGGCTTCAAACGAAATGCCACTAATCAAAGCGTCAATTTGTTCCTTATTACTCCATTTTGTTGTTGCTTTACTTGAAGAAACATCCAACGTACAGATGAAGACCTATAACTTGAAGAATAAGTACGAAAGAAATTTTTGTCTCAGAATATCCTCAGTTCCTAGTTTTAGGTTTTCTTTTGGGTAGAGACATTTCTTGCCACTTAAGATTTTATCATTTAAAGTGAATATCTTAGAGTAAAGGCCGATACATTGGATAAAACTTTATAAGCTCTGCTTGAATAACTAGTTCAATAACTGACAAAGAAAAACACTGATAGCACAATATGTCCACTGTATAACTGGAAAAATGTGTTCCATATTAAAGCGTCCAAAACAGATAACGGGTCCTGCAATATCAATAAAACATAATTTTATGAATGGACAAATATTTGATGAATTGCTTCAAAAATTCCGAAGCTTTTACTATCATAAATAAATTTGTTGAAGTTCTCTTAAACTTCAAGCCCCAATAGCTCCAAAATATTTATTTCTGTATTATTCAAATCGCAGTTTATCAATGCATCAAATTTATACTGAATGCCCAAACGCTTTATTTTTAAGTATCGTATATAATATATTTGGTTTCTCCTGCTCATAAAACCAATTTTGCAGTATATAACATTGAAATATAAGAAACATTCTATAAGAAAAATAATGAATTTATTGAATTTAATTATAGTAGGACCAGGTAGTCTTTGTAAAGAAACCGTGAGAAGTCACCAAGGAAGTGCATTTTCATTCTTAGAACAAACTTTCGTGATATTTTTTATCAATTAATGAAGTGTATCATGACATTAGGCACAGCAAAAGAATTAATGAAAGTAATATTATGTTTCGAAGGCGTTGCAGCCGTCCTCTTCAGGGATATGTCGCCTGACGACCTTTGTCGAAGATAGCCACTTGTTAATAAGAAGGCATTAAGGTCGTGAAGAGGAAAGAATGAGAGGAGGGACAGAGGATAGGTCAGTTCTATCTTGTACAGCAGCTGTTACTGATTTTAATTTTTGCAGGGATGTCTAAAGGTTGTTTGAAATTTTACTCCAACGTAAGCCATCATCTCCATTAATATATTGTGTACTTAAAAAATTTTGATATCCTCTCGAATAAGGCTTCCCCCATCTATTTGGATAGTGCAAGTTATTGTGATAGTCTATGTGGTGGTTAGGGAACACTCTGCCAAGGATGGGTGTACCGTTCCAATGATCCCCTCCCCCGTACATCTTCATTTATTCGACAGTTAACGTCGCTTAGCCTTCCCTATTCTCACCTTACCACATGTATAGAAATACCATAAATTCCTGCAGAAGAAAGCCAAAACTAAGTGTATTTGAATGTCGAAAGACATTGGTGACTTTATTCTGAGCCTTGAAATACTTTCTAATGCTCCGTTTTCTGAAATATATTCTGTCCATCGCTCTATGGATATATTTGAGTATTGCCATATGTTTTGTGTTTCATTTGACTGCTGAATTTCTTCTTTCTCTTTAAGTTTCTGCTTTTTAAGCGTCTGTTCAATAGTGCTAACTTTAAACCTGTTCTTTTATACAGTACTTATAGAATGTCATAATTCCGTTTCGAAGTGCTTCGTTGCCAATATTTTATTACCAGGGAGACAAGCATCACCATCTCTTGTGCTGGAGCAAGGCGCGTGTATACTTTGTAAGGTTTGCTTCATATAACCTTGCCCCGCTGAGATGTGTCCCTCCGCGATTTAATGCATTCACCTTTACCCTAACTGGCCAATACTTTCGGCGCCGTAAGCGGTGCAATGTACGACAAATCCAGTCCAAAGTCAGGTCAACGATAAAAGTCACATAAACAAATATGTCACCAATACCGGTAACGTAACTGCTATCGTCAGTCATCCCGAGAGGCAGGTTTGAAGCATAGGATCCTCATCTTTATTACGACAAATCCAGTCCAAAGTCAGGTCAACGATAAATGTCACATAAACAAATATGTCACCAATACCGGTAACGTAACTGCTATCGTCAGTCATCCCGAGAGGCAGGTTTGAAGCATAGGATCCTCATCTTTATTTCTTCTAATAATTAACATATATTGAAGATAATTAACTCTGTTGCGTAATATATTGTGACTTTATGGGTTCGTAGAATTAAAAGTCCAATTGCAAAAACTTAAAATTTTCTTTATTTCCACCGAGTTACAGCTGAAACACTTGCCGATTACATAGAATTATGTATCGCACACAATTATAATCCACCAGTTCGTCTGTAACAGGTCCACTCCACACTCGCAATTACGTACAACTCCTCTGATACACGTACGCAGTCTTCCAGTCCGTTCGCTAGCACTGCGCTCTTCACGGCTGCTCGCCAAGAACTGAACTGAACTCGTCCACTGCATCCCTTATATAGGAATATCGCTATTCCTGGAAGCTTCGCGGCGCGGAAGATCATCCCGACTGTTCCAGACGTCAGGGGGAGGGGAAAGAGACAGTACAGTGCCCATGATACTTTCCTAACCATCTCCTCAGTTAGTGCCACAAGATAAATGGGTAGGCGTGCTCTGAATGCCTCCTGTCCCCCACTCAGCTGTCAGTTGGTCGTGCCTTCCGATAATTGGGTGATAATATTTATACAGTTATGAACATATAAATTTGATAATTCTCTTCAAACATATTAAGATATAACATCATGTTAAATAAAAAAAATAATCTTTGCCGCACAAGTCTATACCACGAGAGCAGCCAATGAGAGGTGATTAGGTCAGGTAAGCCTAAAGATTCGGGGCAAACTTCTTTGAAACAGGGATTAGAACTGACAATCGAAACTCTTCCAAAAGGCATAATCGTTCTAGTGGTCCACTGCCGTACTAACACGATATTTTATTTAGAATGTGTTATTTTGTTTAAGGTGTACATACATAGGAAAGACTAAGCTCAGCGTTAATTGCGACATAAATGAAAACGTACAGAGAAGGGTGGCTCTTGGCAGAGCATAAGGGAGACTTTGACCGCTTTAATAGTCACAAAAGCCTGTTTTGGAAAATATTACAATCTTCAGAATTCCAGACTGCGCCGACATGACTTACCTTTGAATAACATTTTGGGTTTTGTGTTGGTAGTCATACAAAAACGGAAGCTTTTCTATAGCCACTAAAAGTAACAGTTTGAATAGGCTTCCTTCATGCTTATCCTCCCACTACTTCCTTTCACTACTTCCTTTCACTACCTCTTCAACAGCATCTTCTTATTCAAATTTGCTTCGACACGCGTCAGTGAGGCGATGGATCTCTGACGAAGAAAACTATAATGTCCTCGAAACGTGGGACTTAATCTCACTAATCCTTAAGTCATAAATACTGCAGTAAACAAATGCATTTTTATAAGCACTGAAGTAAACTTAGTTCGAGTTCAGTTTACCCCAGTCAGGTAACGATAAGCACTCGGCTCACTATGTGGTACAGTTAGTTCTTTTACATCTTGAAACCACTTTACTAGGATACAGAAACCAAAATATTGCTGAGGTAATTAAACTACGATTTGCGAATCCATTAAGCTGCTCTGCAGCAAAAGAGTAAAATTTTGCTTTAGCTCTTATCTTCGAAACACGCATAAGGTATATTCTGTTACCTCCATGCACAGTGGAACCTCGATACCAATCCCATATTTTCTCTTAAACTAACGTTTCTATATTATTTTATCTTACTCCTTGATATGACCACTGAGTATTAATATTACTCAAAGTATATTACTATAGCCAAATGCTCAAAATTCATTGACCACAACTTTCACTCATTCCAATTAAAATACTGAAATGAATGTCCATAAATAGCAAATGCACGTTTGTATTAACTCCTATCTGTCGGGTCAAAGCCTATTCATTGCAGATGGTCTTTATAACTATTCACCTAACCATTGCTTCAAGATCTCAAGGCTTATATGGCTATGAAGTATCGCCTCTCTGCAGTGACGTTTAGCATTTATTTATTCGTATTTTATCCGAAGATTATCTATAGCAGCACGATGTTACTTTGGTAGTATTGTCAGTTTCCCTAATGTTCAGTTTACTAATAACGAAACATTTGCATCTTTATAAGATAAAAAGGAGACTCAAAATGTTAAAAATGTGTTTGGTTACTTTTGAATAACCTAAGACAGGTTTTATGTCCTGTAAGACGGCGAGACTTCATCTGTTATTCACACTTTGGTTCCGTTTCTGTAATGAATTTGAGGTATAGAGCACGTAAAGTTGTTAAAAGTCCATCATTATCGTGCAAACCCACGACAAAACCTTGACTATAATGTTTTATATGGAGCGAGTGAGTGTTTGGGATTTATGGGCCCGCAAGAACTAGGTCATTTGGTCCTAATTTGAAAAGGATACTTTCCTCATCATTTTTTCTTTTTCAATAGGAGGAATTGTAGCCTAAACATAAAAATATAGATATTTTGACGCCATTTTCAATTAGAATGACAGCTATAGATGCCCTTTAAGGAAAATCCTTGAATTGGACTGGCTTAGCGGACATACTTTAACTTTCTCTTCTGGACGAGAAACCCTTTACGACTTGAGATCGTGCTCTAGGGGTCAAAGATTAGATGTACTACACTTAGCAATAAACTCAGGCTAAATTAAGCACCTCACGTTAATTATGATACCTGAGGCCCAATAGCTACGTTATCGCGACAAAAAGCACTGCAAATGGGAACTGTCTGAACACACGATAGACAATTATTTACCGCCGTGTACCATTAGATGCCAGAACAACATGACCGCAGCTGGAAAAGCAATTCAGATTAGCACTACCACGGCCTAAATAGAGTGATAATCTACTCCTAATGGACATAGTTATAACAACAAAATATTTTAAGACGGAAGTGACAAAAACGCGACACCTGAGAGATAACAAGTAGCGTCATAAACTCCGTAGGACCATGCTTAATGTTATATCAGTGGCAAAAATATATGTGGTAGTCTTAGCGGTTTAGCATATAGCATTGCTAATTTAAGTTCCTAGGCTATCTTACAATATAATGATGCTGTAGTACCACTAACCAACAGAAACGATATTTAATAATTGATTTCTCAAAGGCATTAGTGTATTGCAGTGAGTTCTCCGAATACGCACGTTTCACAAGAGAAACAACCTAAGAAATGTGACTTCACAGTTATAATCAGGAGGGTACACACAAATTTGCTGCACGCTATATGTTTGCTGTGTGTTATTTCCTGGTATCACTTCAGTAAACGCAAACAATCTTACGTTAATCCAAATAACTATATGCCAATTAGTAATTGGACACCTTACGTTTTTTATCAAATGAAATGTTTTAATTCTTGAACAATTTGTTTTGGAGCTGAATATTTGTGTTATTGCACGTATTGAGGGCCTTACATTATTTTTACCAACACTACCAAGACCGCTGGCAGCTTTACACATATGTTTCCATTGCAAACAAGGATCATCTTCGTTGCAGTATACCCTCATTAAAAATATATATAGCAATCCTGAACGTTATAAAGACAATAAGCAAACGTAGAAAGTAAACTATAGAAACAAGTGCACCTCAAGGCACCTGGGACACCTAGATCTGAATCTGCATAAATAACGTGCACAGGACCATTTAAAACTTCCTATATACCCATTAATATATAGATTGCACAACAGTACGTTTTGGAATGAATTCTAGTAATACGCAAGCGTCTGCCTCATCTTCCCGCCGTCGACCATAACAGCTTCGTCCTGTACCATGAAAGACGAAGACCGAATGGAAGTGAGGAGAGCCATGGTAAGACACCGCTCCAACACTCGCTTTGGCGACCAGGGGAAAACCAGAGGGAACCTCAGGGCGGCCGTCAGTGCTGAACCCGGGATCTCTCGAATGCGAGCCGCATGCGTCACTGCGAAACCACCTCGCTGGGTTAGCGCATGGATTGGCATAGGTCAGAAGTGTCCGAAAGAAGGCGAAGTGGTGCATTCAGAAAATGCAAGACGTAATAAAGACACTCCGCAAAGTTCAATTGTAAATGGTGCAAAACCAATCCAATTTCAAAGAAAATGAGTACGATATATCTACACAGTCGGTTTTAACTTGTGTATGCCTTAAACGTATGCTTTGACATTAAAAACAACTCAGAATATGTATGTGATAAGCTTCTGGCACATTTGCTTTGTGTAGGATTTTAAATAATTTGAGAAGTGGATGTTAAATTATCCAACTCCATTAACGAAAACCTATGAGCCTTAATTATAGCTATAGAGATAAAATTACACACAGCAACAATGGGTAGGGCTTAAATCTGTCGCGTCTAATAACTTTTCAGTACATCTTGAAGTATTAATATAATCCCCTTATCACACGTTAGACGAGAAGAAGTCACATTATTGTAGAAGTCTATAGACATCTAAGAAACTGTTCAACATCTTAGGGTGCTCTTTGTTCATTGTTTTACAAGCATTTGTCCTTTTATTCCAGAGATAAGCTATGAAACTAAGATTGACTTAAAATAAAATACTGAACATTTGTTAAATTTTTATTGAGAAATGAAGTTGCAAATTAGTTTAATAGCACATACTTGTATTAAGCTCAAATAATAGATATCTTAAGCTTATGTTAGTACACCCGTTCAGAAAATGCATGCGTTCATATTGTGTTTGCTTTCAAATTTAATTGCAGAATTCTCTCTGCAAATAGTAATAACACAATAATAGTAAATATTTGGCATATGCAATAACTGCATATAAATCTAAAAGCTGTTCTGATCTACGCAATCAAAGATAAAAAGCCTAAGTCCCAGAAGTGCAGAAAATCAGGACAAAGGGGACACTTTTTTGCCGTTAATTTAATCCGTCTCCGCTTAATAGAAAAGAAATCTCGGCTTTCAATAATCCACTAATAAATGAAAAAAAAACTCCTTTCAAACCATGTGTAATGGATTGACGCCGCTTTTTTCTTCTCTGTTTTTTTTTCTCTTAAGTAGGTAGTCATAATTTACTCTCTTTTGATAGCCACTTCTAATTAAGATTTTCGTTTTGAAACCATTCTTTATATTAGAATCTCAATATCAAAACAGGCACTATAAGGAGTACTAATCCTATATTCAATCAATGGTTTGCTCAGAGGTCCTTGCGTTTTATGTGAAATTTTTGAGTTCAAAAAAGATTTTTGGCAATGCGTTTTAAATTACTCGAAAGAGAAGTATAGCTTATGCTTATATGTTTTTGTTCTTTTCAGGTAAATAAAATGGAATGTTTTCTGTGTTTACTTATATATCACGGAGGGACCTCGAACAGAAAAGGTCAAGAATACTCTTTGTTGTTTACTTGACACTCCTTTCTGTTGATCTAAAAGGAACGAACAATATGCAGGTACATATACATAAACTAAGCACGCTATGCTGTATAACACATAATTCTCTGTGGAATAATAACAAAGATATTGCCAATAGATTTTATTTTGTTCGCAAAACTTTCACTGAAAATGTATATAGAAAACCAGATGCTGTGGGCCAAACCATTATTAACTACTGAAAACGAACAGACATTGGTTGTGCTCACTATATCAACTAAAATCCCTACAAGAAATTTCCCCTGGGACTCCGAGAGGGCATCCAGGGAGCAATGATTAGCATCTTCGTAAAACGACTTCGTCCGAAGTCTAATTGATTGGAATGTAAGGACTTATATTTCGAAATGTCACTAGCTCATTACATAAAGACTTCTTGAGCCTTCACATGAGCATTAATTAATTAACTAGTACTGCATGACTCAACATGGCTAGCGTGTGTATGGCCTATCATTTTTAAGATTACCAAATTCATTTGTTTCTGTAATCGAAATAATTCATCCTGTTGTAAACATTCATTATAATTTAGGTATATATAGCTCTACGGCAATTCTTAGACAAAAGATTTGAATTAGTAATAGAGGAGAACTCTGAGGTCCATAGCCTCAATATAAACCTCATGGCATCTACCGCTTCTTGTTTCCTCAATTAATAAATCTCCTGACTGTATAAAACAGAATCAGGACAAACCAATATTAAAGAGTAATTAAAAGAATACCTCAGCTAATTTTTCAGTAAATGTTTATAATCTGGAAATTTTAATTTATCATTCGAGTGTCTTTAAGCTGAAGGAACGTTCCATGGGTAAAAAATGAAGTTTGGGAGGAAAGATACAGCTCGGTTTCATAGCCCACAGGTATAACAATGACATTCTTACCTTCCCTAAATAGGCGAATGTCATTTGCGGTCGGGATGACCAGAGCCCGGATTTTGACTACCTGAAAATATATATAAATACGGTTAATAAAATGGGTTTAAAGTCAATAAAACCATATAAAATTTGCTTCAAAAGCTTGTCCTCATACCAGAACATGAGAGTACAGCATAATAATTATCACTTCTGTATCGTTCAAACTGAAATTAAAATTTCATATTGATTTTAACTCACTAATTTGTATGTTCTAGGAAGATTTCAAAAGTGTAATCTTACCTTATTTAGTTCATTGCAGTAAGAAACTAGCAGCGTGCGCAGTTCTCAAATTTAGCATTGTAGGAAAGCACATCTTTGTACTGAGAGAAATTTCTGTCCATATCAGCTGATATAGAGCATTGTTGGAGGAAAAGAAAAGAAAACTATTTGCTAAACCACTGACTGTGCAGCGAGTGTTAAAGGTTTCACCGGTTAGCACCTTTCAAGTTTTGTATCCATAGTTTATCATGAACACTTTCCAATTTCTTAGGTACTCTCCTTTTATCTTTTCCCCTAAACTTTTCAATTAACGTGCAATTTTGTTAAATAGAGTTGGAGAAATTTCCAGATTCGCTCCTTTCTCCTGTAAATGCGTGATCCGTTATAGTAAGTAACATAAATTTGCTTTCATGACCGCTGAATGCCTTTCAATTTGTTGCTTAAAAATACTTTTTGAACTATCAATTGCAGTAGAACTGCCAGGATTCAGTGTTTCGATAACACGTTTCGCCATGTGGAAATACTGCAATAATAAACTGTTAGATGTATTCAGGTGCCCATCCTGGTGATGACAGATTCTGGTGGGATTTGGAAGCCATGGATTTGTGGCGTTTACAGGAGGGAGCCTTGACAGAAATTTTCTTCCTCTTTGACACCAGGCAATCCACTTGAGAACACTGTGCTTTAACTGTCTCTTCCACCTCATCATATTTTGTGTTAAATAAATAATGTGCACAAGGTATGGGGTAGAAAGCTTTTATTGACTTTGATGCTTTCGCAAGGTATGACATAGCTTTAATCAAGACGTTATTATTCCTGCAACCCCCAGGTTTCAAAAAACGTAAAAAGAAAACACATTTTCAGAGAGACTACAGACTGTGGGGCGAATAAAAATTCTTGATACTTCACGTGTAAGTAGAGCTTTCACCTAGTGCGTCGATCTCGAATATACTTTCCAATTATTAAGTTAGCCAAGAAACGATTTATTATATAACTTATTTTGTAAATGGATATAAAAAATCCTTCCATGTACTTTTCCCATAATAACACTGTCACAACACTGTGACAGGTAGATCCCTCGAAGAGCTCATTCGCTTGGAATAGAACGTCTGTCTCCAGAAAACTCTTCAAGTTATCATTGTTCATTGTCCATGAAGGAACATTGGGACTTACGTTTTACAAAAGTCTGTGTAAAATGTCAAGATTTGCTCTCCTTTATGGATACACTATGTTGCTGAACAATGATTTTCTTCCAACTGACTCCTTTGTTTCACACAGTTTACAAAATAGCATTATACCATCAGTAGAATAAATATCTCTAAATTTAGATGCAATATGTTTTAAGTGACAAGCCTTATTAGAGTTCATTTTAGTCATTGCTGAATGACGAAGATTGAACTGAACACTAAACTTTCCTCTCTGAAAATCTGTAAATAGTTAAATCTGTGGCAATGAAAACAACGGATCAAACTCTGTCTTTCAACCTGTACATTGTAGGCCAGCCTTTCCATTTTTAATACCACAGGCACATTGGAAATTGGAAAATTGCTCGTTGAACACATTATGTACAGTGTAGGTAACCTAGATAATTGTCGACCAACTCATCAAGTATCCCTTTATGCCGTTAGGTTGAAAGTGAGTTAATCTGATTTCCTGCAAAAAAACTGCAACAGAAAGAGAAGTAAGATGGAAAGAAAAAAGCTAAGGCAAAAGACCAAAAAATCACTTAGGTTTATCCCCAATTTCATTGTAAACTTCTTTCAGATCTTGATGGAGACTGCCGCATTATGAATGTATGCTTTATTCACACTATCAAAGAATATTTATCATTATGTATTATGAAAGTTCTATCTTTTATTTGTATTTATATTCCGACTGATTAATTTCATTATTGTGGTGATTTAACCTTTAGTCAGAGGACACGTGGGAATTGCCGGAAATGAAGATGCCGACGAGCTTCCTAAGAGAGCTACGACCTCAGATCTTCCTGTATTTTATATTTTATGCTCTATTTCTTATGTGGGGCAAACACTGAAGAAGATTATCATTTACGACTGGAATGAATACTGGTTAAAAAGTGATTTTGATGCTTTGACTAAGGATTTATATTTCCCAACGGTTTCTAATAGAAATAAATGTAAATTCGTTAATCCTAATTATGTTCTCACTCAACTCTTAACTGGCCATGGAAAACTTTCTGATTACTTTTTCGATTCAAAATTAAATCCACATTTGATTGTATTTGTGGAAATCATCTTCAGGATGTCCTTCACATTTTATTTGATTGCCCCATTTTCTGCTTTGAAAGATACGAACTTAAGTTACTGCTTTAATCCTTAGGTTACATATTTTCAGAACCACTTACACATATTTTGATAAATTACAAAACTTGTCAATTTTTCATGGCTTTCTTGAAGAAAGTGTCTCTCAAACTCAATCATTATTTTGATGTTTACTGTTTGTCATCTTGATATTGTATTACGTTTGGTTATGTCTTGTAATTTTATTATATTCATTTTATAATTCGTAAACTATATTTCTAATGAATCTTTGGGTAAAATTTTACAGGCCTTACAAAATTGGATAATAAATGCATAATAAATATGTAAATTTTACCTAAAGTATTTGTATGCTTTATTTGTTTAGTAATTTCAAAATTAAAGAGAACTAGAAGTTTCCTTTCCTTAGTAATAAATCTAAGCAAAGAACAATTGCCGTATTTGAACAATACAATATTTTTTTGCCGTTTAAACACGGCATACCTTCTTATTGGCAATAGTTATTGCTCATTATTGTTAATGACCTTCTATACCTTAGTTCTATTCGGAACATTGGTATCCGCATATTTACGCTGTTTTGATATATGGTGAGTTTTGAACATTTAAAGAACGAAGTGATGATGATGATTTTGATTGAATGGGTGAAATGATGCTCAAATGGGCCCAAGGTCCAAGGAGCTTAGAGTTACCCGACATTCGTCTTTTTTAGGATAAGGGAAAACCCCGGAAAAAACATTATCGAGGTAACTCACCCTGACCGAGATTCGAACTCGGGACCTCTTGAACGTGAAGCAGACATGCTACCATCTGCGCTACCAAGGCGGGCACTTGACATTTACTTGAAAATTCGTTGCACTTACTTTAAAATTATAGATCATAATTATAAAATTAGACCATATTTCACCACCAGAGGTAAAAGGCACATCGTCCATATCATCTACTCTGTTGGCAAATAGCTGTACTATGCCTAAATGATAACTGAAATTGAAAAAAAAACAGGTAGAAAGTACCCCCTTTTTCCACTCTGTGATAAAATTCTGGTTCATGATATGGGTCAGTCCCGGTGATACATGCTTGGCTAGGCATTGAGACTCTCCCTTCCATCAGCCCTCAAAAGGCGCCCTCTCGATTTGATGTGCACTACACATTGCCATTGTCATACAGGTTGCCCGTTCCTAGGACTAGGAAAGGAGAAGCAGATTTGTCTGTGATCTTCACAAATGAAAATCTATTATACATAGATACACATCTGATATGTTAGCACAGTTGCTCAATTCTCGTGACAACATGCAATACGCTCAAGGATATTGATGAAAAAAGAGACTCAATGCTCTGACCAACTGGTTCCTAACTGCATTGGAATCTAAAGAGCAGTATTGATTCCGAAGAGACAGTAAACACCTTGGCCAAGGAATCTGAATTTTGCTAAAGAGTGCCGTAAATTTCGTTACATGATGTCAATAATAAGTGATCAGGCTCCTCTGCATAAATTACAAGATCATTTTATTTCAGCAAATGGAAATTCTTTTCTGATTTAGCACACATTGCTTTATCAACTCATATTTCTGCTACTACGATATAAATATTCATTTATCACAGAGTTGTTATGATCCTTATTGTGGTATTCCTGTACACGCGCATTTATTATTTACTTATTAGTACTCCTTAGGTTTGTGTAATTGTAATTGTAAAAATATAACAATTTACAATAACAAGTGTGAATTATTTATTTTCACATCTTAAGTTTTATTAAATAAATATAACAGGATTAAGTAAAATTAATAAACATAAACAAGAGAGTCTCACTTTCCTCCCTTTTATTCATATGCTTAATTCAAACAATTGTACCATTTACTGTAGGGATTAGTAACCTCAAACCAAGCCTTCGTTTACCAATTTGCTGAATCATATTACATCAGCGTAATTGTAAATCACAGACCACATTTGCTTGCCTAAAACGTTTCTAAACGGAAAGAATAATGTTGAGTGCTTTCCACGCACTCTATAAAAGGCCGCTGCTGAGGTTAACATGGTTAATTGATTTTCAGGTCATTTTATTTATGAACATATTGTACCTCAATATCACAGATGCATCAATCGGATTCAGAATAAAGGAAACGGTTCAACTCAGGGTAAGGAATTAGAACCCAATTTCTTGCAATTGGCTGCCAGTTCTTGCTTTCGCTTCCTCCTTTGAATTTTCTGCCTTCCTTTCTAACTCAGTCTCTCTCTCTCGCTCTTTCTTTTTTTCTTTCTTTCCTTCTTTCTTTCTTGTTTTAATACGGCTTGACAGGTATAAATGATTGCGCTAGACACAATGATTAAACGTTGGTATACCAACGCTGTTGTGCTGTCATTTGTTTTTGTACCGACTTCGCTTCTGAGCGGCAGATGTCAGTTGAGTCAGTGTTCAGCTATAAATAACGGAGTAACACGTCTTCCCCTTCCGCCGTCTCAATCCCATCACCCCTTTTCTTCTTATTCTTTTTCTTCTTCCTCTTCTTCATTTGTGTAGTTAGAAACAGAAACAGTGAAAGGAGGAGGAGCATCATGAAAGATGTAATGCCCAGTCTTAGAAGTTTCGCTTGCATGACGAAGAGAAGGCCTCATTATTGAAGGCTAAGTTTGCTCGATATTCAGCAATTCAAATCAAGATGAATGACAATTTTCAATTTAGTAGCAACTGCCATGCTGCGGCATTTCTGTGCCCAAATACTAGATTAGGAGGCGGCTGAGATCACAAGATATGTGAAGGAAAGTCAGGAGTCCTTTCGTTAGTAAATAATCAAACGTAAGAAACAATAGGGACACGCGTCTTGAATGCAAATTTACCTTTGCGTTTGTTTATGTGCCACCGACGATGTATGTGTTCGGAATACATGTAACAGAGGTTGCCAGGGGTGTAACCACAGTACCGCATACGTACTCTACAAGGCTTAGTCATTATTCACTTTTGATTTATTGCCTATGATCAGAAGCCATTTTTCATGGAAGGCATTCAGAATGATCTAATTCCCGGATTTGTTTGTCAGCAACTCATGTTTAAATATGTATTTGATCGGCTTTTGTGCTACAACTTGGCCGTACGACTTTTGACTTTATTTATTTTTGTTTGTTTAAAATGCAGAAGAATTTCTGAGGGCCTCAGCAAATCAAACACATACTGAAATGCTTAGTTACATGTTTAATGACTTAAATATAGCCACACCATTATCAAAAAAAAAAAAAAAAACCTAATTATTGTTCTTTCTTTGAAGACTCTCCCTAATGGGGTTTTCCCTTGTCCTTCAAGACGAATGTCAGGTAACTCTAAGCTCCATGGGCCCTGGACTCATTTGAGCATCATTTCACCTAATTCATTCACCGTCCGATATGACTTAACGTTGGAGGACGTAAATTACAAAAAAAAAAAAAAAAAAAAAAAATAGTACCACGGGGAAATCTACTGATACACCGAAATATTTACAGCAGTGAGCTTCAGGAAACTGCAAGTGTGTGTGTGTGAGTGTGTGTGCGTACGTGCGTGCTTGCTTTAGGACAGATAGGTCGGCACAGCAATTCGTTACTCTGAGGAAGACCACAAATTAGAGATGGCCGAAAGCTATAACCCAGACCAGTTGACTGGTATCCTGCCAAAATTCAACAGGACTGCTTTCATTATGGTCTGATGAGAGTGGTCAAAAACAAAAGAGAAAGGTAATTTACTTTGTTCAAAGCTACGCTTTGACAAATTTCAATAACGATTATCCGCTCTAGAAGATTTTGAATGGAACATTTTGGAAACTAGATCTAATATACAACCAAAAGCTGTAAATAATAGCGTATGATATATTATAATTGCTGACCTAATATTAGGTCAGCTCTCAGTCTGCCTGAGAATGTATCACCAAGCGAGATGGTTCCGCGATCACGTCTGCGATAGGATTCGTCAGGTCGGTCCTTTCGGACTGAGTTACTTTTTCCAAGCTTCCTCGTTTCTCATAAACTAGCAAATGCCGCAGAGGTACCCTAAGCTTAGGCTTGGAGCGTTTATCATCGAAATGCATTTCCCAGGTATCATTTCGTTTCATGTAGCGTCAAAAATCACCGTCCCCGGTGCCATATATAGCGGGAACCCTGTAGATGTATTCCCCAATAGGACAGCCCTAAATGATAAATAAGGTGGAACCAAATCAGACAACTCTCACATACGAGTATATTAGCAATCCAGACAAACACATTCTGAGAACCCTTATGTTAAGAAATACATTAATATCTGTTACATTTGGATAGCGATTGGACTGCACAGCCTCTCCGAGGTAGCCAGAACGAAACATCCTAAACCAAGGAAGATCAGAGAACATGGAGGACTACATGACCGAGAAATTTGATTGTATGTAAAACTCAAGCCCAAATGGATAAGTATATGCCGATGACTGCTTGATCAAAGGGGAACTTGGACCTTAACATGCGAATTCAGAATACCAAGATCCCTCCATTGTCAATTAGCCTTCCTACAGTATGGTATGGTCAAGGTGTAGGCGCCTAATAATCCCTAACTACTCGAGGGACATCACGGAGCATAAAAGTAAAGTTGAAGGAAATGTGCGCTCGATGCCTTCTGTCCTAGAGGTTATCATAACGACTGAATCTGTTAAAGATGAGTAACGAATGGGAATGAGGCTGTCGATTTGTTTTGAAAAAAACGTTGAGAGTAGTAAGAACGAAACAGAATTAAAATATAAAAGTACATCACCTTCAGGTTCAAGCTAAAAACTATGAAATAACTATTAAAGCATAAACCTGAAGAAGCGCCAGCCATGATGCAGAATTATTAAAGAAGAAAACGTAATCGGTGAAAAGGAGTCGCCCTGATGACTAAATCTACTGCTAATGTAAAGGAAAAGAAACACCCTAAAAGAGTAAAAGAGGAATGGGTGAGCACACTGAAGAAACGGCATTTCGGAAATAATGATTGGCCCAAAATGACCTAGAAGCAAATGGCAAGAGGCATCCCGCTGGGAAGTTAGGACGAGAGGTTCCCTGAAATTCCAGTTAGAGTAGGCCAATTAGAAATGCTTCAAAAATGCATTCTTCAAAAAATACTGGACAGAAAACATTGTCATATTTAATCCAAAATTACTTCATTCCAGTATAAAACATATCTGTTGATATTTCCTAGTATTGCTAATGGCGGTGGCATTGTAGGGCTGATGACAATAAAACATAAGAAGGAGCCCAACAAAAGACAGCATGGAAGAATTAAAATAATTAGCATTAACTCTGGTTGGTTACTTTACATCCAACTATACTTCTCTACTTGGTTGAGGATGACAGGTTGTTAGGGTATAAAAGTACTTCCGATAGGGAAGTAAGGTCGGTGGTCCTGTGTCATAGATTTTTGCGACATAAGAGAACTTAAAGTCTTACAAAGAGATTTCTGAGAAAAATTAAGCGGCTTTTGTCGCCAAAAATAGAACGGAACCCTGAAAACCCTAATAGTTCAAGTGAATCCATATACTAGGCTCATCCAGAAAGTAAGTTTCCCTGTTTTATTTAAACAAAGAAAACATAGTTATATAAGAAAATTATTGGCAACAGGTACAGCAGTGTTTGTGTTATTTTTCGACATAGTCACCTAAAGAATTCAGACACTTGTCATATTTTGGGATCAACTTTTGTATTCCTGTGTTGTGGAGGTCTGCCACCTGTGATTGGAGCTAGTGTTTGACAGTTGTCTTCAGCTCTTCGTCGTTGCCAAAACGTTGGCCGGAGGACAGGAGATTCTTGAGGTGCAAGCAAAGATGTAAATCTCTGGGAGAAAGATCAGAACTCTATGGTGGCCATTCAACTGAAATTCTGCAAATGCTGCTGAAATTCTGCTGTTGAATTCCGGAATAAAGTGCGAAATTCACGTCTCATTGCCCGTGAAGACCCTGTCGAGGAAGTCGTCGCCATCATCGAGCTACTGCTGCAGAAATATCAATACTGCCCCTAAACGTTTCGATTTGTTCTTTGGTGTCATGTTTCTTGGTACCCACCTGGCACAGTTTCTTGAAGAGCAGGTGCTTAGTGACAATTTCGTGCTACAAGGATGGGAATATCTGCAGAAGATGACAACTGAGCTCCGTCATTTCTCCACCCCAGCTCAACCAGATGATCATTGATGAGGGACGTTCACCCATTGCGCTCTTTGTCATAGACACTTCGAAAACCGTAAAAGTCTACACTACCGACGCACCGTCTATTTGCTCATATCTTCGGCTCATAGATCTGACACACTTGACAATGAATTTCGTCGGGCGCTGTGTGTTATGCATTAAGGAACTTCATTACTGAGCACACCTCGTAGGCGGCGGGAGAACGCATAAGAGACGCCATTTCGAGGAATCACTGCAACGTTACTGGCGAGACCTGTTCGGGCAGCATATGCTTGTGACGTCTTACATCTATTACGCTTGTGTAATGTTTCCGGCTAAATACGTTTACTTTAAAGGATACAAAATCAGGAAACTTAATTTCTTGATACCTCTCGTACAAGTTAAAAAGAAAAAGAAAACATCTTCCCGTTAAACCACTGCTCTCTCCATAAGCTGAAAAAGAATGCTTACACAGTAAGCTAACAATTTGGAGAGATAAAAGTAAAACTTTCTAGAATAAAACGATGTTAAAACAGAACGCTCCTGTGCAGGTTTTAAGAAGGCTTCTTCTGTCCCCATGCACAGCTCCATGAAGATTCCATAAACTCTTGAGGAGGAAGAGTTCAGTCGTCCAGGAACAAATCAATTTCCCCTGAAATCATTCGAAAAACACCAAAGAATAAAAGGAGAAGCAACGAAATCGGTAATTAGCTTGTTAGAAATGGATATGATCCATTTTAAATATAGATAATTTAGATAGATCACTAGAATGTGAAATGCATAAAACTAAGCCTTCATAAGTTAATTGCAGAACCCCAGATGGTCAAAAGCTTCTCCCACTTGAATTTAACACAGAACAAATGTAGCTCTATTAAGGCGCTTAGAGTGAATTTTTAAGAGTGAATTTTTTACAGCCACATTCAAATTACTTTATTGTTAAGGATCTGAAAACCGAAAACTACGTATTAAGTAGGGAAAGTTCCCACTCTTTCCCTGATTCAGAACAGATCTCGGTAGATATATATTGCTTCGGCAATGAGAGGTACCGACATAATTGGGAAGGCAAAAGGGATGATTATATCGGCGTACTTCCTCTGTGATTCGTTGTTCTCACCTCCAATATTACAGGTGAGACAACTCTGCAGCTACTGCAAGAGAAAGTCTATCATTAACTCTGATGCAGATGCGTGGCATAACATTTGATTTAAAAGGAATATGTTTCGTAGCGCTGAGAACTTTCTGGAGTATTAATTAAGGAATTAACATAATTGACATATGTTATGTAGGTACCTATATTTTAAGAATAAACATTTGAAAACTGCTGGATATTACTGTAGCCAGTATGTATTTAAGTAATGTGATTTGCAATTGCATGCATAATAGATTTGCAAAGATAGCACTGTGCGACAGGATTGTCTGCCGATCAAGCTAAACTAAATTCATTGGTCTGAATGAAATGAAGGCTCACTGCCAAGTATAGGGAATTAAGGTTTAGTGTAGAGCTTAGCTGAACTAAACGGTTATACCAGGCGTACCTAAAGTTGGAAGTTGGACATATTAGACGGGATATAGTGTCCTACATAGATCTAGAATACACATCTATCGACATTCAAACTGATAAACGGTTTTAAAATAGGTATCTATTCATTTACAATAAATTCAATTTATGTATTCCATGCACTAGAAATATTAATAAGCAGATTAGTATCTTTGATATGCGGCTACACAAAGATGCAGTTTAATAGAGTACAAAGTTGTTTAGAACAGATATTGTATAGAACTAAGGAAATGTAAAAGAAAGAGCTGAAAATCCTTGTAACGGCAGGCATATATAAGATGCCTATAAGGTGTTCTATGCATATGGACCACTCCAGGGACCACTCTAATTGAACTGTCCTGTTAAAAGTCTGATAGAACGTTTACTCCGGTAGAAGTTGTTTTTATTTGATAGTCACTTCCGAGTAACGAAGATGCCGAGTAACTAAGTAGAGAAGTGAGCCAAATTGTTGTGAGTGTGGTGAAAGGACTCTCTAGAATTTTTCTAAAAAAAAGTATTTTGTAGCTTACCTTCCCTCCAGAACGAATTAGTTGGGCATTGGCTCCATTAATTATTTTAAATCTCTAGGAGAAGACGGGGTTTTCCTCATACTACCTTAAGGTCGCTTAAATCCCACTGACAAGGATATTTAGGATTATATAAATATGAGTAGCTGGCATGCTTAATTTGTAAGATTACTCACTCAGACTGGGCAGGTGTTCACCATATCTTCCAAAAGCTCTTTTCGGTCTTTGCTTCAGACCATCTTCAGTGGGTGCTGCTCCAAGCCAGCTACTCATATTTATATAAAACATATCTCACTTTTAACAACTTGACAAGTCTTCTTTAAAATATTTAGGATTATCTTCTCTCTTAATTATATTCTACATGTCTGGTGATACACTTGGTTGTTTTATGGTGAAGGAACCTTTACCTCTCAGCCGAAGATAATCTTCTTCTCTCATCATTTAACTTTCATCATCTCCTAGATATGAATGAGTACTTTCTGAAATGAAAAAAAAAAAAAAAAAAAAAAAAACACTAATGAGTGTATGCGGAGTTTCACGGCCCGTCGACAGCGAGGTCGCTGGTGTCCGTGCAGAAAATAATACAACTTTGCATTGCAAGTGAATTTCTGACCAGTGAATCTCTTCAACCTTCCAAAATTCACTAACAATCTGGCAAATCTGCTGTAAGAGCTTTAACAAGAATTTTATGGTCCGTTTGTACAAAAGTTGCTTATTTTGTACTTGGAACATAGAAAATATACCTTTCATACCACCTCCCATGAGTCATCAGTGAGATCGGGACTCTGCTCTACTTCTGAGTAATTTCTATTATCTTTACTAAACTGTGCCTCAACGCATTGCGATGCATCACGAGCATCTCTTATGATCAAATAGGTATAAACGTCAGTAATCGTAGTGATAGCCCAGGCTTCGTTCAGATATACATTTCTGGCCACAGTAAATATTGTCACCCAATTATCGGGAAGCACCACAAACAACAGCTGAGACGGGACCGGAGGCCACGCCACACCCACTCATTTGTCTCCTGTCACTAACTGAAGGGATGGTTAGGGGAGGGATGTCGGGCCCCTGAGCCGTCTCTTTACCCTTCTCCTAGGTTCTGGAAATTACGGGACATTCAATCTAATCGAGAACCTTCCAGATCAGCAAGCGGACCCTATATAAGCAACAGGTCGTGCAAGAGGAGTCAGTCAGTCACAGTTCTTGGTGTAAGAATGCAGTGCTAGTGTACGACGAGAAGACTGTGTGAGAGCATCGGAAGATTGTACGTAATTACGAGTGCAAGTGAAATTGTAACGGACGAACTGGTGAATCGTAATTGTGTGCATTACGTAATTCTGTGTAATTGGCAAGAGTTTAACTGTAAGTCGGTGGAAATAAAGAACATTTTTGAGTGGCGTAATTGGACTTTTCATTTCACGAACCCACAAAGTCACAATATTAATATTCCTGGCACATACTGAATGATGATCTTCGTCAAGCAGTGGTGTGTCAAGGAAATATTCTATAAAAATCGGTCGCGTCTGTTCCCATCAAGAGGCATTCCACTCATAGGTGATCCGACACCTAATTAGCAGCTTTATATCAAAGTAAAGTGCTACTAATGATCTTCCGGTCGTTGATTTCAAACGAGCCTAGAAGCCGTAAACATTATGATCCTTTTGTTGTTCCGCTCAATCTACGCTATCAGTTGCTGAGTGTTAATGATTCATTTTTTCCTTCTGAATATGCGGCTTAGCCGTTGAACACTCCTGTTTTATGATATAAATATATTTGGTCATTAATTGTGCAACAAAATCTCTAACAAATGTTTGCCACTGAGAGTAGTCAGTCAATATACCAGTTTCCTTTTTATTGCCGTAATGGTATAGGTCAACATTTCCACTTCGGAAATACGTTTAAGATGGATAAACAAACTTCACTGTCATTGTGAAAAAGGATTGCAACGGAATTTTCACTCAAATTTCAATGTTAGGCAACCTCCGTTAAGTGTAGGCATAACCGGTTTGTCTTCGGCTATGATACTTGTGGAATATCCTTGCCCTTTCCCGTTGATGTTTAGAATCTTTAGATGCTTTATGAACATATAATTATTAGTACTATCATTGTGCATCATAGTAGTGTTGCTAACAAGGAAGAATTTAAGGCTCCAACACTATGCGAAACAGATTTAATAATGAACTAACTGAAGTATTCGATGACTTTGTAGACCAGGTTCATTCCTTTAGTAGCAGAAAATGCGAGCGTATAACATAGATGAAAATCGGCTTCTCAATTTCTAACAAAGTACCTTTCACCTCGTCTCCTCTTGTGAAGGTTTCACCACCCTCCCTTGTTAGGAAAATTATGTGTAACACTCAAAGCCGATAAGCACGTGAACCATAGGGCTTTAAATTTGACACCAATGTTATAAATGTGTCAAATTATCCCAACACTAGAAGCAACGACACCAAAATGGAAACCCCACACAAAACTATACGTCATAAGTGCCATAAATCGGTCAAGCTATATCATGACAGTATCAAACAGGCCAAGCTGAAAAGCGAAACAGGATCCATAGTATGTAATAGGGCTGTTGCAGTCTTATGAATCTAGTATAAACTAGGAGAAAGTTTAGTCCAGAACTCAAACAATTTCATAGGCAAGTGCCTAAAAGAATGCTTATGATCACAGATGCTTCGTTGGTGTGGTAGACTAAGATACTGCAAAAGGCACCACATGCTTCACTGTCTTAAATAGGGACTAAGCACTACTGGTGCCATTAGCACCTACTCAATTGCAGCTACACAGGTAATACAAAATCTCACTCCACCACCTCTAGGAGTGAGAAAGGAAACCGTTGCTGGTGCCATAGAAGTGCAACGGTGTAAATCATTTAAGTCCGGAGTTCTGAGATTACAATTAAAATTATGAATAAATATGAGAATAAAAATACCATAAACTACCTTATTTATTGCGAAAAGAAATCCATTCTGAATCCATCTTTAAAATTATGCTCCCTGAGAGCAAAATTTGGAATAATGAAAAACCTCAAGTTGAAGATTAGTGTTCTCCTGGGGATAAACAAATGTTTAAAAATAAATAGATAAGAGCGTGTGGACGTAATTAGACCAAAAACTACCATTTCATAAGCCCCAGGACTATGAATAACTGAAGGAATGTATATTGTCATTTTACATAATTTAGAATATTTCACAATATTTCTATTGCTTACCTTAAGTACAAATTATAGTCTAGCCATTTATTACTATCCCCTTGGCCCCCTGGCTGCCTGGCTCCCTCGCCTTTGGCTCAACTCGGGATACCCTCCTTCTTCATCCTTACTCTCTCCCTTCCTTCTGTCCTCTCTGCTCTGTTCTCTTCTACTCCCCTTGTTTTCTCCTACTCCATTCTCTTTCATCTTTTTAAATACTTCCTCGTGTTCTTAGTCTTCTTTTTTCCATTTCCAGTCAGCATTCTCATGAATAAAAGTAGCATAAACTACCTTTATTGCGAAGAGACATGCATTCCGAATCCGTCTTTAAAATTATGCTATATGAAAGCAAAATTTGGAGCATTGGAAAACCTTAAGTTGAAGATAAGGGTTCCCTTTGGGATAAACAAATGATTAAAATGAATAGATAAAGCCGTGTGGACGTAATTAGACCTAAAGCTACCATTTCATAAGCCCCAATACTAGGTCCCTCCAGTTACCAAGGAGGAATACTTGCTTAGTTTTATCGCGACGTAATATAATACGTACGACACAGCCTCTTCTTTCTAAGTGTTAACTATCTGTGGGAGTTGGACACAAGATGCGCTATTGTTTTGTGTATCAGCACACCACAAATCACAACTTTACTCGGAGAACAGCGCCCTACTTCGCACTCGCTGACTGAGTAACTTATTCTGCTGCACTGGCTTGCTTAACCGTCAGACTGACTCAGCGTGCAAGAGTCCTCGTGTATATAGCCGTTGGAAGGGCCCAGAACGTTCGAGAAGTATGAACACCCAGATGATTAAATTTTCTTTGTTACAGCGCTTATCGTGTTTATACCTTCCAGGTGTTTGTGAATACGTAGTTCTTCCTCTAGAGGTTTTGCTATTGTTTTGCAGTATGGTTAGAAGATACTTTGGTATTTGAAAATATAAATGCAATTTTCACTTCATTTATCTCGTTAGTGATGTTTTGATGCACTGATTAGTAGGACAGTTTCCATCACGACTGAATTTCAGCTCTGATGAGTATAGGTATACTTAAGAGTAACACCGCTGTGGCTGTCACATTCTCAGGTCTTCTACAATCATTTGTGTTAGCACTGAATTCATAATTTACATCATTCTGATCTTCTTTATCTACTTATAGTCCCCCTATTGGATGGCTCACTCCATTTGATTCATGGTTGCATCTTAATCTTGGTTTTCACGTACATTACTTAAATGTTTTCATTTAGGAACATGTTGCATGCCGGCTAAAGCACTGGAAAGTTTTCACTGTGCTTTTCTTGTTTACACTAATAAAACAAATATTCTGTAATATAAGTGTAAATCGCTGTGTATGAAACTTTTGCATACAGTTTGCACGCCCCATCACATCGTGTAATACTAAACATTATTTTAATATTTGTGTATTCCAATTTTACAATCGTGCATCTTGTACGAGGGTGGTGTGAAAAGTTTCCGACCTAATAAAGATACAAGAGATTTTTTGAGATTTTTTATTTTTATTTTTTTTATCTTTCAACTTAATCTCCTTGTAACTCTTCACACGTCTTCTAGCGTTGCTTCCATCTCTGTAACCCATTCAAATAGTTCTCGGCGTTTTTTTCTGCAAAATAATTGTACATCGAGGTGATTACCTCTTCATTTGATGAAAATCTTAGTCCTCCGAGGGCAATTTCGCCATTGCAACCGTTGAGATGTGAGACGGTGCGTTGTCTCGGTGAAACAAGATTTTCTTCTTCTGCAAATGTGGCCGTTTTGCCCCAAGTTCTGCCTTCTGCTGTAATGGTTTTTCCTTCTTGAAGATAGTTGATCAAAGTAACTCCATGACTATCCCCAAAACAGTCACCATAACTTTCCCAGCCGAAAAAAAACAGTCTTTGCTTTTTTGGAGCAGACTCCCCCTTTGCAGTGCACTGTTTGGACTGTATTGTTGTTTCGGGCGTATAATGGTGCATCGAAGTTTCATCTTCAGTAATTAATTGGCACCAAAAATCGGGTTTATTGCGCCTGAACTGTAACAACAGAGCGTTGGAAATGTTCATTGGAACACGTTTTTGGTCTAACGTGAACAAACGCGGCACCCAACGCGCGAACAGCTTACTCATGTCTAAATGTTTGTGTAATATGTGACAAACAGGTTCTTTTGAAATGTTCATAGCCTCTGCTTTCTCTCTCTCACTTTAATTTAGCGGTCATCTAGCACCATTTGGTGAACTTTGGCGATGTTTTCGTTCGTAGTTGTAGTTTTTGGACGTCCCGAACGTTCATCGTCTCCCAAGCTCTTACGGCCACGTTTAAATTCAGCCGTCCAAATTTTCACTGTGGTAAATGATGGTGCAGAGTCCCCATACACAGAATCCAACTCATCTTTGATTTGTATAAGTGTATTGCCCTTCAAAATCAAACATATAATGACAGCTCGATACTCAATTTTGTCCATTTTCATAAAAGCACTCACATCAACTCATTCAAATGACTGTTATATAACAACTGAGCGTCCAAAATGGCTGAAACGTTGGTGAGTAACTGTCAACAGATGAACAACAAAATTTTCTAGCTTTTATTTACGAGTGCTGCCATGTTCATGTTGAGGTCGGAAACTTTTCAGACCACTTTATGATAACTTTATGATAATTATGATAATTATGAGCAACACTTTTATAAGAAATTCCTAAAGAATTTAACCCACTCTTCTTATAGTGTAGCGAATCTGTATTAATTTACACTCCATACTGCCATACAATATTAATAATAATATTAAAATCATAAATATAAATAATTTATTAAAAAATTGATAACATGCTCTCTAGGTCTATTTACTTTATACATAAAACAAACATAGTAAAATGTATTGTAGCTGATTCATTATTTGAACTCTGCAGTTTAGCAAAACTTGTTAAAACATCAGTACCTAAAATCGCCATTTCTCCATGTAATAATGCATTTCCTATATAAAGCAATTTACTTCTTGATGACCTTTTCGAAGAGTTTGTAGTGTGTGATATTTTAAAACAATGAGTATATTTCTTTATTTTTCATTGGCTAGTAACGAATATTGTTCGAGTACAATAAAGTTTAATTTCTATTGATAACTTATGTTTTAAATTTGCAAAGGGTCATTTGTGGCTGTACCACTCTTATCCACATTCCACTGCACTTACCATTCCCCTACACGGTATTCATGCACTAAGTTCTTCACTGCACTTATAAATTTTTTTGCACATCCTGGCTATGACCTGTTTGGTTTTTCATTCGTTTCCGTAACCCTTTTCTAAGAATACGCAGTGCCCTTTCACCAGGTGGAGTGAATGGTGCAACGTTGGTATGTCCCTTCCTCAACTACTACCTGTTAATTTTGATTGAGATATGGTTATTGTTATAATTTTAACAAGCAACAGAGATTTCTGTCTCTTGGTTATGGATTACTGTTTACTTAATGAAGCGTATGCGCGAAAGACAGTTTATTTACTTTTGGGTAAAAATAGAACTATTAGAGCGTATCGCGAAGATTCCTTCCTCTATATGAATTTTGCATAATTTGAAGTATGTTGTTTCCTGTATTTATTTATTTTTTTACTGGTTTGATGAAAGAATGAGTAAGTGAGAGACAGACAGTGACAGAGAACGGTAAGGAAGTATAAGCTTCGTGTGGGATTTATGGAACGAAACATTTTGTCACCTCATAACGCTTTACCCCATTCATGTGGACGGCAAGAAAATCTGTTGCAAAATGTATGTAATCACTTGAACCTATTTGCACATACATCTCTTATCCACTAGTTGAGGATATTCTCCTATTTTATCAGTGACTGGAAGTTTTTCAGTTATAAGGCCTTATTGTTAGAACAACTTTTAATAATATTGCATTAAAGTAGGCTTATAGTCACCCCAGCATCTACTCAAAATTGCTTCTGCATCAGCGGTAATTTCTGTGTGTGTAATATTTCTTTTGTAGTTACTATTACGACTTTATTCAGCCTTCAATGACACTTAATTTTTCTGTTGAGACTTAGGTCAGTCTTCAGTGCCATCTCACCCTGTTTTGCGTGTAACAGTGGAATGAATCAGTCACAAACCAGCTTGCTCTTTCTTCAGCTTCACCTATAGGAGTAATGAACAATGAATTACACTAATTGCACGCCGAGTAGTTCACCACATCTTACTACAACAAAGTTATGTAACATCAACAAACTTGGCGACTCAGCGCGAGAACGCTCGCTTATGTAAATATAACATTCTTTACTGTACGTGGGAGGCGGGAAGAACAAGCGTATAAAATTTCTGATCGCGTTTCAAAGGCGTTCCTGATTTTTACGTCCGAGAGAGCGCCTCGTCGTCTCTCCACCTGTCGTTGGACGTAGAGATTCTTCGCACTGTATCTGACGGATGCCTCTATCATCTGTAATCTATGTTGTCGTCACATTCTCGAGTTATATGAATACTTCCACCGTTTTTAGCCTGGTTACTATAAGGGTTATCCGTGCTACCAATTGATTTTCGTAACCAGTATGGTCTTCTTGCTTCCGACTTGACCTCTATGAATAGGTTCATGTTACGCTTCTCATCCTTAAGTATGGTTTTAGGTAGCAAGTCTGCTATCATTACGTTCAATTCTGTGCTTTGTTCACATATTGTTTCTTTCAAATTGTTTACTTCCATTTACACTGGAACATTGTATGTCATCATTCAAGGATTTTTCAATTTACGAGGGCTGCTCAATAAAGAATGATCACAATTTTGTTTTGACAACGTACCTTTACTCATCTTCATAATTTTGTTGGTCCTTCTCAAAATAGTCTCCCCTGAATGCGATGCACTTGTCCCAGCGTTTCTGCCAGTCTTCAAAGACATGCTGAAACCATTTTTGAGATATCCTTCAAAATCGCCTCTGCAGCCTTCACCACTGCTTCTGATGATGGATAATGCTTCCCACGAAGACGTTTCTTCAAGTTATGGAATAGAAAAAGGTCACATGGGGCTAAATCTGGACTATAGGGAGGGTGAGGGCTGCGGATTTTTTATTGATATACAGCAACAACATTGGCAATATGCGGCTGCGCATTATCGTGGTGCAGCATCCAGCCTACTTCATGGAAATGTGGTCTTTTGCGCCTGATATGGACTTACAATGTTTTCAGGACATCCCTGTAGTGTTGTCCAATTACTGATGCGTGTGCAGGTACAACATGCTGAGAAACCATTCCATGAATATCAAAGAATGAGATAACCATATCTTTCCCAGCACAAGCAACCACTTTTGCTTTTTTAGGGGTTGTAGATGAACGATAATTCCACACTGAGCTTTGCTGTTTGCTCTCAGGATCAAAATGATGTAGCCGAGTTTCATCAACAGTGATTACGTTTGAAATAAACTCCGGAACTTCCTCTAACATCAACTTTAACTGCGTGTTACCTCCATTGCACTGGTAGGCGATACTGAATATGTCTGAACTTGCCTGGTTCTCACAGGCAAGAACCAGGAGTACCAACAATGAAACTACTACGGAATGTTTGTTTCACATTAAGCTAACAGAGTATAATAAGATGAAATTTTAGTGCGAAAAATTATGACCTTTTCCTGTGAACAGTGGGCACTGTTCTGGAGTTGTCTTCATTCGTTATTTGTATAGGTCTGCAATTTACTTATTTTTTGTACAGAAGCCTTTGTAACTGTACTGAAAATCTCGTTCGGTACACCGATTGGTTTTAGTATTTGCTCATTCAGTATATTCCTCTATACCTTATCTTTTTGTTTCGTATTGTAAGGTCTCGAGACATCGCTAGAAACAGTCCCTTGGGTCCCAATCCATTACTCCGATGCAATATGATATTTTCTCTTGCACGACAAGACAAATTTAAATAACTATGGTATAAAATCAAAATGAATCGACACATGTGCTGTGACACTATTACTCCTTAAAAATGAACACGCAACATTAGTTTGTTAGGTAAATATTTTCAAAATTTCACCATAAACTTTAGTTATATTGCTTCTTTTATAAGCCGAATACTATGATGGTAATCAGCAATCAACTGGACAGCGTTTTGCACTACATAAACCTTTCCGTTACTGAGCGATAGGCGAAATGCTGACTGATTTATGGTCCTCTACGGTTTGAGTGGATCGAGTGTTTCACGAGCTTTTCAATAGTTCGTTTACTTTCCGCTAGAATTTTAATCTTTCCCAACTGCTCCCAAACGTTAAAAATTCACAAAAAAAGGACACACCATCTTATACATTAGGTATGTGCCGCTATATTCCGAATGGTGGAAGTGCGCCAAATCTAGAACTGTGTTATACACTTGTGCGTTTATGCAGAATTTTGAGTTTAATAGTATAAGTACTTTACCCTTTTGAGCATCACTATTAAATACAGGTATTTCAAATACCATTATGACGTGGAAATAGGTTTGCAAATATTTCCCCTATGGAGTGAATTTATATAAAATTATTTCTGTTTCTCAGATTGCGGGAAACTCGTACGTGGTGATAAAATGGGAAGCAGCAGACCAAGAACCAGGAAGTCAAAAGCATTAAGTAATCAATCTTCCAGCACCACAAATGAGTGAGTGAATAATTAGTGCTTTCGCAACTGGGGAAAATTAACAACAAAGGAGCTAAGGTGATTACCAGCAGAAGAGACTGTCATAGAACATTTGCTGATAAGCAAACATCATGATGTGCAAAACATATACTTTGAGGACGAAAATAATTTGAGAAACGATTATGGTAAATGTATATTATGAGTTGACTTACAAAACATCATATCATTGTTTTACACACAGCGCATATTTTGTGTATCAAGAGTACAGCATTAGTGTAGAATTGCCTACTGTAATCTGGAAAAGCTCTAGTGAGTAACTTGTTCAGTATGACCGCCGTCTTGTCTCACAGTTTCCTGCAAGCCAAGTCTTGTGCTTGTCACCATGTCTATAAATAGTGCATTCCACAATCTCCGCTGTGATCTGTATTTCGTGTTCTTTCCTATTTGGAACCTTTTCTTTAAGAATCCTCTCATCAAAATTCACGGATTAATGTCCGAACTATGGGATGGTATTATTTTGTGCCCTCTTTCAGGAAAAGATACAACATGAGAGGAAGACGAAGCGTTTCATGTAGGAAACTGAGAACGGCAATTTCAGTGTGTGGGTGGACTCCACCCTGCATCGCTGATGACCACGTAGTTGATCGCCCTTCATCCCGCATGAACCACTGGGTTTGTAGAGGAAACCTACTACCCAGATTTGAGACTTAAAAGTATTTTTCAAAACAGTTTTGCAGTGGTCTTTGTTCGCGTTTACATCGAGGAAACCGACATGCCCCAGCGATTTTGTAGCTCGAAATTGCTTCTGATATATTATGCCCAGTGTCTTTTTTCATGCAGTATGTAAGGATATTGCCACACTCAGAATTGCACGACATTTTGCTTCAAAACACCGCTCACCGCTCACCGTTAGGCGTAGTCTGTGAACCAAGTGTTTTGTGCTTCCTGTTCCTCTGCCTATGATGTACAGTGTAGCTGCTGCTCGTTGCTTCTCCGTTAAAGCATTATGTGTGGCAACAGCTATAGATCTATATGCAGATGTCTTTGAATTGTTAAGCGAGAATTTGCAACTCATTGAAGTGTCTCTTGTCGGTTTGCTGGAACTTAAGACTCAAATCAAAGCCAGCTATCTGGGTTTTCAGAAGGATGCACACTAGCGGAGGGCGCTCTTTCTACCCTGACAAAGAATCAGGTTCAATTTGTCGAAAAGTTCGGTAAACTCTGTTTACCAGCAGCGTATCTTGTACCAAAGTGTGCACGAAAACGACTCTGCCTCCACCAAAATTTTGGTTTCAAGATCAACAATACACGTTTCGCCTTTTGCTAAACGGTTAAAAAAAAAACACGGTTTTCCGTCATTTAAAAAATTGGTATTTGAGTGTATTGCCATAGCAACAGCAAACTTGTAACGCTATATTGAGTTTTCCGTAAACTCCAGACTTCACTCACACAATTAAATGACATGATATTCCGTGCTCTATCGTGTAATACAACTTTTTTTTTCGTGCGTATATCTAATGTCCATAAGATTGCATATTTTAAAATGCGCCACATAAACAGTTATTCATATAGTGAAAAGGTCCTCCTAGAGAAAAGGTTATATAAATCTTTTGGCAAATAATCCTATATGTAGTTAGAATATATACAACAATTTGTATTTACTACATTATTATACCATAGAGACTAATGAAGTGTTAGCTAAAGCTGATGTTACTAATGAGAATTGTGCCGTGGCACACCAGTCTTTGGAATGGTACAAAGAATTCAAGCAACAGCCACAATCTGCCAACGCACCAATAGATGCTGCTTACAACTGAAGACATCGAGTCTCGTTTTCGCCACAAATATTACCGGATATATGGCGATGTTGTGGGTAATAATTGGGGCTCCATATCATCTACATGACGACCTTCACAAACTTTGATGTTCTCTGCTCTCACTTCACAACTCTTCTCTGTATTCTGCTCTGGCCAAGTCATAACTAACTACTCTTCGAGGATGACATTTGCACCCTCTATCATAGCCAGGCGCTCACGAAAGTAATGTTATGGAAACTTAATTCACTCGCATCGGGAGAATGGAACTTGTCAAACACGAATCTTCAAAATTTTCCGGAATCCAGTGGCCTGGAAAACATCAGCGAGTACAAAATCAGGCAATACTGACGTTTCGTGAATATCAACCGGTGGCTGTCCTTGAATGTTCTTTCGGCGGCAAACGAGAGAAACGCTGGACGTGGTGACTCACACTTAATACCTTTATGGTAGGTAGTTCTTGTCGACGTGAAAAAATTCTTCGAAAAATTTGGACAGCAGAATATAATATACTAGGATTTAATTTCATGAATTCGTTGGAGTAATGCTCCGTAATGGGGCAAGGAGTCTCCATTGCAAACTTGTCATTACCATCTTTCCGACAATTCACCACCCCTATCATGTACTGACTCAAACCAAACCCTCTTTGCGAGTGCCACAATGAGGTCCAAATGGTGCCTGGGTCAATTCGAGTCAGCGTGCCTCAGGGTAACCTTTTCGGTCACATAACAAACACTTAACTAATTTCTTAAAATGGTAAGGCTTCATATTAGTAACATGACGATACAGTCATTATAACGCATTCCACTAAGGTTGTGGACAATAGGTCAGAATAGATTACAAAATGCAATATTGTAGTAAATCTGCTAATGACCAGGCTTTTGTGTTCAGCAAATCTAACCGACCAAACTCTATCGCTTCCTGACCACTGCTTTTAAATATTTTGCTCCATACATACTATATATTACAGTTCTTCTTTACCAGGATCTAATCGTAACACTTTCAGAAAAAGAATAGTAAATCCCCAAACCTCCAACTAGAGAAACTACACATGTGCACACGACCCGATTGGTATAGTTGAAATACACCTGAACACTAACAGATCAATAAAAATGAACGTGAGCTGCAAGGTTTTAAACTGCACACATAACCGAATGACAAAGTGAAATATATATTTGACTTTACTAACGAGCAAACATTCCAATTCCTGTCCCACATAGCAGTAAAAATTAGAAACTTGTTGCTAACAGCGTCCTACTTGAACGACTATCCTAAAGAAACTTATCCGGTACAACCATTCTGTGTCACATTGTCAGTTATCTCCAGAGTTCAAATTACAATATCATTATTTAAAGGAGGAACTCAAGACCTTAAGCCGCCCACCTCGGTAGCGTGGTGGTAGCGTGTCTATCTTACGTTCAAGAGATCCCGAGTTCGAATCTCGGTCAGGGTGAGTTACCTGGATAAGGATTTTTCCGGGGGTTTCCCTTATCCTGAAAGACGAATGTCGGGTAACTCTAAGCTCTATGAACCCTGGGTTAATTTGAGCATCTTTTCACCCATTTCATTCACCGTCAAATATGACTTAACTTTGGAGGACGTAAATTACAGAAAAACCTATTACCACTGAGTATGTTCGAACAATATCCACGTGCACGTCAATCTTAGAGAAATTTACATGCAAAACCAAAAACTGTGTTTGTATGACATCATCTGGGTTGAAATTCATTAAAGGGTATTTTAGCCATTAGTAAACATTGTAATATTTCCTTTTCGTTTCAGGCACTATACCCACGAAATTCTTCTTAATTTCAGTAACACTATGCGTACTCACAATTCAAATAATAATTTCGTCTATCCTATTCTCTAAGCAAAAAAGAGCATCTTAAACAATCCGAAAATCACTTTTAAGGTATCTGAAAAAATGTATAACCTAATTTGTTACTACATAATTTGAACTGCCACTAGCAATACTTCGGCATTTACAAAATCACATATAGCCTACTCCACAATTCCTTTATCTTACTTGTAATAACAAGGTTGCTTAAATTTCCATTGTTTTTACTTTTTATTTTATTTATTTATTCATTCGTTCATTCACTCATTCATTCGTTCACTCATTCACTCACTCACTCATTCACTCATTCATTCACTCACTCATTCATTCATTCACTCATTCACTCGCTCACTCATTCACTCATTCATTCACTCATTCATTCACTCATTCACTCACTCATTCACTCATTCATTCACTCATTTATTTATTTATTTATTTATTTATTTATTTATTTATTTATTTATTTATTTATTTATTTATTTATTTATTTATTTATTTATTTATTTATTTATTTATTTATTTATTTATTTATTTATTTATTTATTTATTTATTTATTTATTTATTTATTTATTTATTTATTTATTTATTTATTTATTTATTATTTATTTATTTATTTATTTATTTATTTATTTATTTATTTATTTATTTATTTATTTATTTATTTATTTATTTATTTATTTATTTATTTATTTATTTATTTATTTATTTATTTATTTATTTATTTATTTATTTATTTATTTATTTATTTATTTATTTATTTATTTATTTATTTATTTATTTATTTATTTATTTATTTATTTATTTATTTATTTATTTATTTATTTATTTATTTATTTATTTATTTATTTATTTATTTATTTATTTATTTATTTATTTATTTATTTATTTATTTATTTATTTATTTATTTATTTATTTATTTATTTATTTATTTATTTATTTATTTATTTATTTATTTATTTATTTATTTATCTATCTATCTATTTATTTATCTATTTATCTATCTATCTATCTATCTATCTATCTATCTATCTATCTATCTATCTATCTATCTATCTATCTATCTATCTATCTATCTATCTATCTATCTATCTATCTATCTATCTATCTATCTATCTATCTATCTATCTATCTATCTATCTATCTATCTATCTATCTATCTATCTATCTATCTATCTATCTATCTATCTATCTATCTATCTATCTATCTATCTATCTATCTATCTATCTATCTATCTATCTATCTATCTATCTATCTATCTATCTATCTATCTATCTATCTATCTATCTATCTATCTATCTATCTATCTATCTATCTATCTATCTATCTATCTATCTATCTATCTATCTATCTATCTATCTATCTATCTATCTATCTATCTATCTATCTATCTATCTATCTATCTATCTATCTATCTATCTATCTATCTATCTATCTATCTATCTATCTATCTATCTATCTATCTATCTATCTATCTATCTATCTATCTATCTATCTATCTATCTATCTATCTATCTATCTATCTATCTATCTATCTATCTATCTATCTATCTATCTATCTATCTATCTATCTATCTATCTATCTATCTATCTATCTATCTATCTATCTATCTATCTATCTATCTATCTATCTATCTATCTATCTATCTATCTATCTATCTATCTATCTATCTATCTATCTATCTATCTATCTATCTATCTATCTATCTATCTATCTATCTATCTATCTATCTATCTATCTATCTATCTATCTATCTATCTATCTATCTATCTATCTATCTATCTATCTATCTATCTATCTATCTATCTATCTATCTATCTATCTATCTATCTATCTATCTATCTATCTATCTATCTATCTATCTATCTATCTATCTATCTATCTATCTATCTATCTATCTATCTATCTATCTATCTATCTATCTATCTATCTATCTATCTATCTATCTATCTATCTATCTATCTATCTATCTATCTATCTATCTATCTATCTATCTATCTATCTATCTATCTATCTATCTATCTATCTATCTATCTATCTATCTATCTATCTATCTATCTATCTATCTATCTATCTATCTATCTATCTATCTATCTATCTATCTATCTATCTATCTATCTATCTATCTATCTATCTATCTATCTATCTATCTATCTATCTATCTATCTATCTATCTATCTATCTATCTATCTATCTATCTATCTATCTATCTATCTATCTATCTATCTATCTATCTATCTATCTATCTATCTATCTATCTATCTATCTATCTATCTATCTATCTATCTATCTATCTATCTATCTATCTATCTATCTATCTATCTATCTATCTATCTATCTATCTATCTATCTATCTATCTATCTATCTATCTATCTATCTATCTATCTATCTATCTATCTATCTATCTATCTATCTATCTATCTATCTATCTATCTATCTATCTATCTATCTATCTATCTATCTATCTATCTATCTATCTATCTATCTATCTATCTATCTATCTATCTATCTATCTATCTATCTATCTATCTATCTATCTATCTATCTATCTATCTATCTATCTATCTATCTATCTATCTATCTATCTATCTATCTATCTATCTATCTATCTATCTATCTATCTATCTATCTATCTATCTATCTATCTATCTATCTATCTATCTATCTATCTATCTATCTATCTATCTATCTATCTATCTATCTATCTATCTATCTATCTATCTATCTATCTATCTATCTATCTATCTATCTATCTATCTATCTATCTATCTATCTATCTATCTATCTATCTATCTATCTATCTATCTATCTATCTATCTATCTATCTATCTATCTATCTATCTATCTATCTATCTATCTATCTATCTATCTATCTATCTATCTATCTATCTATCTATCTATCTATCTATCTATCTATCTATCTATCTATCTATCTATCTATCTATCTATCTATCTATCTATCTATCTATCTATCTATCTATCTATCTATCTATCTATCTATCTATCTATCTATCTATCTATCTATCTATCTATCTATCTATCTATCTATCTATCTATCTATCTATCTATCTATCTATCTATCTATCTATCTATCTATCTATCTATCTATCTATCTATCTATCTATCTATCTATCTATCTATCTATCTATCTATCTATCTATCTATCTATCTATCTATCTATCTATCTATCTATCTATCTATCTATCTATCTATCTATCTATCTATCTATCTATCTATCTATCTATCTATCTATCTATCTATCTATCTATCTATCTATCTATCTATCTATCTATCTATCTATCTATCTATCTATCTATCTATCTATCTATCTATCTATCTATCTATCTATCTATCTATCTATCTATCTATCTATCTATCTATCTATCTATCTATCTATCTATCTATCTATCTATCTATCTATCTATCTATCTATCTATCTATCTATCTATCTATCTATCTATCTATCTATCTATCTATCTATCTATCTATCTATCTATCTATCTATCTATCTATCTATCTATCTATCTATCTATCTATCTATCTATCTATCTATCTATCTATCTATCTATCTATCTATCTATCTATCTATCTATCTATCTATCTATCTATCTATCTATCTATCTATCTATCTATCTATCTATCTATCTATCTATCTATCTATCTATCTATCTATCTATCTATCTATCTATCTATCTATCTATCTATCTATCTATCTATCTATCTATCTATCTATCTATCTATCTATCTATCTATCTATCTATCTATCTATCTATCTATCTATCTATCTATCTATCTATCTATCTATCTATCTATCTATCTATCTATCTATCTATCTATCTATCTATCTATCTATCTATCTATCTATCTATCTATCTATCTATCTATCTATCTATCTATCTATCTATCTATCTATCTATCTATCTATCTATCTATCTATCTATCTATCTATCTATCTATCTATCTATCTATCTATCTATCTATCTATCTATCTATCTATCTATCTATCTATCTATCTATCTATCTATCTATCTATCTATCTATCTATCTATCTATCTATCTATCTATCTATCTATCTATCTATCTATCTATCTATCTATCTATCTATCTATCTATCTATCTATCTATCTATCTATCTATCTATCTATCTATCTATCTATCTATCTATCTATCTATCTATCTATCTATCTATCTATCTATCTATCTATCTATCTATCTATCTATCTATCTATCTATCTATCTATCTATCTATCTATCTATCTATCTATCTATCTATCTATCTATCTATCTATCTATCTATCTATCTATCTATCTATCTATCTATCTATCTATCTATCTATCTATCTATCTATCTATCTATCTATCTATCTATCTATCTATCTATCTATCTATCTATCTATCTATCTATCTATCTATCTATCTATCTATCTATCTATCTATCTATCTATCTATCTATCTATCTATCTATCTATCTATCTATCTATCTATCTATCTATCTATCTATCTATCTATCTATCTATCTATCTATCTATCTATCTATCTATCTATCTATCTATCTATCTATCTATCTATCTATCTATCTATCTATCTATCTATCTATCTATCTATCTATCTATCTATCTATCTATCTATCTATCTATCTATCTATCTATCTATCTATCTATCTATCTATCTATCTATCTATCTATCTATCTATCTATCTATCTATCTATCTATCTATCTATCTATCTATCTATCTATCTATCTATCTATCTATCTATCTATCTATCTATCTATCTATCTATCTATCTATCTATCTATCTATCTATCTATCTATCTATCTATCTATCTATCTATCTATCTATCTATCTATCTATCTATCTATCTATCTATCTATCTATCTATCTATCTATCTATCTATCTATCTATCTATCTATCTATCTATCTATCTATCTATCTATCTATCTATCTATCTATCTATCTATCTATCTATCTATCTATCTATCTATCTATCTATCTATCTATCTATCTATCTATCTATCTATCTATCTATCTATCTATCTATCTATCTATCTATCTATCTATCTATCTATCTATCTATCTATCTATCTATCTATCTATCTATCTATCTATCTATCTATCTATCTATCTATCTATCTATCTATCTATCTATCTATCTATCTATCTATCTATCTATCTATCTATCTATCTATCTATCTATCTATCTATCTATCTATCTATCTATCTATCTATCTATCTATCTATCTATCTATCTATCTATCTATCTATCTATCTATCTATCTATCTATCTATCTATCTATCTATCTATCTATCTATCTATCTATCTATCTATCTATCTATCTATCTATCTATCTATCTATCTATCTATCTATCTATCTATCTATCTATCTATCTATCTATCTATCTATCTATCTATCTATCTATCTATCTATCTATCTATCTATCTATCTATCTATCTATCTATCTATCTATCTATCTATCTATCTATCTATCTATCTATCTATCTATCTATCTATCTATCTATCTATCTATCTATCTATCTATCTATCTATCTATCTATCTATCTATCTATCTATCTATCTATCTATCTATCTATCTATCTATCTATCTATCTATCTATCTATCTATCTATCTATCTATCTATCTATCTATCTATCTATCTATCTATCTATCTATCTATCTATCTATCTATCTATCTATCTATCTATCTATCTATCTATCTATCTATCTATCTATCTATCTATCTATCTATCTATCTATCTATCTATCTATCTATCTATCTATCTATCTATCTATCTATCTATCTATCTATCTATCTATCTATCTATCTATCTATCTATCTATCTATCTATCTATCTATCTATCTATCTATCTATCTATCTATCTATCTATCTATCTATCTATCTATCTATCTATCTATCTATCTATCTATCTATCTATCTATCTATCTATCTATCTATCTATCTATCTATCTATCTATCTATCTATCTATCTATCTATCTATCTATCTATCTATCTATCTATCTATCTATCTATCTATCTATCTATCTATCTATCTATCTATCTATCTATCTATCTATCTATCTATCTATCTATCTATCTATCTATCTATCTATCTATCTATCTATCTATCTATCTATCTATCTATCTATCTATCTATCTATCTATCTATCTATCTATCTATCTATCTATCTATCTATCTATCTATCTATCTATCTATCTATCTATCTATCTATCTATCTATCTATCTATCTATCTATCTATCTATCTATCTATCTATCTATCTATCTATCTATCTATCTATCTATCTATCTATCTATCTATCTATCTATCTATCTATCTATCTATCTATCTATCTATCTATCTATCTATCTATCTATCTATCTATCTATCTATCTATCTATCTATCTATCTATCTATCTATCTATCTATCTATCTATCTATCTATCTATCTATCTATCTATCTATCTATCTATCTATCTATCTATCTATCTATCTATCTATCTATCTATCTATCTATCTATCTATCTATCTATCTATCTATCTATCTATCTATCTATCTATCTATCTATCTATCTATCTATCTATCTATCTATCTATCTATCTATCTATCTATCTATCTATCTATCTATCTATCTATCTATCTATCTATCTATCTATCTATCTATCTATCTATCTATCTATCTATCTATCTATCTATCTATCTATCTATCTATCTATCTATCTATCTATCTATCTATCTATCTATCTATCTATCTATCTATCTATCTATCTATCTATCTATCTATCTATCTATCTATCTATCTATCTATCTATCTATCTATCTATCTATCTATCTATCTATCTATCTATCTATCTATCTATCTATCTATCTATCTATCTATCTATCTATCTATCTATCTATCTATCTATCTATCTATCTATCTATCTATCTATCTATCTATCTATCTATCTATCTATCT
The DNA here is from genome assembly GCA_030765055.1 of Mantis religiosa. Lineage (NCBI taxonomy): Eukaryota > Metazoa > Arthropoda > Insecta > Mantodea > Mantidae > Mantis > Mantis religiosa. The sequence goes on from CM060948.1 coordinate 63,169,295, forward strand.
ATCTATCTATCTATCTATCTATCTATCTATCTATCTATCTATCTATCTATCTATCTATCTATCTATCTATCTATCTATCTATCTATCTATCTATCTATCTATCTATCTATCTATCTATCTATCTATCTATCTATCTATCTATCTATCTATCTATCTATCTATCTATCTATCTATCTATCTATCTATCTATCTATCTATCTATCTATCTATCTATCTATCTATCTATCTATCTATCTATCTATCTATCTATCTATCTATCTATCTATCTATCTATCTATCTATCTATCTATCTATCTATCTATCTATCTATCTATCTATCTATCTATCTATCTATCTATCTATCTATCTATCTATCTATCTATCTATCTATCTATCTATCTATCTATTTATTTATTTATTTATTTATTTATTTATTTATTTATTTATTTATTTATTTATTTATTTATTTTTGCTATAATGTATCATTACATACTTTTTCTGTTAAAGGTGTGTAAAACGAAGTACATCAACAGTACCAATCATTTAAAGTACTATTTTGATTATTTATTTTAACAGCTACTTTAAAATCAACAACAGAATTTGCTGATGAAGTCCACTAAACCTTTTGATAACTGCGCAATTAATTGTTGGATGGCAGTTAATAGTAAAATTTGTGTTGTTAAGATATCTAATTCAATTAACAGGTTTTAAAATGATTTTAGGAGCATGTTGTGGATTTAGAATCACCATAGATGTTCCACCTGTCTAGGTTGCCGTAAATTTAAAAATTTCAAAACTACTAGCAATTTTCGTATACGCTGGCGTAGTTTCATAAGCCAGTTGTGTAAACTGACATACGCATTTTACACACTGGGACATACAGTTAAATGCACCCACAAGGTATGCAACTGACAGCAATTAGTGTTAGGTAATATGTATTGTTAAAGCTTCAGTAATCAAATCTATTTCGGACCAAAACCGACATGCTAGTTGTTCTCTCTGCCATGCAGTAATAATCCTGAATGTCCGTTTCCTGTTGGACTGTTCCTTTGTATCTTAAAGTCGCGGTAAAATCAAAAGTAATGCAGTTGGAGTTAGTCAAGCATCAAAAATCGAAATAAATTTGTTTCATTTCCTCACACTGGTATTAAAAACAAATGTTCAAAGAAATATGTAGCAAAACATTTCTGTTGCACTGAAGTTTTTCTATAGACAGTTTTGTAATAACATCGTAGATAAATAGCATCATATACCTATAAATAATAGAAACCGGTTAACACCATTTGAAACCACATTACTTCTTACTACTTTCTTATGGTTTGTCGTTGACACTTTAGCGCTTACTATATAAAAAGTATTTAATCATTAATATTGGCGCTGATTTCGATTGCTCTGCGACATTTTGTTGATTAACTATTTTTCTCAGTTATATGTACCGTTGTTATATTTTCTACCATTATAATATATCACAGAAAACATCTGCCTCTATAGAATCGCATACTACCTCAATCGTGGAATTCGAAATGTGACGATAAGACTTGAGGGCTATACTCTTGTATTCGAAATGGCCATTAGATGTACAACTACCAGCAATGCCAACATGGATATTGGAGGTTCTATAGGAATAATATTCATAATGTTTGCCACTTCATCTAACAACAAACAACTCATGGGATATAGCGAGAATAATTTAGAAGTGTCGGTTACCATTTATAGGAATTATTGTGACGCTCTATGCGCTTTTGTCCACTTTTACTGTATTTTTATGTATGGTTTCCTTTGCCAGAATTTGTTAACCTATCTGCTTGTCTCAGCGGATCTTAAACTTTTAAGGGTGATTATTCCACCCTTTGGAATGGAAGACGTTTTTTATAATTTTCTGTCATTTACAAGCAAATGATATCTGAAAAAGCTTCCCAGTAATCTCAATCCCTTCAGATCTGAGCCTCATTTACATATATAATTGGAAATTCTGTATGTCAATTTGAGCAAAGAAGTTTTCTTAAGTGTAGTTGGTTTCATAAGTATATGTATATTTATACAAAAAACACAAAATACCTGATGAAAATGATTTGTATTGAAGATCGATAAACTTAACCTTTACTTATGTACTGTAGTAAAGAAACAGCGAGCGTTATCCTAATATTACATCGTATGTACAACAAGAAAATAATCTTGTGTATAACATTCTAATTTAATTGGAATCTGGCCTCGCATTTGTCGTAATTTAACCGTTATACCACAAGCATTTGTACTTCTGATTTTTTTATCAATATTCCGAACTAAGTAAATTTTCTGGTTTTATGGTGGCTTGTATTTTACACTAATGCTACCGCTATTACATTCCCAGATCTACATGTAAAATGCAACTTCAGTATCTACATATCAAGTAGCTTAGGACACTACATTCTCCTCTGATGCTGAAGACTTTGTAAGTTAAATAAGATCCCTTAAAATGCGTATTATAAAGTCATGTAGTAATCATTTCGCATCCTGAAACGGGAACAGTTTGTACTATTTTCCATTTTCCTTCCGAAGTTTTGAATTCACACTTCCTTAGTTTTGCATATGTTGTTTTATTGAAGACCTGGACTTGAGCCATTGATTGTCTCCAGCCACTTTACTCATGTTATTTTCATCCTTGACCCCCATACGTTCTTTATCCCTGGGTCATACTGATAAGGAATGTATTTGAACTGGACAACATCATAAAAATTGTGTTGCGGGTCAAGAATTTAGCCATTAACTCATCGGCGTCATTCGTTGTTTCTGCAAAATGCTGCAGCATACTCTAGAGATCGTCATATATATGCTTTGGAAAAGAATTAGCTCACCACATATAAACGCATAAGATCACTTGCAACAAAGTGATAAAACATAATGTATAATACTACAAAACGCACCGTTAAGAAAAGATAATTTTCACAAGTCGTTTGGAATCATTCTGTAACGCCAATCTTGAAAGTCTCATCGACCACACTTTTGAAACACGTCACAGGTTTGATGTACCAAGCCTTCTGCAGTGCCTAGTCAAGAAGTGGTTTGTAGATATGCCCAGATATTTGATTGCAAAGGTCACAATACAGCTTCTTGATAAATATACTTAAGAAGTTCGTGAATATCTTGCATACATTGTATATTGGCTAAATAAAGGCAAATAAAAAGAAGAAGGATATGTACCCAGTGCCACACCTACTTGATTGCTTTTTATGGAATTTTCAGATATGCGTCCTTTCCTGTAGATGCCTCTAGAAGGGAATATGAAACTTTGTGTCCAGATTAGGAGTCACAGAGACATTTCAGAGAATTGCTTTGTTAGCATAAGTACAAAAAGTTCTTAAGATGCTCTTTGATCGTTTTCTCGCTCACCACTGCATCTGCGCTCTGTTTCCCCACTATTTTTGCATTACGAAGATCACATCTTCCAATACTTCTTGAAAGCTCGTATGCAGCTTCTCTGATAAATGCCCATTCATTGATATACGAACATTAATCGCGTAGCTTTTGTCTCGCTTTGAAGTGACTGCAGAATCTAAATAGTGCCTTTCTCCCATTTTTGAGACATGTCAGATGAAACTTAACAGTCGAAATGGTTTGGATTGCAGTTTTAACCATGCCCATATCGATACTTTTCTCCATATATTTATTAGCTATAGTAAACAGTGTCTCAGCTTGTTTTACGTCTGATTCCCCTTATTTTCTTTTTGTGACTGTAGCAGACTAGTATGGTGAGTTATTACTCCACATTCCCGGTTCAAATGATGAATAAACGCAATGATTACGTAGTTTATATATTCGATATCTCTACTCGGTTCTACAGCCCATATCTGCAGTGCTAATAACGAACCCACCCCCCCCTTTTTAACGAACCCTAGATTACCCTTCTGAATCATCATCAAACCTTCCTATTGTATGTTGACGGGTGACATTTAACTTTAGGATTGCCTTTCAAGTTAATCCCTCCTCTAGCACGTGAATTGTCTAAATGCTTCACGTCTTCACTTTTGGGTAACTTTTCGGCAGCTTGTTGAAACTTTGAACATGACAATTATCGAGGATATTTTAGAGTAGTTAGTCTTTGGACTATGTGAAGGTACCTGCGGCTTTAGGTTTCTTTTCAGGAGGTTCACATTCACTGTGACTAAATATATTGCCTCTCCCTTGACTTAACGCACCGCAACTTGCTTTGAATTTGTGCTCGTTATCATAAAAATCGTTATGAAAATTGTTTAAACTTTCCCCAATGTGAATTTTCTGTTTACTTTCGTGTTTTCGCATACTCATAAAATCTAGAAAACTTCAATTAAACGAAGTTATATGCCGTCGCTGTCTTAATTGTTATATTTCCACGCAATTTTGCCTGTAAAGTTTCATTAGCGTAGCAGGATGGATCAACCTGAAAACCATTGTTGTTTCGCTACACTAACTGTTGTACAATATGTCTATATGTTTGCACCGTATCCATTGGTAGGATGAGCAAGTGGTGGAATTCATCTCAATGTACAGAGACCTCCAGTGGATTTTGTAGAAGTTAAGAAGATCCAAGTTTACCAATGCATTGAGGAATAAGTTGACTTTCACGAGATTTTTCATTTAAAATACTCTCCTATTGAATCATTAGTGGAGGTAGCGGAGGGGTAACGCGGATGTGCACCGTCCCCCACTATTTTTGGAGGGGGACACAGTCCCGTTACTAATAATATTATTTATACTTTTTTAATTAAATACCTTTCTTAATATAACATTTAAAAATATTTAAAGAAATACAAAATATATAGTTACATTCAAAATGCATTCAGATAATGTCAATGATTATTAACGGACCTCTAGTACATATGTGTAACCCAGAGGATTACATAAAAGAATGGATAAAAAGTCGTACGCATGTTAAGGACAACCAAAGCAGTAAGTGAATCTACAAGACCAGAATTCTGGTCGGTTTTTAGGTGTGCGTCCCCCAACTTTTTTGTTAGGAATACGGCCCTGCCTATAGCTTTGATGATTAACTTAATGCTGTATTGCTATAATATTTTAGGGTCTCAAAATATTTCTATGCCATATTTCCAACTTTAAAACCTTTCCGATGTATATAGCCTAAATTTTCCCCCTGTTTTTTTTTTTATTTTTTTTTTTTTTGCTTTATTAATGTTATAGCATTTCCTGTTAGATCCACTATTATCATGTCAGTAAACTAACAACATTGTTTCACACTCTCCATACGTCTTACGTAATGGTATATCCATGCAATATTTTAATATATAACTTCCTTATAAACTTTTTCTATAGAGATCAAATTTCTAGTCATGTTCCCTCCGGGATAGCTAGAACTTTTACTATGCTCATCTGCAAGCCTAGATTCAAATAACTTTAATAAAAAATATATCTTGCTTGCATCTAGTATTTGGATCACGGTTATATTTCTCCTGGTGAGCTCACCAAAACTAATAAACAAATACTAAACTTTGAAACATGGTTGTAGTTATTTCTCTCAGCATGCTGATTGGCAGGCCTATGGGAAGAAAAGGGGAAGCAGAGGTGCACAGTAACTACCAGTTAAACCGCCCTCAAGGTAGACATATCTTTCCATGTGGATATTGCTTCCTGCTTAATACCATAAGTGTTCCCTCGAATTCGGCTAAGGCTGCAACCGGTGGCATCAGCCAAGGACTTGGAGACAAACAGATACCATAGAGGCTGCTCTATTCGTCCTATATTATTTCTATGAGCAACGCTTGGTCAATTTTGTAATAGACGTGGATGACATCAGTCAGTTTAGTTGTTCATATTCTTAAGTCAGAATTGCCTCTCTTGTATATCATTACCTCTATCGCAATTAAATGCTCATTGCTTCAATGAGCCTTGTAGCTGTACAGATTTGATTGGTAAAAAGGTACACTGGTTCGGAATCAAAGGAATTGAGTCATAGTTAAGGATGTCAGATAATTTAACATCTCCAGAGATTATCACCAAGTCTGCAGAAGATGTTCTGATAGTAAAATGAATGCGATTCCTGTGAACGTTCCTGATGTGGGCTACTGTGTAACACTTTTGGGATATAATATATTATACATATAATTCTTGAGGTAAGTAATGGAATCGGGTAGTTTCTAATGTCCTAAGGGGAATTGCAATAGCACATGAGATTAAAATTCTGTATTTTCTTTACGTAACCATTATATACCACAGTATACACGAATGCACAGATCCCAAGTCCTGTCCAGATGATAGGCCTTTTTAAATATTTGATGATTCTGATTATGACAGTCAGTGAGACTATTATTAACGTTATGTCTCCGTTACACAACCAATCAACCTGACGCAGCTGCTCACACGGAAGACAGCTGTCATCCACAACATGAAGGGTATATTTGGAAGTTTAAACCATTGTATGTGAATCCGTTAAGAATAATTTATTTAAATCGAACTGTCTAATACAGACACACACACACACACACACACACACACACACACACACACACACACACACACACACACACACACACACACACACACACACACACTTTGATATTGCTATCGTTCTGTTTTGTCCATGTCATAGTTTAATAAGTTTCTATTTCAAGACAAGCAATCTTATACGTATCATCCATATTGGGGTATATTGGGGTATGCTTAAAATGCAAACAGTTATAAAATGTGCATTAAAATGTTTACTTAAAAACAAGGATCTAACTGGGAGGTGCATACAATTTTTAAATATAGAACACATTATTTGACTGCACAGTTTACGCATGTCTTTCACATGATCCACTCAGACCCAGTGGTTGGAATAAATACATCATCTTGGTACTGTTCCACATATATACCAGCTATTATGTGATCAAATTGTACATACGGGCTTTCTGCTACTTCTTGAGCGCCTACCAATGATTTAGCTTTTCTTGGAATCTCACAGGGAAGATGGTCAATAGGGAAAATCTCTCTGTTTCACAATTATTAGTTCCCAAACGACTTCTTCTTACCAGTCCTCTTCACAATTCGATTTGCACCAATGCAAATTCTGCAAGTACATAAAACATTTAGGGCTGAATTGTTTAGTATATTATGAAATAGTATCATAAGTCACTTCTGGCATTACTTACACTTTTTTCTGACATAGTGGATTCGAAAGATGTATACCTACTTCTGTCGCAATGTACAGTGTTAAAACTAGAAGGTCTTGATCTTCTATCTTGGAAATGTTTGTAGCATCATTGAAGTGTACTCTTGACAGTACCAGGAATATGCTATTTTTCTTCGGAATGTATAATACCACCTTGAAAGCCGAAGATAGTAGATTTTGGCTCTCCTTTTTGGCAGACATTACTTCGAAATACCTCTTAGAAGAACTTGGTTTTATTAGAACCTAGGGCAGCCTGGGCTCTATAGGAAATCCATCTTAGAGAAATCCCGGATAAAAAGCCTTACCCAAATAACTCACCGTGAACGAGTTTCGAGCTCAAGAGCTCTTGAATATGAGTCAGATATGCTACCACCATGTTAATGAGGTGGGCACATATTGCTGTGACATTAGTTATAGCTTATATGTAGAATGTAGATTTAGAAAACACTGCAATACAGTTATTGTTACATTTGCACATACATAAATTAGGGATATGTAATATACCCAACATTTAAGAAATGTCAGGAATGGTAGTATCCAAGGCATTGGTGGTGCTTTGAACTTTTATAACGATAAGTGCCACATTTGTACAGTAATCCTTCAATATATGATAACACCTCCAATAATTTTCGAGTGGCGGTACCGCGATTGGTCTTCTCAGCTGTGGATAATGTCCTGCAAATGGTAACCTCATAAAAGAATGGTTAAGCAAATATTGATAGTTTTAATAGATATATGGCAAAAAATAATTAATAATGTATGCATTCACATGTTACACATTACAGGTATGTAATATATATGCGTGGGCAAACTCAAACACGCCTATCTTCTGGAGCATATTCAGCCTTTGGAATGATGTACCTTCACTTTCATTATTTCATCTCTGCTGCACACAGACTGCAACAGAATGTATCATGAAAGCAAGCATCTTGCAATTAGACAGTATATTTTGCATAATCACATGAAAAACGATGGTACAATTCCGCACAACTGTCCAAGCGACGCGGCACACAGTCTGTCAGACACAGGTATGCCTTCAGGTTAACCCTGTTGTTACACCTGCAGTTTATATCTACATATATTACAGTTAACGTACATAGTATTGCTGGTGGAACTGAGGGGATGAAATGACTTACTCTCTTCTGCTTCCCCCTGGCAGTGTGATACATGCACGTGATTCACTCGAGGGCCAACAACATTCTTTTAAATCAACTTTAACTACATTCAGTGTCAGAACAACAAAACTGCTACTACTACGACCAATAATAATAATAATAATAATAATAATAATAATAATAATAATAATAATAATAATAATAATAATAATAATAATAATAATAATAATAATAATAATAATGATGATGATGATGATGATAATTATGATGATGATGATAATTATGATGATGTTGATAATAATAATAACGACGATGACGATGATGACGGCGATGATGACGATGATGATGATGATGACGATGATGATGACGATGATGACGATGATATATTGAATCAGGTGTAATTAAATGTGTAGGTAACTAACGCAGATCCCTAAAGTAGTTAAGAACTAACAGAGGAAATATTGAAGGATGAACTACCTTTCTCTGGCAGAAGCTACCAAAACCATTACCAATGATCCGTCATTTTGTGACACCTGATTGCATAATGCACATCTCTTGTGTAGGTCGTCGCTTTAGGGTGTGGGAAGTGAACATTGACATTTCTGGGGAATGAACAAGAGTAGGCACTAGTAACCAGTGTATGTTATAATGCCCCTCTAAGTTTGCAAGTTACGGAGTTCTTCACATTCACGACCACTTTTTGCTCTTCGTCATCGTCAGTTTCCTCTGCGGGTCTGTTTCATGCACAGTAACGTTCAATAAAACATACCTGTCACTTTTTATTGCAGACTTTCGTGATCACTGGGTTGGATTATTACAGTATTTTATGGGTAAGCCACGTCTTAAAGAGCAGTGAAGTTAAATCTATGTTTCGAAGGCAATTCAGTCTTCCTGTTCAAGGATCTTTCGCCAGCACTAGATTTGACTCTTCTTAATGACTAGCAGGAAGTTAAATGATTTTATAAGTAAAGATGCAACCCTCTACTACGTTATAAACAAATCAAAACTTTCAGCAGTGAGGGATACAAAAAGAAAGCTCATTTAATTAGAAAGCCTATTCGATATAGATCGTCATCTCACTGGCCTTATGATACTCAAAGGGTAAATATACATGTGTTTGTTGAGATAAGTTTCGCTAGTGTGACAGTATCAATTAGATAATTTAGTTTAAAATATAACGTCCAAAATCTCAAACGTATCTTGTATGTCAGATGGGGAGGTGTGTAAAAGGCAATGCGATTGACAACGATACGTAATCATCGGTTATGAAATTATTATTTATATACCTAAAATGGTGATTATAATTGTAAGACATAGAAACTGAAGCTTTTTATGCCTTTTAATAGCTTCCTATGGGCGTCTGGGTAGCTCAGATGCTGTTTGACACTCTTTTGCTTTGGATTCAAGGTTCGATACGTGGCTCTGGGGTGGCAAGTTTAAGTCAGGCCATCCCTCTGGCTAACTCATTTGAAGTATCCTCAAGGTCCAGCGTGGTTCTGAGTTGACAGTAAAAGCTGTAGTTCCTCTTTCAACTACCACCATCCTACCATCCTAACATCGGCCATAACGGACTGCATCCCCTGGATGCCTCCTTCTCAGAAATGGGTGTAAGGAAGAGGCCCAAAAAGTCACAAACAATATCTGTAACGTTAGACAGGGCGATGTCTTACGAATCTTCGGATTTTTAGTTTCATTTTTATTTTAATACACTGATATTTGAAAGGTAGTGAATTTCAGATGTTGGCGCGATTTTGGCTCCCGCGCAGCTTTCCTTTGTGAATCATGTACAAATATTACATTACATTTAATTGATTCAGTAGCTTGCTTCAAATATCACGTAGAGACATAATGTGTATGCACTTCCGCTATATATCTGACCACCTATACACTAAAATTCTTGTTCCGCCGGATATTCAAAGGCTTCTTGCATTATTCAGTCTGTATAATCTGTTATGTTCAATTCCTTTGTCAGCTTCGGATCTCACAATGCAATTACAGATAACATTGAATTCAAATGAATAGCTTCATTATATGACATGACCATTCTGGAAAGTAATTTAAACAAACTGTATCAAGCTGCGTGTAATGACTTAAACACTTGCGAGCCTTTAGAAACATTAAATTGAATAATATAATCATGAAATATTAAGGTTAACTGATCGTTATAGAAGTTAAAATTTTCTTTTTTCTTTTTATTGTCTCGTGTGAATAAGTATCTTTTACTGAAAGTTTTATATACAATAATATGTTTTAAGTGTATTTATCTGTGTGAATTGCAAATTTGTAAATCTTTGCGCCGTATCAAACATGCATTCCAACTATCTCACTTCTGCCAAGAATACTTTCTCAGCTGTCTATAAACTGTAGGGCATTAGCAACACTTATTTGCTATCGTGGGAGACGGGGTTTCGAAAGGGCTCAACAGTGTAATGGCAACAAGACCTTAAAGAAACTCTGTAATATTGGAGCAGCTCCAAAGCATCTCCAGAGTGTGTGGGGTATGTACAGAAACGAATGGCGTCACATTACAGAAGAAAAATGGGTGCATTTACATGAAAGGTGTAAAAGTGTGGATGGTAAAATCATCAATGGAAGAGAGGTCAACTAAGAGCAGCAAAAATTTATAACCTACGAAATGTTATGGAATAATCATTCACAGCAACGTAAGAAGTCTTGACGCCATTAGAAAAACAGTTTAGGCTAGTTTGTTCCACAGAATCTAGGGAGCTTTCTGGTTGAAGGTCTAAATCGTGAACGCCGATGTGTAGAAGAATGGTGTGGGTATCAACATTCACTTGATAAAGTATGAATTAAAGTGTGTGCACACTCTACCACCTGCTGTACTTGATCAAATTGTGTCAGTATACAGAGCTCTTTATGGTCCAAAACAACTCAAGGAATGTCTCCATGGCAAGGCACAGAATTATAATGAAACAGTGTACTACTGCGTATGGCAAGACACTGAAAATGGAGTTTATTGCAGCAAAAGGGCTCAAAACTTGTGTTCTAAATGCACAAATTTGCTTGAGGAAGGTTTACAGAGCATGATACTAGTGAGGAATAGAATGGACATCAAACCAGGAAAAAACATTAGTTGTATGGATCGTGACCGTGTTGCCTAATCTGAAAAGCAGCATACATGATGAAGAAAGAAGCAAGATTCTAAAGAAAGAGTCGAATAAAAACAAAAAAGAGAGAGGGCAGTGAAGCCCTAACAGAATTCTCATCATCCAGAGATTTCCAACAGTGGTTAGCGGAATCTTTCCCCTCTATTTGTGTATACTACATTTTGCAAGTTGTTGGTACACGCTGTGGATAAAATAGGCTTACGGAATTTCAGTGCCTATAACCAGACTCATGGCAAAGCTTCACTGGTAGATTCATTGCACTGTGTTAAATATAATCAGATTCGTAATATATATGTTATGTTGGTTTGTGTACGCTTCAAAAAACTCGAAACGTTCTGCATCGAGTTATCTCAAATTTTGACGCGGTATACAGTCCGCTTCAAAGATTGTTTTATCTATTTTTTGCGTCAGTAACACACTAGCGAATGCAAGAAAATAGCTTTCTCATCAATCAAAAACGGAGATTGAAGACGCCCTAGTCTTTAATTCTGTTCTTTTGTTCTCTTGGAGAGATTAGAATTAGATAGTGTTGTGTTATGGTTATTGTTTTATTATCTTGGTTTACGAAGAGAATGAAGTTTTACTACTAGAAAGCCTCTCATTTTAACGTATTAATAACTGCAACCTGACTTAAATATTTGCCTTGATCAAGATGTATTTGTGTGATCGTGTAGTGATTGAGCAGCGCCGTAGTCCAAATCGTAGGTAGAGTTTATGTTTTGCTTGAGATATGGACAAAAATGTTTTTTATAATTATTATATTTTTTACAACTTTTCAATTCTGTATGTCACATGTTTCATTGTTGCCATGGTGGGATAGGAAAAGTATTTCCTAATATATTTCCAGTCGAGACTTCATTCTTTCTTGTACATGTCCCACAAGCTCCAGTTTACAATTTCCTAAATTAAACCACATGGCTTTGTGGTGCTGCTTGATTATATACCTCTCTGTCTTGGTCTTGCAGATATTGTATATATTTTATACCTCTACTCTCCAACGATCTCTGAAATATTTGCACTGCACACCGCATCCATCCCATGACTGGATCTCTCATAGTTTCTACTCACAGTTGGCATGCTTTACAGTTCCCCATCCCTTTTACAAGTCATGCTGTACTTTGCAAAGCACTGTACATCTAAAACCTTGCCAATGTCAACACTAGTAACTGTCATTACACCATGGTTGAAATTATGGCCATGCTTTTGCCAGCTTCCGCCGAGGGCTGTTGCAATTTCATTGCATCTATTGTTTTCATTCAGAGTTTCTGCTACTGCAACCTTCATGCAGCTTTACAACACTTTTTCTAATGCTCTCACAAAATTTTACTCATTTCATTGAACTTATTAGAAGGCTCAGCAGTGTTTATAACTGAACTTAATGCATTATTGGCACCTTTTACTTTACTTATGCAGCACATTTTATGCACAAATTTATGGTTAAATTCATAACAGTTATCACACTTTTGAAGCAGCGAATGAATTTTTTCTTCATAATTTTCACACCCACTTGTAAGCTAACTACCTAGAATATTCCTGTTTTTTGATTCATCGATAGTCATACATGTCACAATAGCCAATTAATACACAAGCAACGTAATAGCTGTAAACAAGGAAATTATACAGGTATCACATCTTTCTGCATTTTGGTATAGTATTTCAGCTATAAACTCCAAGAACTTTCATCTCAAGAAAATCAGAATAAACACAGCTGAGCCCAATCTTCCTAATATTCCACTTATTTCTTTTACCGTTGATGTCTTGATTGAAGGCAAGAATTAACTCTGTAAATGGTTTAGTGGAAACCGTCATTAAGAACCTTGAAAAATTGGTCAAGAAATTAACACTCATCTTTAAAATGTTTGTGTCTTGCTAAAGGCCTTCCAGTTATATCACTTTAAGCCAAAATTAGGAGAAACAGTACCTGTTGTTGCAAAAGAAGAAACCTTAAAATATCCTGTATTAGTTACCACGATTCTGCTTTCTTTCGATACTGCCAGTTTCATGCGATCACGTAAAAAGGACCTATTGTGACTTTGTGGGTTCGTGGAATAAAAAGTCCAATTACACCACTCAAAAATCTTCTTTATTTCCACCGACTTACAGTTTAACACTTGCCAATTACACAAAATTACTTGCTGCACACAATTACAATTTACCAGTTCGCCCGTTACAATTTCCTTGTACTCGCGATTACATAAACTCCGATACTCATACACAGTTCGTACAGTCTTCCGTTGCACAACCCTTTCGTTCATTAACACGTCACTGACTAACTCTTACACCAAGAACTGCGACTGTCTTCTCACCAACCAACTGATTGACCAACTCAAACCAACAACTGACTGAACTCCGTCTGTCTATAACCCTCTTTATATCGGAATATCGCCGGTTTCTAGTGACCAGGAGAATGTTCCAGTAAACGAAAGGTCGAGAAACAGGTGTACAGAAAAACAGGCGACCAGTCATGTTTTCCCCTAACCACAAGTCTGTCACCACTACAAGACAAACGAAGAGAAGGTGTGGCTAACGCGGTCCTCCCCCCTGCCTTCCGTTCGCAGCTGGTACAGGGTGCTCCAGAGGTCCGTTACACTGCTCCCTCCTCAAAGCTGTTCGCCCACGAACAGCCCCATCGTAGCGTGCGAGGCGGTCCAGGTGTACCACCAGCATCTGCTCGGAGTCTCAGCCAGATGTAGCGCTGCCGTAGTTTGCGAATCATTCGGTTCGCTCCCAGGTGTCCTCCTGAAGTACCGGCGTGCACTTCCTCCAAGACTTCCGGGACCTTGCTCCGGGGAAGTACCAACTGTTCTCTCTGCGCCTTCCCATCGGGCGACTCCCATACCCGGAACAGCACGCCCACTCTGGTCTTCAACGAGTCCCATTTTGCCCAGTGCGACTTGTAGGTGGCGCTCCTCGGTGCGATGTCCTCCCAGGTTGGCCTCGTCCCTGCGTCCACTTCCCTCAAGAGTGGCCCCAAGTCTGCGTCCGCCAGCTGCTCCCTCCTCAGGCCTGCGCTATCCCAGCCTTCAGCAGGCACTGCCACAACTACTCGGACTGCTGCGGCACGCTCCTTCTCTTCCACTCTTGTGCGCTCGTGGCCGTCCTGGATCTGCGATAGGACACCTCCAATGCAATGGTCGCTGGCGTCGGTGTCCACAATGAAGGCGCCACCCGGTTGTGGGAAACCCAAAATTGAAGCACTGCACAGGGTCCCCTTCGGGTGCTGGAACGCTTCTTCGGCGTCCTCCGTCCACACATAAGGCCGGTTTTCCTCCGTCAGGCGGGTGAGGGGTGTTGCGATGTTGTCGGCCTTTTCCTCTAAATCATTAAGGCGGTCGTCTACTTGACCCTTCCGTTTGCCCAGGTTCGCGACGTCATCCCCCACGCCGGCCAACCGTTCCTCAAACTTGGCGGCGAGAGAATCGTTCGCCACCTTCATTTCGGTAGCCAGACCGTCATTCGCTGCTCTCATTTCCGTGGTTAACTCGGCCTGCATTTGTTCCATCTTCTCGGCGATGTTGTCCCTAGCCGTCCTGATTAGTTTCAGTTCCGCGGCCAGGTTATTTCTAGTCTCCAGTATCTCTGTTAGTTCCGCTAAAATCTTTTCTAATGCCGCCTCCATCGTTGTAATGTTCGGTGATGTTGTTTTCCCGCTTCCTGACACCAGTGTGACTTTTGTTATCCCACTTCTTGACACCAGTGTGACTTTGTGGGTTCGTGGAATAAAAAGTCCAATTACACCACTCAAAAATCTTCTTTATTTCCACCGACTTACAGTTTAACACTTGCCAATTACACAAAATTACTTGCTGCACACAATTACAATTTACCAGTTCGCCCGTTACAATTTCCTTGTACTCGCGATTACATAAACTCCGATACTCATACACAGTTCGTACAGTCTTCCGTTGCACAACCCTTTCGTTCATTAACACGTCACTGACTAACTCTTACACCAAGAACTGCGACTGTCTTCTCACCAACCAACTGATTGACCAACTCAAACCAACAACTGACTGAACTCCGTCTGTCTATAACCCTCTTTATATCGGAATATCGCCGGTTTCTAGTGACCAGGAGAATGTTCCAGTAAACGAAAGGTCGAGAAACAGGTGTACAGAAAAACAGGCGACCAGTCATGTTTTCCCCTAACCACAAGTCTGTCACCACTACAAGACAAACGAAGAGAAGGTGTGGCTAACGCGGTCCTCCCCCCTGCCTTCCGTTCGCAGCTGGTACAGGGTGCTCCAGAGGTCCGTTACACTATATTTCACGACAAAATATCCACGTTTGAATCCCATAAAGTTTTCAGCTTTCATTTGCCCCACATTAATATACGAGTTTCAAACCACCCGTCAAAGAATTGCCACCTAAAGTTCTCTCTGTTTCGGACAAAGTTATTAAATATGCTCTGAAAGAAAATATTCAAATTTTATAAAATGCATAATGCATCGAATAATAAATAATGTGATGCACATCGAAAGGTACAAAGTGTTGGCCTTTTCAAATGCAGCTTGGAGGCATTCATGCAGCATATCAATTTTTGTAAGATATTCACCTGTAACATATTCACATCTATCATAAATTATCCGAAGAGATCGAAATGAGTTGGAATAGCTCAATTTATCTATCGTTCGAAAAGACCAACTCCAAGTAAAAACAGTAAGAAAGAAATTGCGGGAAAGCAGCCATTCTGTAAGGAATGCACTCGTGGTAATAAATGGACTCAGAGACTTATGATCTTTGTAGTAGTGATCGAGGACTTAAATAACAATAGCTACCAATAAATATCCACTATGTGTAATTCCTGAAAAACACCGAAGGACCCCAAAACAACAGTAATCCTCGAAAATATCCTGGGCTCCTATCTTGTTCAGCGAGACTTTAAGGAATATGTGTGTCGATCAAATTAAGTCCTTGTTTCTCAAGAACTGAAAGAAAAGATTAATGGTACTTTTTATAAAGAGTGACATGGCTTATCAACCAACTAGTCTTGTTGGTGAATAGATATAGGTATTTGTTAACAGGCTTGTCTACCGGTATCATTATCTACTCAACGGTAAGATTAAGGTCTCTGAAAAACTGGCAGGAGTTCACGCAAAAGGAAATGTAGTTTTTGAAGTTATACATTCATATTACAGGGCTATATATCTTTTACTCCATTTAAGGGATCAGACTCATAGTCGAAACGAGAAGCACATACTGCGCCAGCTGTTGAACCTCTGTAGGTGATTGGGTGGAAAATGGTATAAGGTGGTCAAAATATCACTATTTATTCGAATACAAATTCTTGTGTATAAGTAATAGCAGTGGCTCCCTTTCTCTCCCTATAACTTGGAGAAACAGAAACATAAACATGCTCAATTTCTTCTCGGGAAGCAAGCCGGGTGAAAAGACGATTAGAAATCGACTTTTCGGGAGTGAGCACCTCTCCCATCATCAGAATATTTATTAAATATTATAACCACAAATTAAACACTGGATATAACACAACTATAAACAAATACAAAACACTATCAAAATTCGCATTACTGAACGAAAGACTGTTTTCAGTAAATTAAATGCCAGGTCAGGAGATGGCTTGAGTATAGAAAATTAATTGGGTCAAAAAAACGTAATTACTGAACTTGATTATCAAGCTGTATTGAGCTGTGCTTCTTAAATCGATGGATTTCCATTTTAAAGCCGGTTTCCAAGAGGAGCTGAACAGAAATCCAGCATCACGATTAAACGTGCTCCTTTCGGAGGAAATGGCCAAAGCCTCATTAGTTCTCCGCTCCCAGTAACTGTTGCATTTTGCCAAGATGGTCGTCTCTCGAAAATTGGCTCTTTGGTCGTTATCAAAACAATGCTCTGCCAGCCCAGACTTCTCAGGCTGCATTAAACGAATGGTCCGTTCATGTTCGTTTATTGTGGTAAGGATGGTCCTTCCGGTTTGTCCAATATACGGTGTCCAACATTCACAGGGAATGCGGTACGCACCCGGAACTTGGAAGTCCAATTTGTCTTTCACTGGTCTCAATAGATGTTTAATCTTCATAGGTGACTTGTGGATGTTCCTGATGTTGTATTTGGCGAGAATTTTGCTGATTCTGCCGGATAGAATGCCGGTAAACGGGATGCAGCCTGTAGCGGTAGGCTTATCTGACGCTTGCTGTATTACAGGTTTCCGTTTTCTAGCTTTGGCGATCGAGGCTTCAACGTCGTATTCGGAGTAGCCATTTTGACGGAAAGTGAGTCTTAGGTGCTGTATTTCCTGTTTTAAGTGGCTGGTATCAGAGATAGACAAAGCTCTGTGGGGCGGTGTATTGAGAAGTCCCAGTCGTTGAAACTTATGATGAAAACTAAGAGCATTCAGATAGAGATCGGTATGTGTAGGCTTGTGGTATACAGCATGTCCCAGTGTACCGTTGCTGTTTGTTTTAAACAAGAATGTCCAGGAATGGAAGATCCATCCTTCTTCACTTCCATGGTAAACTGTATTTGAGGTCGAAAGCTGTTGAGATGCGCAAGAAAGCTAAGCAAAGTGTCTGATTCATGTGGCCAAATTAAAAAGTATCGTCCACGTATCTATGGGAATGAGATGGTTTAAGTGGAGCTGTGGCAAGTATTTCATGTTCTAGGTGTTCCATATAGAAATTAGCTATAGCCGGTGACAAAGAGGGGCCCATTGCTACTCCGTCTACTTGTTCATAGAAAGTACCACCAAACAAGAAGAAAGTGGACGTCAGGGTATTTCGGAAGATCTCTTCGATATCAGCCGGCAAATGCTCCTTCAGAAGTTGGATGGCTTCCTGAAGTGGTACTCTTGTAAATAGAGAGACCACGTCGAAGCTGACAAGTTGATCAGAAGGTCAATGGTAATGTTCTTAAGTGTATGTACAAACTCTGTGGAGTTACTCACATGATATGGACAATCCCCTACCAGAGGTTGTAACAGATCAGCCAGGTGACGAGCCAGCCGATATATGGGACTGCTACTGGCGTCCACAATGGGGCGTAAAGGAACGTCCGTTTTGTGGATCTACAAACAATATTCAGGGATGTCGAGTAAAATCACTCCTGAGGAAAGCGTAGGGTAGAAATTGAGCTGACTTAGTAGGACCAAGGATCAAATGTTTAAAATTGCATTGGACCTTATAAAAGAGCTGGGAATCAGCATAGAGAGAGATAACGAAAGGCTGTTTCGCTTTATAATGTCTTTGCTTAGTATTAAACAGGTCTTTTAGCAGAGCTAAGCGTAAGAATACTTGGCTTATGAGTGTATTCTGTAATTTTGGATTGGTTTAATCGTTCTATGAAAACTTGTAACATGGGTAAATTTTTGAAATCTGATTTAAATAACAATAAATGAAGTAACATTCCAGAAAGGCTACATTAAATGCATCATTTTCGCCAGAAAGCTACTTAGCGTACTAGGAATAAAGAATTAACATGTTGAAAATAAAATACATTAACCTTGGACCAAATCAATACAAAGGGTTAATAACGTCTTAATAGATTGTGTCGTTCAAGATATATATTTGTTATTCCTCCAAAGTTAAGTCATATCGGACGATGAATGCAATGGGTGAAATGATGCTCAAATGAACCTGGGGTCCATGGAGCTTAGAGTTACCCGATATTCGTCTTTCAGGATAAGGGAAAACCCCAGAAAATCTCTGACCGAGATTCAAACTCAGGACCTCTTGAATGTGAGACAGACATGCCACCATCTACGCTACCGAGGCGGGCTCAAGATATTTGTATGTTAAGATATAGTCTGCATTTGAACCTCCCTTTATATTTATTTTAATCCAGGGGCAACACATACTTAAAGAACCTATATGCAATAGTTGAATTTGCGATTTTTTATTCACTTTCTGCCTAGGGGATTTTCTCTCTCAGTGGTTTAGAATATTTACTATCAGAGCGTGTGTTGATTTTCTGAGTTCTGGTCTGTTTCACACATCACTTGACCATTTAAATGCTCGTACCAAAGTGGGCGTTGCTATTCAAATGACTCCATGGACATGATTTCAAATGTCATCTCAAATTATTGCTAACGCTTCAGATTTTAAAATACCTCTTTATTCTACAGAGGGTACTTTTCTCCCTTGTAGCAGTGTGGTGGTAGTATTAAAAAGGGGAGGGGGATATGTTCTCTGCAATTTGTAGTTTCCAGAGGAAATGGACTAATGCCCTCTAAAACTTAAAAGTCATGTCTTTACATTTGGCAGCGCTGCTCGTGATGCCAATGTATAGTCCTTGTAAGGAAACATTCAAAACTTGTTCAATACCAACCCTTCCCAGTATCTTTATATTAAAATCCATATTGTATATGCGAAATAAGTGGCGAAATAAGTGTTTGCCTCAATATTCAGCTATTCATAACTGCAACACTAGAGGAAAACAGAACTTGATAACTCAATTGCATAGATTAAAATTATATGAAAGAACGGTTGATTATATTGGCAGTAAATTATTCAGTAAATTACCAACAAATTTTAGAAATAGTACTGCGATACTTACGTTTAAATATATATTAACTAATTTTCTTAAATCAACAACTTACTATGACTTGGAAGGATTTCTGAATGATAATGGTATTCTAATTTGCCTCCAGTAACTTTTTATCAATGTATTTGTATTACAGACATTTATGTATTATTTCAGCGCTTTAATTGTCATTATTTTGTAATTGTATTGACTGTCTTTATTTTATTTATATTTAACAACTGGACTATAATCTTAAACAAGTTTTCAATTATATACACTATTGTACTTGCTATAAAGAACAATAAAACTAATCGAATTGAATGTAGCAGATGACTTTAACCTTATTTAAAATTCTAAATATACGTATAATGTATTGGAATTACTATGAAATAAAAATGTATAACTGTTGGAATATATCTAACTACATAATCCTAATTTACAATTACATCTAATTTATTTCTAAAGGAGAGAATCTATTTATACTATCGGTATACCTTAGTGGATGAGGTATGCTCTTCTGGCTGTATGTTCACTTTTGTTATTTAATATCATATTGACAAGTTTTAAATCTTTGGATAGCATGTTTTTCACTTTCTGAGCAAGGATTTATATTTCATGAATCACTATAAACAGCTCTGATATACATTCTCCTGCTTGTTAACTTTGGTTATCCAGCATTAAAACTTTACTGAGCAACTGTGGTGAACTGACATATGGGGGTTATAGCAAAGTAAATATAGATTGTTTAATGTTTATGCACTGAGAGATCTCACGCAGTGAATGGTCAAAGTATTTGGTAATGATTTCAGTTTCTCTTTCTTCTGTAAATAGACCAATATATAGCTCACAACTGAACACCTGAAGAATTATTTGGTGATACACGAATAAACGAAGTAACCACACACACCGGCCACTTATTTTATACAACTAGTTAGATTGTTCTAGTTTCCCAAAGAAGTCATTAACATACAGTTTAAAATATGCAATTTTATATTTTCTTTTCAAGATCTAGCAGTTTATGCTCAAATACTTTTAATTTTCTTCA
The DNA here is from genome assembly GCA_030765055.1 of Mantis religiosa. Taxonomy (NCBI): domain Eukaryota; kingdom Metazoa; phylum Arthropoda; class Insecta; order Mantodea; family Mantidae; genus Mantis; species Mantis religiosa. Next base: position 63,190,157 of record CM060948.1, read on the forward strand.
GTAACTACAACTAAGTTTTACACTTGTCATTTTCCTCATCTTGTGGGAGGTCTCGTGTATACAACAAATGTAATATCGGTCCAAATACACTACCCTGTGGCACTCCCGCAGTGATATATTTAAATGCAGAGTATTCACTTCCTTGTTTAACTCGAAATGTTCTATCTTTGAGATAGGATTGTATGATTATACTGAATTCTCCAGGTAGATATCTCTTTAGTTTAAAAAGAAGTCCTTTATGCCATACTTTATCAAACGCCTGAGATACGTCTAAAAAGCACTTGTACACACTTTCTTTTCTGCAAGAGTTCTTTCAATCATTTCCACAATTCTGTGAACATGTTGAGTGGTTGAATGTTTGCTTTGGAAGCCAAACTGATGTTTTGGAATGATTTTGCGTTCCTTAATAATGGGATTGAGACGTTTTAAAAGCTTTTTCTCAAATAATTTCGACATTGTTGGCAGCAAGAAAATTGGTTGATATGATGTTCTATGATGGGGACCTTTCCCAGGCTTAGGTATCATTATAATTTCTGGATATTTACGCTGCCTAGAGACGTACTTTAATCGAAGGAAAGCATTTATAATATGTAGCAGTTTCATAAGTGCTTGAGGTGACAATTCTTTTAGTATTTGACCAGAATCAAATCTTACTGGTAATCTACTGAATTTATTTGGATGGGGTTTACCGTTCGGTGTACTGTTACTTAAATACGATGGTAAATTTGAAAATTTAGTGGACACTGTAATTTTTTTCTTTTGGAGATCTCACTGTCAAAAGGCCCTACCTTCTGACTACTTACAATTTTCAGTCTCAGTTAAAGCCTTCTCATCGAAGTGATCAGACCAAACAGCTAATAAGAACATTGTAATTCGCTCTTTCCTTGAATTGGTATGAACCCACCACGATTTTATTTTTCGTTTTTAAGAAACCAAAATATGCATATATTACCATTTGATTTTGGGTATCAGTCATAATTATTTATTTATATTCCTAAAAGGCAGTGTTATGCAAAATATAGAAATAAAAATTACTTTTTGGCAACTTATTTATTGATTTTAGAAACAAATTTTTGGAGGTGAACTTTAAAGTAGGGTTTCTGAAAACATAAAGTACTTTCAACTGCCCAATAACATAACACACTTAACGAATTTTATTAAACACAAACGCAAATTATTGAAATCCTTCTATTTGTGTTAACTGACACAATTTAAAACAGAAGGGCCTATGTTAGTGTGTGACCCAGGCCGTTTAAATTGTTGTTGCCTCTATGAACATCATGAGTTGTAAACTCAACAGAGCACTGAATAAAACAAACTCTAAGGACATATTACATACTCACCAAGACTTCACCTCCTTATGACATCAGTTACTCTTTACAGTAATACTGTTATACATAATATTACTGTATTAGTGGCATAATTTAGACCTCATTTAGTCTTCATCTTACCGAAGTAGCCATGTGTAAACATTTAAATCTTTTTATTATGAAAACAATTTGTGATAAGAGAACCAAACGATAAAGGACTTCAAATAAAGTAAAAACACAATCAATAAATGTAAGACTAAAGCAAATGATAGCAACAACTCACGGGAGTTCTTATCATTCATTATCGGCAGTTTTCTTAACTCCTGTTGTTCAGTTATTGTTCACTGAATATTGAATCTAGGTTTGCTACATCAAGCTCTTGCAGCTCCAATGAATATATATATATATATATATATATATATATATATATATATATATATATATATATATATATATATATATGAGGTACGTCCAGAAAGTAAGTTCTGTTTACCCAATTTAGTTTTATTACTAAAGATAAAGAAAAATTATTTATTGCACACAATTCTATAACTCTTAAACTACTTTTCCACATAACTGCCGAAATTTTCCAGGCATTTGTCATAGCGAGGCACAAGTTTTTGTATACCTTCTTCATAGAAGTTTGCCGCCTGTGTCTTCAACCAGTTGGAAACATGTTCTTTCAGCTCTTCGTCATTGTTGAAGTGTTAACTGCCAAGGAGAGATTTGAAATGCAAAAACAGATGAAAGTCTCTAGGAGCGAGATTAGGGCTGTACGGGGGTTGGTCAAACACGTTCCAGCCCAATCCCTCTAGGATGTTTTTCGTCGCATTTGCAGTGTGCGTTCGTGCGTTGTCGTGAAGAAACACAACACCTTTTGACATCGCAAATATGCCGATAAATTTCTAGTGGTTTCACTTTCCTAGCATTCAGAAAACGAATCACAGATTTGATTTCACAAGCGGCAGGATTTTCAATCAACACCGACATTGTAAACAGGCACAACAAAGCGTACGTGGCTGACAGCGATCTCACAATGGCGCACGTTTCTTCTCCTTGATACAGAGCGTCTACTGCGCATGTGCGGAACTGCGATCGCAGCGCTGCAGCGGAGATAAATTAAAACAGAACTTACTTTCTGGACGCCCATTGTATATGCATTCCCCAAATTCTGCAAGCTGGAAATAGTATAACTTAACTGAGAATACTTTGTGTATAACGAACGAATGTAATGAAATACTCAAAGGCGTGGCTTTAGGTAGCTTCACGATCACCTTATGAGATAAATAGTAATATGTTGATGTATTTCTTTCTAATGAACGCAGTTCTATGGAGCAATTTACAACGAAAATGGAAAGTCAGCAGTGAGTGGTAACAGTTATAATCAGCATTAATTATATCAGTAGCAGTAAATAATAAGGTAACACAATAAGTTTAGTGACACACCCATAAACAGTTACACGAAGCCTACAGAGACCTAAGAATAGATATAGTTAATAATGATGTCAACATCTGAATCGTGTGATAGTGCATGACAGTCAAGGCTACATACAACTCTTTGTAAAATAGGTATTGTTATTGGTTGGCTAATTGGATTAGTCACGATTTTGAGGTTATTTCAGAACACATTTAGTTCTTATACACAGAAGAGGGAAACATCGTAAATAGAAACGGTGTGTACAATAAATAGTAAAAGGCATTGTGATAATGGAGATTGTGATTGCAAGTTCACTGGCAGCTCAAACTATATGGGGGTTGCCGCATTAGAGGAACTATAGAGAATACCTTCAAATCAAGACATACAAACTTGCAAAGTATCAAAGTCCTTATGTGGATGCAACAAAACAACGGTGAAAAGGCCTTTACCTTGGGCTATAGAATGGGAGTGGAAGATATGGTTCTACCTGCCTTGGGTGGAAAAAAGGCAAGAAGTATGAAAGAAAGCGTTATAATTAATCTCACTAGTTATTATGGCAGCGCAATTCAAACATACTCATAATACAGGGAGTATGATGTCAGTAATGTATGCCGCTATGTACCATTGTTGTAGCAGGTGATTAACAATGCATTTCAAGTACCCGTAGGGGAGGGGATGCGTCCTCTTCAGCGCTGCGGACCCCTAGCACTCGTGGTACTTCTGACGTTACTAGAGGAACCTCAGGCCGAACATTCGGGCCCCTCCCTGATTGGGAGTTGTTTGGATTGGGTTGGACTCGAGGGGGAAGTGGTTCCCGATAGTCGTGGGTGATCGGGTACGTCTCCGGAAGGGGTTGAGTGAAGCCATTAATATTTCCGGGTACTAGCCTGCTAAGCTAGTAGAAGGTGTGCTAGATCACCAGGCGGCCCCACCGAGGTCATATTGGTATTCTTCCCATTTTGGAGTTGGCGCGCGTAAGTGGCGTATCCACTTCCATCCCGTCTTGAGTCCATAGGACCAGATGGGGGGGGGGGCTTTTTAGTCTCTAGGTCTTGCCCTATGGAAAGCCCCACGGAAGCGCCGGGCGCCCTTTTGGGACAGCTCGGTAACTCCATGGTCGAAGGAAGCCCGGGTCCTTGGTCCTACGAGTCCAGGACTAATGGGAGTAGAACCTCTGACATTCACGATCCATTTCAAGTGTCTGATGCTTTCTATTCGTCCATTTGAAAGCACGATAAAGCAGCAATTAAAATAGCGTTCCTAACTGAATTAGTGCATGTAGTCGCTCAAGCATGACAGCGATTAGATTCCAGTGAACTATTGTAAGGATGCAAAATGCTCAAAGTGCCTATTAGATTTGGAATATGAATCAATGAAGCCGCTTATCTAGAAACATGAAATTGTGTTGACTATGCCAATATGGCATATGTATATGTGATGTGGGCTCTCAAAGCATCAATAATTGATTGAAATTGATGAGTTTGGACTCGTTGAAATGGATCAAGAATGAATATCTAAAGCCTACATCACACACGTTAGCTTTATTGCAGCGTCAAATACAACCAGAGTAATAAGAGAACAGCCCTCCGCATTTGGGAGGTTGTGGGTTCGGTTCCCTAGCAGAATTTCCTGACCCAGGGTTTCTCTTTGCTTATTCCCTGGGTTTCTATAAGAATTATGGGAAGGATCATTTCTTCTTCTTCTGCACTTCAAGGATTAGACATAAATGCATGTTCCGGCTTCAAAATGTGTCTGATTATCGCTTTCTGGATCTTCACGGATGCCTTCTTCCTTTCGGCCTGTAGTAAAATGCTTTTCTTGGGATCCTCTCTGGTGACATTCTTCCAAGATAGTATTTCCATCCATTTCTATAATTAATAATTTTCTCTTCCACCGAAATTTCTCTTATAATATCGCTAGAGACTTTACCTAAAAGGATGCATTAGATTACCAAATTTACTGTCCTTACATTTCACTTTACTTTTCATTTTACCTTTCAGGTCCGGCCACCCTTAAAATTCTTTCAACTTAACCTTCCTTTCGGGGCATATTCACAACGGTTTTATAAATGGAGGTGCTAACTACCCCTCAGTGCCTTGCCATGAGTCATACAGATAAAAGAACAGCACGCAGTAGACTTAAACTTAAAAATTGGACAGTGGAAGGAAGATTACAGAAAGCGAGCAGGTTTTGTAACGTGTACAGCGGGACAGTTTTAGACAAGGTAATCAACTCATTTTCAATGCAACTTAACATGCAAGGCTTTGAAGTGGTTATAAAACAGAACACCTGATGATAACTTAATAAAAAATTTACCTGATATGTTATGTGTTGACAGGTTTGTTGTCCGTCTATGTTTATTAATTAATACACTATCTCGTTTCTTAATTTCTTACTAATTATACTTATATGCTTCAATGGCTGGAATAATGAGAAGCAACATTAAAATAACCAAAATTTAAGATCTACATGGCCGATATTGACGCAAATCGTCAATGAGAAAACAGTTTACCTTTTTCTCTATAACCATAGAAAAATAATAACCAAAAGTTGTTGTTGATGAATTGAATAAAATTGTCGAAATGTTTAGTCTCTCTGTATACTGTAGAGACATACTGTTTGATATTCAGCAGATTTTTATCAGGCTTTAAGTATAATGTTTAACTAGCCGGCGAATTTGAAACATACAACCAAATCAGTTTGAATATTATTAGTACAAAAATATCGCTCCAGTATCGAAATATAAATATCAAAATAAAGTCATAAACTTTAAAATACTTTCCTGGTATCAGGAGTCTGAGGAAAACGCAGTTCTCATTCTCTAAGAAAGAAAAACTATTTTGAGAATCTAGTATGTAGCATTAAAAAAACAACACAATTGAGACTTAAATCCAGCACAATAAACCACATGTTCCAAACACCGCAACAAACTGTCGAGCATATGGCATGAATAAGAGTTGGTTAAAATATAAAATTATTTTAAAATAACACTCTTTAAAAATCAACATCCAACAAAGATATATGAAGAAGGCGGCTCGGTAACTTCCGAAGGAATACAAAGAAGCAAGTAAAATAGCCCAAACGAGAAAAGCGTAGGAAAAGCACAATTAATCAACTACACAACAGTAGACCTCGAGGCATAGGTGAATCCAGAGAACTGAGAAGAGGACATAACATCAAACAACAAAAGGAATATAATATAAATAACAATGATTTTATAAAAGGGTGTACAAATGCCACGGTGAAAATTAGTCTGGTAGACGAAGGAGACGAGAGAATGCAGGTACTGTCCAGCAACGTAAAGAAGGTCCCTGAAAGGAATTTGCTGTCGTGCACAGTGGGACAAGGACAGCGATGGTGTGTGGCAGAGAACGCCTGCTACACAAGGAACAAAGCCGTTAAAAATGCGAACTATTCACTCTGTACACTAAAATCGAGAAGACTCATTCACAAAAGTTGAAGCCGTCAGATGTTTTTGAATGGTCTGTAACTGTACTGACATGGGGTGTCATAAACCTGTCCAGGGAGGGTGTGGGAACCTTCGCCAATCCCGCTCTGTCTCAGGCCTTGGAGACTTACTCTCCTGTGGAGGACAGTAGATGAAGTAACAAAGTAAAAATAATAATAAAAAATATACTGTAGCAATGAAATTAGAACAGGCTAGACGTACATGTATAGCAGAACTGGGGCAAAAAATTAAGCAAGATAGGAAATTATGCAAGAAACATATGGAAGTGATAAAATAGGAATTTGAAAGACTCAAAGAGCGTCTTAGAACATAAAATGGCTTAGGAATTAGAATTGGTGATTTAACAATTGAAATGATAGAGAATAAAACATTAACTGATGAAATAGGATAATAGCAGAAAGTAAAATTTGTATAGAAAAAAGAATGAAGAAGGCATTGGTAGATAAAGCAGATTACAAAACCAAGTATAAGTAATGCTGGAATGAAATAAATTGTGGAAGTAGAAAACAAAATAGGAAAGAAAGTTGAAATAAAAAGCAAAATGGTATATAAATTAAATCCATTTAAGTTAATTGACGGAAATTGATCATTTCTTCACACTAGCCATACATAGGCTAAGGTTTTTTATAGACAGAGTGAACAAGAACCATGGATCTTCTGGTTTCCGTCCAGTTGCTCTTACCCATTGAGCTACCATATCAAACTTGCCGTCAAGACAATAAATTCTCCATTTGACTCATATATTTCCCCGGTAAACCATCAGGGGCCCTCGCATTCGAGATATACCGTTTGTGGCGAATTACTATCGTAAGTACTTGAGCTCCAGGCTTCATCATTTAACTCTCATTTTTAGTTAATTGATGGAAATGAATTATTTATTTACACTAGCCGTATACAGGCTAAGGTTTTTGATAGATACAGTCAACATGAAAAAAAAAATTCCATGACTTACGAAGTCGCCACAAACGGTGTATCTCGAATGCGGGAGCCCCTAGTGGTTTATCGGGGAAATAGATGAATCAATTGGAGAATTTAATGTCATGACGGCTTATTGGCCATGGTAGTTCAATGGGTAAGAGCGACTTAGCGGGAACCAGGAGACCCGTGGTTCAAATCCCAGCCGTAGCATTGCATTTTTTATGTGGACTCTATCAAATTAAACCCATACTCACACATATACGGAAGGTTCCTATAAAGTAGAAACCAATATGAAAACAAATTGGGATGGCGGTCCAGGTCCTAGACCAGAACCATTATACTGAGTAAATAGAAATATGAACCATTTTGATAGAGAAAAGATAAACAGAAACTCAGAAAATAGAGAATAGCAGCTTAAGCAAAAATTCATGTGAATACAGGAAGATTATACAGACCTAGAAGGGTAAGTCCACAATAATTCAGAAATGGACTTAATTACATTAGTGGGGTAACAATTCACCGAACACAATTATGAGTTTGGACCTACATCACCTAGAAAAGAGGAGAGGAGTAGAAGCGAGAGAAATCAGCCAATAGAAAGAGGCAGTTTGAAAGCAGTAGAAATAATAAGGCAAGTGGTATGAAATAGCCAAAATCAGACAGGGAAAATAGAATTGTAAATAACAATGTAGCAGGAACTGGTGTAATAATGGGATACAGGGAAACGTTAGTCTCAGGCGAACACGCCATTAGTAAAAGCAGGGATGAATAATGGTGTTGAGTAAACGGAAATAGGGGTTTCCAGAGGGCAAATAATGACGATAGGGAACTTTAAAAATAGGCTCGAAGAGAATGAAAAAGTAGTGGAGCCGCCTAAATCAATGGGATAGAATATAATGCAGTAGTTTATACTGGAGCAAATAGTAGAGACCATTCACCAATTTTAATAAGAGTTGATAAATAGTTGTATAATGTAATGCTCGTCACGTATAATTGCTTATAGGCAATTGGCAACAATAAAGGAAGGGTGAAACTTAAACTGATATGTTCAATAAATGGGATTGCTGTTAAAAAGTTGTTACGTATAGTACAAAGCTTAGTAATGCTTAGTAATGGATGCTACCGGATGTAATTGTTTGCATCCAATGGGGAGGATTATCAATTTAGAAAATAGATTTTTGACACAATCAAGGAAACCATTGTAGTAGTGTCCATTGAGGATAGCATGTCAGAACAAGTTAGGGTCGCATGCTTCATTAACTGGAGTTCATTGTTAGCGCGCTTCCACTCAGCAGGAGTCTATTCATAGCTAACGTTAGCCAATCAGGGATATCAGAAATGTTCTCCAGATGACGTGATAGGAACTGGTTTCGCTTCACTGCTCTGAACATCCTAGTTGCGATACTAGTATAATTATAAAATGGAAAATACAGATAATGTTTAATACAGACTTATTTATACTAATGCATAATATTCAAGAAATGTACTGTGTGCAGTAAAATGAGTGTGCTGAGTTATCTAGACACGCTGTGTGTCCTTCTGTACCCGAAGTATCTCCTGTTGACGGCTATACCGAGCAAACTCGTTGACGGTTTTATTGTGAAATCTCGGTTTGGCACATTCCTTACAGTCCCGGTGGAGTTGTCATGCCGCTAGTCAGCACTTGCTTTCTTGCCTCTTAGTTGGCAGACTTGAAGTGAAAAAGATGAAG
>CM060948.1:63203981-63571481 GCA_030765055.1 Mantis religiosa
CTTCACATTCCGGTGATGGGTAGTGGTTGTTTTAATTGAAAAATTGTATTCGTTCTTTGCATTCCGCACGCCGCCTGCATATTTTCCTGTAGTACAACATTACTAGTATTATTTTGAAAGTGAGCGTTCCTGATATTCTGATATACCTTTAATATCTTAAAAGAATGAGCGTACGTTTATGAAACGTGTTGTTGTATATCAAACCTTTTACCAAGATAAAAAAAAAAAAATAATAATAAAAAAAAAATAAAAAAAAAAAACATTAAACGTAAAGTGACAGCAAATCCTCAAAAGCAGAACCTGAACTTTGCATAAAGCGGGCTTATCCACTGTCCTTGCAATATGCAAACAAAAATGTGTGTGGCATACATCGGATGAGCAATCCTTAGCGAGACCGGTTTCGCAGTGTGTGGCCGGCCGAGGCGGTACGGGTTATAGATCCGCAGTAAATACAATAGGTTTATCGTGAGTTCTAACACACAAAACCAGTACATAACAACTACTTCCCTTGGTTGTTCAAGTGTTTCTGTCAGGTGCTTAGGAAATTGCACTGTTAGAGTTTGCAGTTCCCTCTGATGGTTTCTTCACGAGTGTCATAGTTCTTTTAAAGTGTACAGATTTGTTTTCTAAAATTTCTCTCTTAATGTCCTCTTGATCCTCTGTTTCAACCCTTGCGTCTTTTTCTTTTAGGTTCTGAGGGGAAGCATTTACGTAGCAATCCGCATACGTTAGTTGAACATACAAGGAGCAGTCATCAATAAATTGCTACCATTTGTCAGTGTGAAATGCAGAGTGTACTGGGTAATTTACTAAGCAGGTGCTAGAAAGGCTTGAACAACGAAGGGAGGCATCCAACATGTCCTTACTTGACATACGTGAGTAATTTACTTTTTCTTTTACGCGACAAACCGCATTATATTTACTGTGGACTACCGGTCACCCGCACACCGACATAGCAACCAGCCTCGCCGGACGGCCGCACACAGCAACATCACTTCACATTGTTGCTGTATGTTGCGCAACTATATTATAAAAGTACTGTTTCTTCTCTCCCAAGTCACTAAAAACCATCACTGGACAGGCAAACAAAGCATAGATAAGGTGCATTGCACTCTGTGGGTTCAGCACGTTAATGCCTGCAAAGGCGTACTTCTAATTCAAAGGTATTTAAAAAGTGAGTAATGAGGTACCATATAAGAGATTACGGAGCGTTCTTACATTCATTAATAGTTTGCTGACAAGTAGCTTATTTTAATTGAAACCTCTGATAGATATAATTTAACATTTAGATTCTAATTAATTGATTCTGTAACTTATGAAGAGAACCTTACGATATTGTGCAGAGTAGTAATATGAAATGTCACTTAAGGTTAACATTTAATGCATTTAAATAATGTTCCCGGAAAAATAAGATGGAATAAGAAGAGGGAAAATTTATGGCAAAAGTTAAAGTACAGAATTGCAAAATTAGCTAATAACAAATATAATTTGTTGACCCATTCGAGAGAAATTGTATTTTTATTGGCACTGACTATCCCTGGTGTACGTAGTAATTTATGTAACTTAAGGTGATAGGAGGTACATAAATTTCAACCTATGCTATATATTTTTCAGCATATAATGTTATGTAATAGTCCTCAAGCAGTTTTCCCTTTCTGCGCACAGCCTTATGGATGTTATCTTCTAAGGAAGCTGCAATAAATTCTTAGACCATTCTCTTAACTGCCGTCAAGGGCTTGTAAATTACTAGCAGTTTTTCATGAAAGGAGCAAAGGAAAATATGTGTTTTATTTCTATAGTGTGTATAAATAAAACAGCCTTTGCTTGGCAAACGCTTTGTAATAATTAATGATCACTAGCCGTTATCCGCCCAAAATTTTGCCACGATCTCCAACACATCTGTTTCTCGGATTATTATAGAGACAGGTTTACTGCAGGAAACCACCTCCAGGGAAATCAATCTTTGCAAGATGCATAATTTATTTATTTTAGAATTTAATTTGGACAATGATACGTAAAGCCATTTAAACCAATAAAACTAGTTTTAAAAGAGAGATGTTCCGTAAGTTGATCAGTTTGTAAAATAAGTCATTCATGCCCCATTTTAACAGTGATGACAGTAATTAGAATATATACACTGTTCTACAAAGAAGACAAAGAACAATTGAAGACGAAAGGTGCTCATTTTTATTCAGTGACATAACTTTAAAATATTTTAATAAACCTTACTGAACGGCTATTCTCTAGCATTCTTTTCAGAGTAAAAGGAGAATTTAAAAATACTATAAGAAATCAACTTACATAATATATGTTTAATAATTTTATGAACGTGAAATTTGTCAACTACAAAACCTTTGTGCTTAAAAGTACAGATAATACTGTAGAAGTCAGAATAAAACTTTTTTCGCATATTCCGAGGAAGTTTCCAATAAGACATATTTAAATTTAAAATTTTAACTTAATTCTAACAAAAATTTACAATTTCAAAACACATTACTAAAAAAAGGAATTAGCAAATCTTTAACAACAGGTTGTCAAACTAACTTTACCTAAGACTGATAGTGTTGTAGAAGAGATACGTTTTGTATACAACATGCATGTTCGTGTATATCGTATGTATCATAAAATAGGTGTTTTTCAGAAGATAAATACAATATGTACATGGTTATCAAATGTAAGTTATTTATGCATCCTTTTTTTTGGCATTTATATTCTCTTTGCTTAAAGTATGGTCTTGGTTTTGCATTGGAGATGGAAGATGTATTAGCTAAGTTATGCCTGTGGTTAAATTATGTACTGTTGGCAATGAGAGGCAGATTTATCTTCTTTTTCTTCAGACTAACTGGACATAGAAGCAGCATATAAATGTAATACAGCAATCAAAGGGCTCATTCAGCATTGGCGCTTTCTATATAGAGTATGTTAGAAAATAAAAGTACTCCAATTACTTTATGAAATCTGATTTATAAAATTGTCAAAAAGGAAAAGGAATGCCCACCTCTCACGTTTTTAGCGTATATTTTTATAAAGTATATTTACCAGGAAACAAAATACATCAAGGATGAATTCTCTATATGGGGGTGAGTAGTACAATGGCACTCATGTAATATTCTTGAGACACAATGATTCTAGCAGATACTGCATACCATTGACATACAGCAAACAGTCGGGGAGACGCACAGGCGTTTCGTGGCCGTGGAGCAGTATATGTGGGTTTGTTGAGAAGAATTTATTAGTGCACATACACTAAAATCATTATAAGGTAACACTGAATAGATTTTTAAAGATATCTTATAAGGTACGTAAGTTGAGACTCCCTATTTGTAGCTACCGATTTATACTTTAGTCGACCTTGTGGGGCTGTGCTTGAAGCGCCTTTCTCATGATAAATCCAACATATCGTCGGCGGGTAATGGCGCTCAATCCTGAGCACTACTACCCACCAGGTGACTGCCAATGTCAAACACATATTTGAATGCTAGAATTATTTTATCCAACGGATCACTTAAAGTGATATGGGATTTGTTACTTTCCATTAATCTTATACAAAAATACAAATAAATAGCAGCTCATGGGTTTCAGTGTACAGGTATTTGGTCTCTCAACACTGATCAGTTCAGTGATAGAAGATTTTATGACCGCAGAAGACTTAGAAATACCGGTGGGCCAAAAACCAGAGAATAACAGGCACTTACTTTTGCGGACGAAGATCATGAAACATCATCTAGTGGGCCTGCTCATCAAGAAACGCCTGTATTGGACATGACCTCAGCAACAACCAGTTCTACCGCCACTGAACAACAATATCAGAGTGCTCTACCAATTCCTTCTTCCAGTTAGCAGAATTAGGCCTATCCCTTCCTTACCAATTACTTCTGTCTCCAAAGAACCAGAAATGCCCTAAAGCTCTACCAAAATTTCTGTCACAGATATTTCCCCCATTCCACGTCCCTCAAATGATTCCAAGATAACCACTCGACGAAAGCCAAATAAAATGAGGTCTCAGATTCCAACAGCCTCTCCAATGGAAGAACAACCGCAGAAAGCAGAGACGGCGATCCCTAAAAAGTTGCACAAAAACATTGGAACGAAAAGCAATAGCACCAAAAAGGCCCAAAAGAAGGATCTCAAGAAACGAAAAACAGGAAGGAAAATCAACTTTCATGATGGCTCCAGTGGCTAATACTCCATCTAATGATTAACAAATATATGTGGCGATGACAAACTTGACCATTTGGAACCTGTGTCAAAAGATATCTGTTTTATTTTGGAGAATTTGGACAAAATAACGAACTGCGGTTCCGTTGTGTCTCCTGTTCTGAATGGTCATATGAATAATGCAGTGGAGCTGACACACCTAATAATTATAAATGCGATTATTGCATAAAGAAATATTAAATTGTTTTATTCAGGTTCGAGTGCCATTAACCGCACATGGCGGTCAATACCGCTCGACCTGACCTTCTATATTTGTTTATTTCCATGGCTTCCTGTTTAAATAAATATCTTGATTTGCTTTCGTTACCAGAGCCTCTCAACGTTATGTAACTTGCAATTTATTGTTTTAAAAATGATATCTGTAATTATGCTTAAAGTTGCTGAACAACTTTCCCTAAGAAGAATTAAATTTTCCCTGCCGAAGTTGCTTTAATAATTAAAGACGTCCTGCTGATTTGTTAGAATCTGAACATTAACGTAGCGTCTAGTGAAAAAAATAAACAAACAGATTTCTTAAATAAGAAATATATACTCATGTTTTCGTTATTTAACGCCACAATACTCTAATAGCTTTTAAAAAGATCATACATGGTTTAAGTACATGCTGAATACAACTTCTCTTCAGTTTCATTTAACATCGGTTTCAGGTCTCTTGGTGCTTTATATTGGCATATTAACGCCTAATTTGTGCTATTGTTTAAACAGAAAAAAAAACACATTATTAACATTTGTGTATTTTTGTTTTAGTAAATGTTTTTCCCATTTATTAAATAAAAATTCCTGAAGCATTTCCTAAACATATACAACTTCAACTGTACAGTTAATATTATAATTCAAAAATTTATATAACATAAACATTCTCTCAAAGATCTATTTAGATCAAAACCATAAGTAGTGGATTATTTGTTCCAAGGAAACAAGCTGAAATACATTTACATTCATAAAAAGTTATATTAGTTAATAATACAGTACAACTTAAAACATGTTCATGTTAACTTATTAACATGATTAGAACATACATATGGCTTCCGACATTTAAAACGTAGATAAATTTCATTGTAAATGGATACAACTTTACTCATCATAATACTGATGTAATGTGATATATATATAATCACCACAAGTCACTATTTTATAAACTGTACGTTCCAGCTATAAATTTTATACCTGTTTACATTTTCTGAAATAATAGTTACGAAATACAGAATGAGATTTATGTAGATGTCTGTCTTTGAGTAGGAATTGAAGTCAAGTCACAAGTAGCAGCATTAGGCTCCGGATCTTCCAGACTATTCATCTCCAAGTACTTTTTAAATAGAAATGCAACATGCCGCAATACTCTGTTGCTACACAATGAAGACAACTGGTAAAATGCGCAACAGTGTGAGAAGCAACCGTTGCTTTTCAGAAAATGCGTTGGTGGGGAAATTGCCCATATTTAAAACTTATTATAAGTTATAAATTAACAAAATAGTCCACACAAAATGTTTGGCATCAGACAAGGCAGCTGATTTTATAGCCCCAATCTTTAACAGATTCAATAAGCCTAGGTAAAAATGAACAGGACAGTCGTTCTTGATAATCATTTGATTTCAGGCAAGTCATTTTGTCATTTCTCCACAAAGACCGATCTAAACACCGAAAACACTACGCTTACCTGTCCCCAATGTCTGACTAATAATTCTTAATGTTAATGCAGTCCACATTGGTTCATTGTATCAGCAAATAGCATCACCGTCGATAATAATGAGTAGTATATTCTGGATTTGTTCGATGCCGTAAAGCGATTGAGTAACTCCTTCAATTACTACAGTTGTAGAGTTCGCTTTTCTGTACAAACAATACTTCAATAGCGTTTGCCGCCTTCTCATCTGATGAAAAAGTAATACTTCCATTATCTGTGTTAATCTCTGTCACAAGAATGTTTCAATAACCTGAAAAGATCTGCTACTTGTGTGCGAACATTTGATACCATAACATAATACGCAAGCAATCAGCATTTACACAACGTATCTCCATTAAACGTTTTATTTTCTGCTCCACCATCCAATTTCACTAATTACATCTTCGTATGTAGCCCAGCTGCTGTATCCACTGAAAATCCCGCCTGTACTTACCACGAACAGGTAGCCTCACACCAACATGGCCACAATAGAGTTACAGCGATTATCAAACTTTATACTAAGATATATGCAGTCAACAGGATGACAGAATGTTCACTTAGTGAAACTACAGATTGGTTATTTAAGACCTCCTCAAATTTCTCATATGTTGAGCAATTAAGGAATCTTTACAAGGACAAAAGATGTACTTTCTCATGAGTTCCAATCCACCATGTGACGGTGGAGGTCACCAATAGTAGTATACAACCAAAATAGGCATATTGTGAAAATCTGTATGACAAAGTTGTAGTTGAAAAATCAGTTTAATTACTTGTAAACTATTGCTAACCTTCAGCAGTCCTCCAACGTGCGGATTATCATAATTGGAAGCGATAGGTATATATCCCACGCAATCAATGTGGTGTCCAGATCACACAGGCAAAAATATAACGTTTTAGTATGTTCTTTTGAGGGTATTGTGTGACATCCCTATTTATGATATGGACATAGTGATGCTTATCATCCCCTTTGTGATAAGGACTGGAATCAGCAAAACAGAAGCTATTTCTAAATGTGCTTTTGAAACAGTGGGGAATGCACTTGTGGCAGCAGCTTTTTTAAATTTAAGAAGAGTATACATCTTGCTCGCAGCAGTGTAGAAGGGAGGTCTAGTCATCCTAGTGTTAATGTCGTTGCATGGCACATTAAGCAACTTTTCTTGGATGCTTGGCTCCTGTCCTCACTCGGTAGGTTTCGCTAATTTCCGTAAGCAAAACTGCTGACGCCATTGAAAAATGAAGTATGCTACACAACCTGACATCTAGTGGCTTCAATGCTAAGCTTTCGTTCTCTCTCTGTAGGTCGCAGTGTTAAAGCTTGTGCGCTGCTTCTCTCCTAATTGAGGCAGGTGTGGTTAATTAGACGAGCAATTTGTATTATAGCTGAGGCCACAGAAACCTTATCATATTTACTCGGGAGTGACGAATTTGGAAATCTACTCGTAAAACCGTTCACAGTGATAGCCGGAAAGGAATAGTGAAGGTGCCAGAATTCTGTGATATTAACAACATAAAAACCAGCTAATGTCCCTCGCCGACTAAACTTTAGAAGATGCTGCTGCTTACAGAGGGAAATTATTAATACCCCATACTAATTAAAGTGATTTGTAAATCTTCTGCCAATGAATCTTCAAAACTGCCAGGTAAAATGTGAAAGGTATGCCTATGATTTATGCATAAAGTCATAATTGAAAGTTTTACCCTTTTGTTTTTCTCTCGTTTCTTTCTTTCTGCTTCTTCTGACCATCATTCCTTCTTTTTGTGCTTACCTTACTATTCTCTCACTCTCGACTCCTGCTTTTTTATTTAGCCGCTACTTTTTTCATAATTTCTAGACCCACATCAGGATTTTTTCTCTGTTCTTAGGTCCAAGATTTGAGGGAAACCGGAGACAGGCAAATCTGACAACAGGTCACTCGAAATTCAATGGAAGTGTTTTACGTAGTCCAGAAAGTGGTTCCGACAGTTCAGAAAAATCATTTTCAATCATGTGTAGGCAAGAATAGAGTAGTGATGTGGCGCAAACCTTCTTTGCAAAGAATTACAATTCCTATATTTTATAAGAAGGAGGTGGAAAACAAACCGATGTTATTACAGGAGAGAGCAGATATTCTTGTCTGGCAGATTGACAGATTGCGTTTCTTGTACAGATGAAGAATCTATGAAAAACAAACAAGGAAGAGTCTTAATTAGATTAAACTTGGATCAACAGCAATACAACTGTTGGAAATGGTAAGGAAAACAGAACGAGCTTTCTTTATTACTGCTTATGAACTACTAATTGGTGTCAGTGTTGGTTCCACAGGAGGATTTACTGAATAGATGCAGTTATTATTTGTTATCAAATCCACACAAATCGTCGTATATAACTTATGTTGGAGGACGTTAATTAAAAATGAAGTGCACAACAGGAAGTTAGCGTATCCAAATGAATTCCCATTCGTTCGAAAGATGGCTTAGTTCAGTTCTTTCTAACCTTACCCCGTCTTCAAATTTAGCCTTTATAATAGGCCCGTGTCACTCTCAAAAGTTGGACAAAAATATTTCAGCATACGACTTAAACATTACAGTGATTCATTGCTTGAAAAAAACTGGTTTTGTCTTCAACATGACGAATACCTATTTTATAAAAGATGCCAACAATCCCATGTGCAAGTGTTATGTTGTATACATTATGGTTGCGAAAGGAGACACACTACTATTATTACCATCATCATCGTCATTGTCATTGTCCGTGCATATAACTGCAATGAAATGTAATTGAATTGGATGGGTGAAAATATATAATGTTTTTAAAAAATAGTACATCAGTCGAAATACTTCAATTACGAATCTCCGGAGACTTCCATATTAGAGGCACTCTTCTTTAACAGCAACGGATTGGCAAAGATGCAGCAGGATAGTACAGGTGTTGAAACTGGAACACTGGAATCACAATGTTGTAATACAAAATACAAATGATGAAATCACCATTAACAGCTGTGAGATACGAATAACGAAGGGACTCATTCAGAAAGTGAGTAAATGAGAGCTTGCATTATAATAATTTTATATTTTTTCTGCAATACTGACATAATCTGTATGAGATTAACATATAATCGAAATCATAGTACATCTCTCTTTATCGCCCTTTTTGTTAGTGTTAGTTAATTCAGCTCTCACTATTGATAATCACCGCGATGTCCATCCTTCAGTGTTAGTCATACAGGAGGTTAAGCAGTACCAATGCTGAACACTAAAAAATTCTCATTAGATAAGTTATTAGTTTTGATTTGATTGTAATTCATAACGTGTCGATGTTAGATTTAATACAAGTTTCCCATGGGCCACTGTTGTCTGCGATGTAGTTGGCAATATGTTAGTGTGTAAAATATTCGTATAGTTAATATTTTCAGTGCTCCGTAAAACGCAAGTTTTAACGTTTTCTGGTCAGTAATAGTAAAAGTTGTCCATGAAAAATCCTATATAAATAAGATTATGTATAAACTGAAAAACTTACTAGAGAGCCTATGTCGCCTCCAGCAGAGCAACTTGTAATAAGTGGATTTTGCTCAAAATAAACCTACAGAAGTAAACGTTACTCATGAGTTCATATTGGGTATTATGTAGACTGCCAGTTCTGATTGTAGCTTAATTTGTCAATATGGAAGTACCGAATACAAATTACATTACAATTCCTTAACTTTAAATTCAGCGTGTCTTGCACATGTGTCAGTATTGAGCAAATTACACAGTGCAAGGTCTTGACTTTGAAGTAACAGAAGTTACCCACATGGCAGAGTAGACTACGTCTTGTGAGCGTAATAACATTAACATAATCATGTTACGTAAAACTGCTATTATGGGTATTAAATTTGCAGTTGTCTAGGCCTACACTATCCCACCCATTTGCAGGCACCGATGAATCCACGCGGACAGCAATGGCACACTCGTTCTCCTTCACTGTAGCGTAGTTCTCTAATTCCTCCTGACAGAGTATCCTTCACATGGCATCGCATTGGAGTGGATGATTCGCTTCCGATGTTCCGAGATCCTGCATTATTGGAGCCCCTGCACTTGGTCTTCTAGGTTCTGAAGTTCAACGACCGGATGAGAACAGTAGTTAGTACGCATGTGTATTGGCTAATTCTCCATGCACCAATGAGAATATTCCAGTGCCTTCACTATTGCCCGGAACTAGCGTCGGGTAATGCAGTATTTCCATTGCACCTTGGAAAGCGTAAGGCACTTGCAGGCTATTACTACTTCTTTCCCGTCCTTAACATGGAAAAGCAAGGCTCTAATGTGGTTTTCGCTCGGGTCGAACTGCACATGAAATGACCATTTGGTGTGGAGAACAAGCACACTGTAAGTGCTGATTTATGCACCTGAAAAGTTCCCTCGGCCTCTTCCGTCCACATGTATAACCAGTGTTATTCCGTCGGAGAGTAAGGGGCTTCGCGATATCGAAGAAGCCTCTGAAAAAATGATGGTAGTGCTTCAACAGCCTGAGAAAACTGCGCAACTATCCTTTATCCTTCGAGCGAGGTCAGTTTCTCCCACTCCGAGATTTCTTCGCCACTCCAGTAGGTGAGATCATGTGGCCCAAGAAGTTAAACTACTTCCAGAAGTCGGCATTTCTTAGCATTCAGCACCAGATTGTTCGTCTGTTGTTTCTACAATACTTTCATTAGGTTCTCAAAGTTAGCTGCTGACAATGATCGAAGCTGCTGACAATGTTGTCAGCCGACGTAGGTCAGGCCTTTCATCTCCGTTTCCGTGAAGCTTTTGAAATGAACTGTCGCTTTACAGATGACAAAGCCGTGTAGAAAATAAGGCCCTCTCTCTCTGTATCTGCGATCTTTATGCATTTGGCAGTATCTCGATTTCAAGTACAGGTTCAAGAACTACTGGACCCTATGAGAGTGTCCAAAGCTCATTTTCTATAATCAACGCAGAAAGGGAGCCTCTCTTCTTCTTCACCAGGGTAGGGAACACCAAGAGTTGATGGATTTTTCGATGATCCCAACACATCTCAAGCACTCGAGCAAACCCCTACCTCTACTTGCTTTGACAAAAGAACAATCGTGGTGGTTACCGTATGGCTCGGATCTCTGCTTAATACAGTGGTTGAACACTTAGTTCTTCCAAGTTTTACACAGAGTGTAATATCCTACATTTTCTGGAGAAGGCGTTTTGGTTTCTGCTGCATCTGTAAAAGTACTGCGTCTTATTAGGGTAGCCAATGCGCGTGACCTTCTACCAACAGGAGTTGATTGCTGTCTGAGTCGACGATCTACATCTCGTTCACAACTAACTTCACGAATTTTTTGCTAAACGTGTGGGCCCTATTGATAATATAAAGTGCGACTTGGCGTTTTCTTTTGTAGTACCATACGATACTCTTCACTACAATCTATCCTTAGCCGTGCATACCTTTATTAATAAGAAAGAGGATTTACAGTGAACATTCAACTTACGGTGGAGTAGCTAAATTTAATGAAACGAATAGAGTCACTTCAAGAAGTAACATATAACTCAAATAAATTAATAGGTGCTCAATAACCAGTGTTTATTATGCTATAAAATGTAGTGTACCATAGTGAACCACGGTGAAGCCTGCGAATAATACAATTTTGACTACAGTACAACTTGTAACATTGCAAAGATAAATATAGAGAACGTTGTCCGTTGGCGTACAGTTAAATACGTTATAATGCGCCACTGTTAAATACCGTGAAAGCTGTGAACATGAGAATGTATGGAGTAACTTGTATACTCTCTATATTGTTTCTCAATTGAAGTATCAAACGACATTTCCATTCCTTTCTAAATTCGCAACATTTGTATTGGCAAATAATTCGGGAAATAATAACTAAAGATCGGACTAAATCAAGATGCTGTTGTTACGTTGAAATTATAGTCCAAGTTTCGGATTTATAGTTTTATTTAACTATGCTCTTAGTAAAATAAAAAAATGGAGCCAAATTTGACAAGGAAGAATTATAAATAACAACCATTCACTAATAATGTCCAATACCTTGCATATATCGACATTTAAAAATATTAAACAAGAGAACCTCTTGAGTTTCCTTTTTCATTGTGAAGCTAGCCGTTACTGAGAAAAACTGTAAACTTAACTGCCACCTATTTTCTCTTCGCTACATGCAGTCTTGGTGGTAACTTATATTTAATTCTTTCTTGCACGCAGATACATGTAACGTCGGTTCGTGGCAAAGTTTATTATCCCGTTCCAGGCAATTGATCGTTGAGCGGAAGGGAGACCCATGTCAGCCCTTGCAACTGTCATGTTTGTTTCTCGGCAAATAGGGTTCGTATAGCAGAGAAAGCCGAAACAGGTGTATTTTTGTTTTCGATGTATATTTAATATAAATATGGCAGACCTCTCTTCGACTTAAGTGAGACAATGAGCACTGGTTCCAGAGAGGTGGAACCTTCGGATTGGAAAACAGATACATAACTCCTTATTTTCTGAATGGGCACAGTAGAAGCTTTGCTGGTTTATATAATCCTATATAGAACGCTTGTGCACGGTATCCATAGTTTACTTTGAATTCTCTCTCTTAATAGAAGGTTCGAATTAATTTAGACCAGTTTCAAACTACTTGTTGTTTTGAATAGAGTCAGAATGAAAAATTCAATGCCACGGCTGGGATTTGAGCCACAGATCTCCTGGTCTCCGTCCAGTCACTCTTAACCTTTGAGTTACCATGGCCAACATGCCGTCATGACATTAAATTCCCCAACTGACTCGTGTGTTCGCCGGTAAACCACTAAAGGCTCTCCTATACAATGAGAGACACACATTTTTGTGGCGACTTACTATGCTGTAAGTACTGAAATCCTTGGCTTTTTACTGTCCTCCACAGGAGAGCAAGTCTCCGGGCCCTGAGACGCAGGAGGATTGCAGAAGGTTCCCACACCCTCCCTAGACAGGTTTATGACACCCCATGTCAGTACAGTTACAGACCATTCAAAAACATTCTGACGGCTTCTACTTTTGTGAATGAATCTTCTCGGTTTTAGAGTACAGAGTGAATAGGGCGTATGTTTTTTTAACGGTTCTGCTTCTTGTGTAGCATACGTCCTCTGTCACACACATTCGCTGCTCTTGTCTCACTGTGTAAGGTTGGCACATTCCATTCAGGGATCTCCTTTGTGTTGTTGGACAGTAGTTATTGCTATTAGGTTATTTATTGTAATTTTTCACTCTGACTATAAATTCAAATCTCAGCCTGCATTCGCCTAGTGTAGAAGAATGGTTAAATTACTTGTTCTTTTATTTCTCTACTTGTGTTATATTTCCAAATAAACAATTTCTTATATTGTGTATAAACGCAATGTGATAAATGGGATTTTGATGTTTCTCCATTCCCTCCTAATGATGCCAGAGAATATAAGTGTCTTAGAACTTATAAAATTAAACACGCTAATTCTACCACTTTTAGACATTTTTATCTTATAAGGCACATTAAGGATATACCATTTTAGGCCATTTTTAAGAACAAACCTGCTTGGTCATATTATTTTCCGTGGGCAGAATCAAGTTTCAGAACTTGAAAATCTAAAAGTCCTCGGAAATTTATTGGAATGTGGTTGGGTGTTCTGTTCATATATTGTTAAACATTAGGATTCATTACCCACAGATTTATATGTCTAGCTATGCGGTGCACGCGTATTATAACACAGATATGTCCTCTAAAGAATTCTGGGGTAAATCTGTCTGCTACTTATGAAAATCTAGGTATGCCCAGGGCCGTAGTGGAGTGGGAACGAAGATGTGCGCCGTCCCTCTCTATTTTTCGGAGGGGGACGCAGTCCCCTTACTAATAATATTACTTGCAGTTTTTTTAATTCATTAAATTTCTTAATTTAGCATTCGAGGTACTGCAAAAGTACAAAATATATACATTTAAAATACATATGTACCTCCAGTACATATGTGGAACCCAGAGAATTACACAAAAGAATGGATAAAAAGTGGTACGCATGCTGAGGACAACCAAAGCAGGAAGGCAAATTTACAAGTGCAGAATTCTGATCGGTTCTTCAGCATCTGGAAAAAATTTTTGGTGTGCGTACCCCACCTCCTTTTTTTTTTTTTTTTTTTTTTTTTTTTTTTTTTTTTTTTTTGGAAGACGGCCCTGGCTATGCCTATTGTTATAATGCAGCCTTCGCGGAGTGGGAACCAGTGTTTGAAGTGATATTTCAATTTCATCATGCCGGTAGTAAAAGCAAGTATTTAGACAAAATTGTGAACAAAAAAGAATTGGTGAAGTTAGTTGCAAGTCGTCTGGAAGAAAAAAAGTGGGTAAACTTGTTTCTGCTAAATAGAAAATGTGTTGAAAATGAAGCGTAGATATGATCCAATTACAAAATTCCGATGCACTCTCCGATAATGTCAATAGATAATATCGCTCAAATCTGAAAGCTTATAGAGGTTTTTGTGACGTGTTATAATTCAGTATTTATTGATGAAGTATAAGAGAAATGTGAAAGGATAAGAAAAACTGGAAGTACATTTTAAGGTATCCTTTGAGTGTGAGTGAGTGTGTGGTGTTTAAGGGCCCGTCGACAACAAGGTCATTTGGGCCCCTCCTTTGATCTTTAACACAATGTTAGAGAATTTGAAAGTCATAAAATCATCAGTTTAAGGTAATTGTAATAACATTTCAATCATGAAAATCTGGACCCTAATTATGAATTACAATTTTTTTTTTTTTCCTTGTAAGATACTCTTAATTTAGTTGAGCATATTTAGTTTTAGCGGTTATTGAAGCATGTACATGGTAACCAACAAATTTGAATGTTAAAACACATTTCAATTCTGACGAATAAAAAATGTAAACTAATAGTTGCTACAAACATGACTATATGCAATAGGAGTTTTAACACACAAAACCAATTCAATGTTTAACTACTTTATCAGCACTGTATAGGTAGCTTCTAGTGACAGTATACTCCGTTTCCTGGATGCCATTAATTCTCATAGAGCAAAACTAATGAATTAAATGTCAGATTAAAACAACTAGCACGTAATACTGCTATACACACCTATGTGTCCGATGATGCAGGGAAATACACAGGATAAAGATACCGCTTGTATGCCGCATAGTAGGACATACTCCACATGAACATAACTCTTGGTTGTATAGTTACCCTGCAGGTGGAGTTTACAGGTTTATAGGGCTGTTTGGGTCATAAATTATCTCCACAACCGCTAGTGGAGATCTTATATGTGCTGGATGTAGAGCGTCATATTTCAAAACCGTGTACCCAAGACATTGAAAAAGTAATATCATTCTCTTTAATATGTAATAACTTATGCTTGGGCAGTTAAAGAGGAGGAGAAGAAATAGGCGGGCTCTTGCTTCTGCAACACTTGGTTAGGAAAGTCGGGTATTTATTGGATAACATTCAGCAGTAGAGAGAACATATATCATATGCTTTGTAACGGTATCTCTGTTAATTCCCTCTCCCACTGTTGTAATTAAACTTTGATGCACTTAACGCAAAAACTATATCATAAAATATAATTGATGGCTAATAAGCGCGGTGCTAAAGAGTGGAAGATTTATCATTCAATTATTGTGGAATGTAGTAGAAGAGTAGTAGGTTAGGAATGCTCTGCAGCAACAGTTTATAAATTGCACTGCGAATGCAGAGGCAAGGAAATTAGATCGTGGCAAATACGGATTTCTAAGTACACACGTGAAGCTCTGCACGCAATCTCTCTCTCTCTCTCTCTCTCTCTCTCTCTCTCTCTCTCTCTCTCTCTCTCTCTCTCTCTCTCTCTCTCTCTCTCTCTCTCTCTCTCTCTCTCTCTCTCTCTCTCTCTCTCTCTCTCTCTCTCTCTCTCTCTCTCTCTCTCTCTCTCTCTCTCTCTCTCTCTCTCTCTCTCTCTCTCTCTCTCTCTCTCTCTCTCTCTCTCTCTCTCTCTCTCTCTCTCTCTCTCTCTCTCTCTCTCTCTCTCTCTCACACACACACACACACACATCTACACACACACTTTATCCTACTTATGCCAGTTTCACCAACAGATGTTAAAATCAACGTTTACAAATATAGCGTAACAAGTGTCACAGCGCTAACACTACTGTTAAATTTCTTGCAATTCACCAACCTGTTTTCTTAAAATGTTAACAAACACGTGTTAACCCCAAGAAACTTTTAAATTTTACAGCTATAGAAGACTGGATGAGTCGTATTATTTTTTTAACGTACTGCGATGCGCTTTTGTTTTCATTTTCGTCTTCACACAGCTGAAAAAATGGCGGGTGAACAAAATCCTAAACAAAAGCCGTGAGACAAATTTCTCATCGATGGAGAAAGAATTGTTAATTGAAAAGGATATAGTGGGAAATAGGAGGACCGATGCAGTGAATGTAAAAGAGAAAGATGTCACGTGGGAAAATATTGGAAACTAATGTAATTCAAATGTATGTGTCACTACTACAGGCACCAAACAACATTTTAAGTACTACGTAAATTTAAAACCAGGAGTGAAGACGGGTGAGTGACTTGAACGTTTTAAGACGTGGACAATGTGGACAATGTATTATCCACATAATCCAGTAATTTATAAAATCGCAAGGTCATTAATACTTGTAGCAAAGGCGAGATCGGCATATTTCTTTCGATGCATGTTCTAACCTCTCATGTACTTCCGCAGTAACCTTCATAACAACTTGTTTCAAGACTCTATATCTCTGTAGAAAATGTTCTTCTGATAGCTCCTCAAAATCATTTCTCCTCATAGGCTGTACTCTATTACGAATGCTTTTTAAACGGTCGTAAATATAGCAAATCGATATCAACAGCTGCGTTCATGCATGCCATCTTGACTATTTACAATTATTAAAAACTTAACAAGAGAAATCTGACTTGTTAGTTTAACAAGAGATGTCACACGAGTATTAAGCTAACACTTGTTAGTGAAAATCAATTTTTGTTTTAACTATTGCTAAACTCGTGTTAAGTCTTATCATCTGTTGGTGAAATCGGGCATTAGACACTTAACACACAGTTACACACAATCATATACACACACCCTTAATTGCACTCTCCGATACATGTCCACACAGACATACAAGAACACAGCTCTGCTCACAAATACTGTAACACAAACACCTAAGATGGATGCCCCACGCATACAGAGGAATACGTACATACTTCCACAAGCATACACACATACTACACCTCACCCCAAAGAAAACAATTCATATCGCATTTAAATGCACGCATTTACACATAAGCACTTAACAATCACATTGTCTCACAAAACATATTTCTGCACCCACAAATAATTATACACATCTGCGCATACATACATTCATACATAAGTACACAAACTCTCACGCACACATCGTTACACACAAAGACGTATACCTGACGCCTAGGAGATTAGGCTAACGCCTAACGCTTGCCGCTCTCTCCCCCAAACAAATGTGTACATCAGTAGGTTACATTTATGTTTAGTTATAAATGAGGAAAACAATCGCTCAGACATACAACCTTGGTGTCAGTGTTCTGTTAGCTCAAATTTGCCCTGCAAATCTTAGAGATCAGGTACATATTAGAACGATTATGCGATGGATTCACTCGCATTTTAATAAGCCGGCCCTCGTAGCCACGGTCGTTAGAGCGTATGTCTCTAGCGTTCCGCCGCGTAGAGGTTCGCGGGTTTGAGTCCTGCCTTGGGCATGGGTGTATGTGTATCGTGTATATGTGTGAAACTAAAGAAAACATGGTAAAATAAACGGAAACAATGAATAAACGGTTAAATGGGGAAAAGAAATATATATACAAAAAAAAAAGAATAGCCATTATTTTTAAATTGCCACGCATCACAGTTACATTATTGACCATCACGAGAATTTATGCTTATGAGAAGTATGCGCTTGAAAACTGCAACAAGGCTACAAGAGATCGTTTAAGAAAGGGGGAAGTCTTCCTTAAATTGAATCCAAAATATATCTGAAACAACTCCCTGTTTGGAAAGGTAAAGTCAGATTGACAAATTCAATGCCATAGCCAGGATTTGAACCACGGATCTCCCGATCTTTGTCCGGTTGTTCTGAACATTGAGCTGCTATGGCCAACGTGCCAACGTGACATTAAATTCTCCAACTGACTCATGTTTTTTATTTCCGGTAAACCACTAGGAGCTCTCATAAATACATGAGACAACTACCTTAATGGCGAGTTGTTATGTAAGGCCCGGGCTTTATAGTTCAGACCACTATTTGGTCAGGCAATGGAAATTTATTGTTGTTTCACACTAGCCGTTTCAATTAATTTCTATTAATTGTCCTAATAGTGGTCCGAACTGTATCTTAAGTATCTAAGTGGCAGAAAACATTATCAAAATTTAATTTGGAATTTTGCTCTCCCAAAACCCACAAATTAAAGGAATGCTGCTATTTGGATTAACTTCATTCGTTCATTCACAGAGTACGATTTTATTCTGGAAACCTGTTATAATCCTCGATTACCCATAAACTTTAATCTCACCCCTTAACATGATATTTGACGTAGAACTGTCAAAGGCAATAAAAGTTCACAAATGTTTTATCCATTAGATCATCGTTATTGTTGCTGCTGATGTTTCTGCACCTTGGCTGCATCTTGGCTATTTGAATGAGTGGCTGAATTTGTATACTTTTTGCTAATTTTTCTAATCAGAAATAAATTGCAAATATACTTAAACGATCAGAAAGAATAAAATACTGTCCACTAACTAAACTAAACATTTTTATTGCAGGAAAGGAAAATTGTATATTTTGCACATCGTATTCTAGCAGTCCTGGTTCCTGCACAGGAACTCCACCGCCATTTATACCATAAATATTCCGTAATGAATACAGGATGAAATGGGTGGCATCAATACGAAAGCTTCCATACCTTCGATATGAAAATAAAGACCATGCCTTTCACAGTAAGGAAGCATCACAGGGAAGATAATAAAAGCTCTTCATCCTAAACGAAAGGTATTAACTGGTGAGCAGCAGAAACCTCTGGGAGAAAAACGAAAGGCAGTCACTTACTTTACGTTAGAACACTACCTGAGTCGGTTGAAAGCTTACTGTACAACCCAACATGAAAGCAGTTTGTAGACTCTCACAAAATAATCATGATTACTAACGTTCAGCCAGGGATTCCTAAAAGACTGTATTTTCTAAAGAATTCCATACACCTTGCTAATATGGCACTGTGAGTCACAATGTAGAAATGCGGAGCGATGAAAATACATGGAATATGTGAATATTCGCTTTTACTACATACGGCTCCACAGACGGTGACAGTTATGTGCAGAGGTTCTACTCACATTAGTCCTGGACCCGTAGAATCAAGGACCCAGGCCTCCTTCTACCCGGGAGCGATGGATACTCCGGGGCTCTTTCCATAGGGCAATACCTCGAGTCTAAAAATCCCTCCCCGCTGAGCACAACGTCAAGACGGGATGGAAGTGGATACGCCACTTACGCGCGTCAACCCCGCAGGGAAGACTAGCGAAAACCTCGGTGGGGCCACCTGGTGATCTAGCATACCTTCTACTAGCTCTGCAGGCTAGTACCCGGGACTTTTAGGCAACCCTCTACCCCCTCCGGGAGGCAGTAGCCTGGCCGGAGGTACCCAATTCCCCGTGGGTGTCGGGAACACACTGCCCCCTCGAGTGCAACCCAATCCGAACAACTCCCCTATGGGAGGGGCTCGGCAGTTCGGCCCGAGGTTCCTCTAGTAACGTCAGAGGTACCACGAGTGCTAAGGGTCCGTAGCGCCCACACCACGGCAGCTGAAGGGGACGGAGCCCTCCCCTACGGTAAGACGGCGACACTTATGATACATGTACCAGTGGAATGAGATGGCGGGGGAAACCGGAGATCCCGAAGAAAACCCCGCCCCACCGCCATGTTATCCACCACATATTTAATATGCGGTCGCCTGGGATCAAACCTCGGCCGCCCTGGTGAGAGTCAAGCGGTCTAACTGCTCGGCCATGGCGTGACCTAACACATGGAAATGCATACTCGTTTTATGGATGTATCAGTATTAGGCTATCACCCACAGTAACAACACGATCTCCAGAGGATCTCCTTTGACGAGAACAAGGTTTTTTCAACAAGAAACTCAACCACTTTATGGATACCAGCATCGCTTCATGCAATTCAAATTCGCCAACAAAATTAACTTAGCGCTACATCAATAATTATTTGAATATCTAGCTTCATCTTTTCCATTATATTTTAAAATCCGCTAAGGTCAGATTAGACAAGTATATTTTATTTATTTTTCTCTCTTCTTCACACTCTTTTATTGTTCGCTATTTCTATAGCTACCTAGAGATAAAATGCAGAACCACAAAGAACACAAAAAAGGAGTAAACTACAGGTGTAACCCAACATTATACTGTCATAGCGGCCAGATTGTTGGACAAAGTTGGCATATCTGGACTTCTAAGAAGTCCCAACGAAGGGGAATTACGAATTTGCCCTCGTCATCTATCAGCAACGACACGAATTAATTTATTTCCAACAACTGATGCTGAAAATTAAAGCTTACTGCGAT
Organism: Mantis religiosa; assembly: GCA_030765055.1. Classification (NCBI taxonomy): domain Eukaryota; kingdom Metazoa; phylum Arthropoda; class Insecta; order Mantodea; family Mantidae; genus Mantis; species Mantis religiosa. The sequence goes on from CM060948.1 coordinate 63,224,428, forward strand.
AATTCCTAGGAAACATCTTACTTCTATCTTATAATATGATTTTTAAGACTAGTGTCGCGAAGGAAGTGAAACCATTCTGTAGACTCCCGACTGGAAGAGCACGCTTGGTTCAATAACACAACATAACTTTCCCATATGCTACTCAAATGCCGTAGTCCAGATTACCGCTGCACACAAGCACCATGAGTCAAGGTGGTAGTAGTAACCACTGTGAATCTCATGCTTTATAAGGTATCGCAACAGACAGCATGCAAATTACAACACAGAATAAACCTTCGAGAAGTCAAGAAATTTGGATACCAAACTGTCCATCTTTTACAGTTGGTCATGTTTTTCATGGCAGCACTTGTGTAATATTGCACTGGGAAGATGTTACTCTTACTATGAACAAATAAAGGTATTTTTAAACTCCTGAAATATTTATTGTGGTTCTCACATTACAATATTATTTGTGAAACATAAAGTGGTTCTTACCTACCAGAGCTTGTAATATCCTTAGCCAGGACCACTGTATATGACAATATAATGTATTTTCTGCAAGTTAAAGTAGTTAATTTTCATCTCACACCTTTATCAGACATCGAAGACAGTAAATATATCTTTCCTAACATGATTGTTGATTAGCTCATCAAGGAAGCATAATGACAACACGACATCAACCCAGTTCTTTCAACACAACAGAGGAAAAGGAAGCTGGGAGGTCCCAATATCCCTCTGTAAGTACATCATCACTGCAGCACTTGAGAGACTACAAACGTCCAGCTCTTCCAGTTTATCACGCTTGTGCTAAGAACTGATTTATTAGCAATATAACTACAAATTAGCATTCCCTGTGTGTCCCAGAAGTGCGCGTGAAATATCTAAAACAACAGTAACATACAAAATATAGTGTAATCACTCTATAGAACAGGGAAAGCAAATACTCTATAATGGTTGTAAAGTTTTAAGATGTCCAACGACACGTAGACAGTCCAAGACCAGCTTACACAGAGAGAGTTGATACAAGGGCGTCGCTTATCAGAGCATTCCAAATATTGGGGATACAAGTGATTCCCAAAGAGCCAGTACTCAGGTGCATCTACTCCTTACAACGTTATGTTTTAGTTCAGAAATTTCGAACAAACAAGAACAAAACACAATGAATTAAACATTTCAACAGGTCTCAAGAGATCAGTAAAGTTCATCTCCAGCCCATTTACATAGATGAAGGAACCTAAACGTAATAAGAGCTTCAGGAGGCCGGAATACCATTGAGTATTTTTAGAATAAAGTGTAAAACAATGTTTCAGAACCTTACCAATAATCCAAAATTTTACCCGCCGTATTATTGGCAACGGGTTTCCAGTACCTCAACTCTTTCCTCCATTTAGGACCCTAATCACAGCTAAACACCGCGCAAAGAGTATGGCATGGATGCTGATGACCTCCGTAGCAGAAAACTAGAAATTCTCGACTAAGACAAATTCTCCTCAGCAGTCATTTATCCCAGCTGTAACACTTAATCCTAAGAGAGTGAGTAAAAAAGAAGTGTATTTTCTACTGTTCAGTTATTTCTTCCATTACCAAATCAATTACCTCTGCCAAAAAGAACGGAATTGTAGTGTCTAAAGCAATACTAAGCACCATTATGTGACAGCAATATCAGAATAAATCCAACCAGCCTCATCAATATTATCACTGTCAAGCATTATTCTAGGAGGCCTAAACCAACATTACAAATAGAAATATAAGCTAATCAATCGCAGAGGTGCACCTTTAGCTTCAAATGATCAAATCTCCCACTGCGTGATTTATGTCCCACTCCCATTTACCACACCAGCCTCGAACATGTTAGACATGTTTGCCAAAACACCAATACAGCACGCTCCATCCCGAAAGAGTTATCCCCTTGCAAGACTTATCCACCACCAATGATCGTCCCTCAGGTCGTTTTTGCATTTCTACTTTGAATGAAGTGACACTAAAATCCAAGGTTCCTCATTATAGTATTAACTTTAAAGGTCACTGTGTTGTGTTTTAACACTACACTTTCACTCGTGTATACAAAAAGTGCAATTTTCATATCAACGTCGTTCACTAAATAAGCGTGGAAATAATGAAACATTGAAAAAAAGCGAAAAACTGATGTTCACATCATAACGAAGTACAGCTACGCAATGTAGGCAATAGTAAGACAGCCAGCTGAAGTAAACTCTTAGCAGATCAGTGTGCAACTCAAAATGCTATTAGTTACTGATTGTCATCAATTACTCTTTTGCAAAGCCCGACCTAAAACATCATGTCAACACTTCGCATTATCTAGAACAACTAGTATATACTGTCCCGTAATCGGAGGCCTGCGATTCAAATCACGCCACAGACCTCTTCCCTGATTAAGGATTTCCTGAGTTTCTCAATCCGAAACGTCGAGTGCGTTGGAGGAATCCTAATTTGCAACTCTGAAATTTATCCATTGCATATTTTGTTTTCCCATTTTTTATTCCATTTTCCATGACACTCACTGACAGGTACTGGAAGGTGAGAGAGAAGATGATGGCCATAATCTCACAATGGAATATTCCATTGTAAACTTCATTTGCCTTAATTTTTAATCTCTTAATTATATTTTAATTATTCACATATATTGTTGGGTATTGTCATTGTTGTGGCTAATGATACATATCAAAGGCTCTGATTTAAATAAATACTTAAATCATTTTTTTTCTCACCAGTTTTCAGCCTACGTTTCTGTAATAACAACCATTAAGAATGATTAAAAGAATATTTTTGAACACGTATGAAAAGCTAGTATGTTAAATTTTATGAAAGCGATTAAAGACAGAAGTCCTTCTAACAACTAAAGATCAATATATCGCTTGAAACATCAAGTAAGGTACATAAGAACCTACAAGAGCTAACAAACCGAGTACTTGTATTCTGAATGTCATTAATTCCCACTTCCACCGTTAAGAGTTACGTAATTACGTCACAAAGTGTTTCAATAGATGTGAGAGTTCCAGAAGATATCAGCATCTGATTTTCTAAGTACTAAAGCACTCAGAAAAAAGTGTTATCTCTCAATGTTCTACTCTCCTTAATGGAAAAATTAAAAATGGCGTATTACCCTCAAATGACTCCAGGATATCAATAACATCAGATGTAGATATTTATTAGGCTTCAAATGCCCGAATAAAATTCAAATAGAGCTTGATGTTTATAAAAATTTACTGTGACCATTCCTCAGTTTTATCGCACATATTAGCGTCCTGTGACTATAACATAAAAAATAGCAATGAATTTTATCTTGATATGAGTTATTACGCTTCGACGGATATATTAGACTACTTTTACAGTCTAGAAAATGGCTAAATTTGCATCTCTATACTTCATTATGAGTTATATAGCTATGAATATCAGTTATATTCAGATAAGTACAACAATAAATGTTAAACTGTGGTGTAGTTTGCAATAATAAGTGGTAACGATTGAAATTCATAACAGAATACCTGTACTTCAATATTGCTGTACGTCTAGGAACAAACATCAATATCTTAGTTGTTTTCCTTGCTACATATCCCGCGCTTTTAGCGATTAACAGTTATCAATGTATAGTCTGGATTGCTTCTTGGTTTATGTTATCTAGGACGGGCGAACCATAAAGTGAGATTCGCTTGGTCGTAAAGAAACTCTCAAAATGGCCGTAAATCATTGGAGATGATTAGACAGTCCTCTCGAAGCCAAAGGCAACTGTTCCAAATCATGGTGCTAGGTGAATTTCACATTTTCGGAGCTGAAACCTATAAGAACTCAATGAACTCTTAATATTGAGAGTGAAAAATGGGGCTTTGTTATCAAACCAAACAGCATTTTGTAGCATGGTAAGTTTTGTTTTACAAAATATTTGATACATTTAGGTATATGCTCTGACAGATATCAAAAACTATTTAAAAATGAAATATAAGAAAATACGTAAGACGGCAAATGTTAGGTAATTATCATAGTAATTGTGAATTATTTATTTCAGTATGGAAAGCACTCAGGGAGGCATTATATTTTTTACTATTCATACGTGGGTATAGTGTTTTTTGTGCTTTGAAATCAGACAGCAGCGTTCTTATTGATATAGTTAGTGTTCTGTAGCATGTTTACATTTAGCACTTCATAGCATTTTAAAGAATAACATGTAACTGATAATAGGTAATAGTTATACATATGTGAATGTAAAATTAAAAGTAGCATATGTAAAAGCTTTGTAGTGATACAGTAATGAGGTAAACTGCGCATTTAAAGATTAGATAGATTGATTAGCGTTTAGTAGGTTCACTTGTAGCCAGAAAAGGCTGTGAACATTGAACATGTCCAGAGGTATAAAGTTTAATAGCATATATATCTACAAAAGTTAACATAAGACACATATTATAGTACACAGGCAATATGAACAAAATTATGGAAAACAAAGCAGGGATAATTATATATGATACAAAATCATACACTTTTTAATTCAGCTTTCACTTGGCTAATGCCAGTACGTCTCTCAAAGATTTATTGCTAATGATTTGTCATTCGGAGAGTTAGATACTACTTACAGAGGTACAGAAGCATTATCAGGATAATTTGTCATTCAGATAACCTCGTACAGAATAAAAAGATTTTGAGCAAAGGTACTCTCTAACAGCATTTTTAAAAGCATCGAAATTATCAATTTTTTCTTTAAGAACATTAGGAAGTGAGCCAAATAGTGATAGTTTCATAATACACACCTTTCTGGAAGCAAGAAAGTTTAGCACTGGGATAATGGATATTATACTTTTGTCTAGTGTTTATTCTGTGAATTACATTATTTGTTGCAAATAAGGCACGATTGCATACAAATAATATCAGGATCGAGAGTATATATATATATATATATATATATATATATATATATATATATATATATGCAAGGAAGCGTTAATATCTTCAATCTTCTAAAAAGATCTTTACATGAGCATCTGTTGTGGGTGTTAGTAATGATTCTTATAACCTTCTTTTGCATAAGAAATATTTTTTTTTCTTTAATTTCTATTGAGTTGCCCCAAAATAATATTCCGTATTCCATTATAGAGTTAAAGTATGCATAATATACTAATTTAAGTTTGTCAATAGAACTCGCATTAACCAGCTCTCGGATAGCATAATAGACAGAGCTGAGTTTAAGTAAGATATAATTTATGTGAGTTTTCCAATCTAAACATCTGTCCACTTGAAGGCCCAGAAATTTTATGCTTAATTTCTTCTAATAACATATCATTAATCCCGATTTCTATTTGAGTATGTGACGTACGACAGGTTATAAATTTGACCACCTTTGTTTAATAAATAAACACATTAAAGCAATACAGAGACAGAAATAATGGAAACTGAAACTTCATATTAAAAAAAGAAATAAAGTGTAAGAGTAAAATGAAAGCTAAAATTTACTTAAATCATACACAAGTGCATAAATCAGTGTTCTTTAGAATAAAATAATAGGACATATCTCAACAATTTATACCATTATTTCTGTTCTCATCTCATTGCAATAAATAGCGAGTATGTTTTGGGCATCCACATTCTAGGTGAGATTTGCAAGAACTACTTAAGAAAATTTTGAATACATATTTGAAACATAACAGATAAGAGCGTTTACAGCCGGCCTAGATCTGTATTTTCCTGCATGGTCGGTACTAGCAATTGAAAATAAATTCATATATCTAAAAAATAGTAACTCTCTTTTTACCTTCTCCTCCATTTTGAAATGTATTGGCAATACTCTGCCAGCGGAGACAGACCATGCTTTTGGGACGTTAAAAACATTTTTCTCGTATCTCCTTCTATGCGACTAATCAATTTCTTTGTTGCACCACAGAACGACTGGCGATTGTATGGTGCGAAGTCATTTTGGTCCTCAGACTAGAGAATTTTTGCTACTACCCATAAATGACAGAACATATCTTACACCTCCAGTATGGGGTTTGATTGGTGATATACATATTGTGAAACAGATGGTTTTGTGTTAGTGATGGTTAGCTTGGTGAAGGGAGACGCAATTGCTCCAGGTAGGAGATGAGCCCGAATATAGTGGCAAAAGATGACGCTTGGCTTTCGGCAACATGTAACACGTTACTGGCATGCAGCAATAAAAGTTGCTTAAGTTGCTAAATGTTTGATTTACGATAAAGCAAGCCCATTGCTTTTCATACAAGGACAAGCTACATTTATGTTCAATTTGACTAATTTCACCTCACTGGCATACAGTAATATAAATTGTTAGCTGCTTGATTTATGCTTGTGCTGCTCCTACATATTTATTTATTGAAAAGTTGTCTTGTTCCCGTTAAATACGTGTTCCGCTAGGCCACGCCATAAGTGCCTATTAGTACCCAAGTTGTCGTTTGTAACGCTTTGAGAGAGAGAGAGAGAGAGAGAGAGAGAGGGGGGGGGAGAGAGAGGGAGGGAGAGAGCTATCTGTTGCTGACTTCGGTCAAGGCAGGGCACCATAGATAGTGCTTGACCTTTCCTGAATGTGGACAGCGATATCCGGGGTTAGTTCTACGTATGGCTAAGTGTGGTCTTTGTTAAATTTTGCAAGAAGATAAATCTTCTGAACGTTAGGTCCTTATGGGTTCCGCTTGTACTTTCGGTAACAGATGTAATATATTGGAAGTAATGATTTGTTCAAAGTTGTGTCTCAGACTTGTTTTAAATGATGCAACTTCTATATTAACTTAGTTGTTTTGTTTATCTCAATTATGTATGTGGGCAAATAACATTTATAATCATGCAGTGCTCGGTGAGATTTTACTTTAGATGTATTTTGTTTACATGTGAACTGAAGCAGTTTTGTTCTGTCTCACAATGCTGCGATATTGCTCAGAGTTTGTAGCCAAATGCATCTGCATATATCTCGAGCAGAGTCCCATTTCAGCGATAACACGTGATTCTATAATTGAGGTAAGAAATGAAACGTCATTCAGCTCCATCGGCGACCAGTCTAGAGGTGTCCAAGATTCTGCCCAGAATGTCCACCTCAGCTACCAAAATACTCCTAAATACCTCCCCTTTTGCTAAAGACCCTAAGACCCCCACTACTTACTTCTAATAAGATGTTGCCACTTCATTTCTACATTACTGAAATTTTCTGCTTTTCATCCTAATGTATCTCCATAAATTTCTAAGAAATACTCTCGCATATTCCAAGAATTACAAGCTAGCCTGTCATACCTAATCTGGCAACTTTGGATAGTTATTTTGCCCTTTCTAGTATAAACTACCTAACTAATTCTCCAAATCTGCTTGAAATTAGCCCTCGCTAATTAGCGTACTTAATGTCCTCTTACCCTGAGCCAAACTGTACTCAAACCTACAATTCTTTAACATTTAACATAAATGCACAAAATATTCGTAGTTAATTTTATTGTAGATACTAATTTAATTAACTGTACCATAATTTCTATGACACGGTTGTGAGGTTTATATATTGTTACATTTGACAGAGTATATTTAGCTGAAAATTACACCCAGGTTTTATGGCTATTTGTTTTAAATATTTGAATTTTCAGAATACATCAATTGTTACATTGTTACATATTACAACTCACCAAGATTTTTACACAATAGATTAAAATTTCCTGTATTCAGGTGGTATTTCTTAGCTGCATAGCTCTCTGATGGATCTTGCTGTATTTGAAACTTTTTACACACTTAGTTCAGTGTACCTTCTTAAAGCAGTGACACCAAAGGGTTAATCGTTCCCTCTCTAGTACCTCAATTCTAGTAAGGTATGCTTATTATGTGTTTCAAATGGGAAGAGTTCTGGAGTCCAGCTAATCAGATACCGTATCACACTCAGCGTTGCCAGCTTGTTACCCCACTCCTTTTATATTTCCCTCTCTCTCACACTCATACAACATGCACGTCTGCTTGGCGCAGACATAAGAGTAAGCAACTATTTTACAAACTTTTACAATGATGCAGTTGCTAAAATCAAAATTGGAACAAGCATTTTCGCAAATCATGTGTATTTTAAAATACTATAACTATAGTTATAGTTTATGAATTACCTGTTTTTGTAATCCAATGGAACTGTCAGTGGCTCATCCATATCGGTGTCAATGTCACTTCCATTAAGAGACAATTCTTCATTGTCACTGACTTCATTGTCTGAGTCTTGCAAATGTATGATTATAGGTTCCAAGATCTCGTCACGTGCTATTTCTTTCTTAAAGTCGTCTTCTTCATGCCTCACGCAGTTTTACCAGTCCTGTTGTGTTACCTTGTCAATTTCTTCGTACACAAGTCGTTTAACGCCCGTCAGTTTAAAAGTATTATTTATTTTTGCAATCCCCCTTTTTATTTGAGCCCATATCAACTCAATTGGATTATATTGGCAGTGGTAAGGTGGGAGGCGTATTACCTGGTGTTCCATTTCAATTGTAAGTTGATCCAGCTGATACACTTTTTCCGTGTTTTTAAACGGAGGTACTCTTTGCAATAACTCATGTTTAGTTTGTTTCCGAAAAATTTTTGAAGAACGTGTACACCTTAACAATAGTACTTCGGGCCTGACTTCAAAATACCAGACTTTTTGAGTCGCCACTAAATTTACCGCAAGAAGCCATTGCACAATTTAACTCTTACTCTACTGCTGTGTAAAGAACAACTGAATGATATTGACCTGAACTCTCCAGAGTAAATAAACACTTCTTATCCAGCATTCATTCATAAACATAAGCATACAGCAGTCCACAGGCTAACAGGAAATGAAGTGTTTGCTTTTCTCGAATTTCACACCTTGACTTATTCACAGTAATTCTTTTATCCGTCATGTGGGTAGTTTAAATTTCAGTTCTGAGTAATTAATGTACATACATATACAACCACTTCGAACTCTGTAGAATAAATAGAGATCACGAACCATTAATAATATAATAATAATTAATAATATAATAATATAATGTGACGAGACACGTTCTGCCAGGGTAGCCGGAAATTTGTTTCCTCTCGCTGCTCTTGAACAATATCAAGTGGAAACAGCACTTCATCTAGCAAGGACTCCAAAATTATTAATGAAAATAATAAAATTGCTGTTTTAAATACCAATGCATAGTTAGCGACACTGGAAACTGATTGTAAACAAATCGGGTAAATATTTACATTGTTTATAGTATAAACAAACACGACTGCAAAGAACGTCATATTACAGGCAGTGAAAATATGCACATGGATTCCATAGACTTAGCCGACCAAGTTCCTCTGGAGAAGAGCTGGAGTCATGAACATGCCGTAGCAAAAGTTTAGCTTCTACGCTGAAGGCTTGTCACGACGAAGCGAACATACTCCTGGAGCACAGTGAGAGCCATTTGAACGTAGCTGCGCGAAGTGGATGGACCTATATACAAATTGTTGTAATATATCGAAAGTGTATCGGTGGTTTCAGCAATGATCTGTAGAACATTCTCACTCCCGGAGACCAGTTTCTGGGCACCCACGTTGTATACACGTACGTCTGGATGGACGCATTGTACGGACAGCATGGGATGCCCAAACAGCATTCAGGGAAGCGCTCCAGGCACAAGCAACACCTGGTGTGTCAGCACGGACTATAGAAAGTAGGATTCAAAGACGTGTGGGTCTCTAATGTACCTCTTACAGCACAGCATCGCCATGCATGTCTCCTCTGGTGTTGGGAAAAGGTTAATCGGAACAACGGAATGGCCATCTGTTCTTTTCCGTGATGAGAGTGGCTTCTCTCTGTGCACAAGTGATGGTCGTCGACGTAGAGCTCATGAGCGAATTCATATAGAGTGCATTCACCCACAACACAAAGCCCTAACTCCAGGCATCACTTGAAACATACACTCGCCTTTGGTGTTTGTGCAGGGACGTGAAACCAATGTCAATTAATCCTGTGTTACTACCATTTCTTTAACAGAAAGTTGATGTGCTTTCTAAAGTGCATAACGCACGTTCCGATACAGATGCTGCATTTAATGTGCCCTTCATGGTATACAACTGCCTTGGCCTGCACGATTCGCTGACCTCTCTCCCATTGAATATTTATGGGACATGATGGAAAAGAAACTGACTGGTTCACCACAGCCGACCACAACCATTGCCAAATAGACACAACAGGTGCAGGATTCTTGGGACAGTGTATTGCAGGATTCCGTTCGTTATCTACACTATTGTGTGTCTATACGACCACATGCCTATACTGCTGCCCTACACCTAATATTCTTTGGACATACCGCTTCATCTGCACTGATTATGTTATCATATGATGCTGTCATTATGTATTACCTTTCACGGCAGTCTCCATTAAATATAAGCAATCCTTGGCAATGCAACTTTTCTCGTCAGTGTAGCTATAATGATTATGATGATACACATAATAGCAGTAAAACCGACCGAACAGCAACAATAATAGAAAGGGAACAAATGAAATGGAAGCAAAACGTTTGAATGGTTTTTCTTGCGACGCTTTGCCATGCGCAACTTTATATAATAGCATTGTAGAGAGAATGTATGAGAAAAATATAAAGAATAGCAATGGATGAATTACAGAATGGTCAAGTAAAAGTTCTTCAATAATTCGTGAACCAAAAAGTGAGTTTATGCTCTTGAAATGCAAGATTGTAGCTAAAATGAAAATCAATCTACACTTTTATTCTCTATTATTACGAACCACACCTCTAGTACAAGCATGGGAATTGTCTCTCGGAGCTCGTCGTCGCTGACAAAATCAAGAGGAATGGAGCTAATTTCGTTCTCGTCATTATGGTAGTTTAGTTGTAAGTACCCAGTTTAGTTATGTAACTTTCTTTACACACGAAGAGATATGTACATAACTATGCGAAAAACGGGGCAATTTGTCCCCTTGTATTTCTTCCCAGTACCTGAATGCTGACATACACAGGCCTTATCAGTTATTTGACACAGTTAATGATACTTTGCTCTTCCTGTGTACCTTTGATTTCTCCGTTTGCAGGTTTTGCAATTTAATTTTCGGGCAGTATTTTATTAAATTGGTGAACGGTGGAATTACATGACAGGAAAACAGGTACAGCAGATATATGGGTTAATGGTTGGTGTGTTAGAACAGAATGGAACGTACATGAATACTGCTAGAGTCAATCATCCTAAACCCATGCGTCATTAAACTCCTGTCCAAAATCACCAGGTTATTTGGATTAATAAGCAATTTGGAATACTCCACTAGTAGCTAGGTATTGGTTAAGTAGAAGAGGGCTTGAATATCACCATTTCGCCATTTAATGTCAGACAAAACTTATCTGATAGCCTCCGAAGTAACATTAATTTGGGGGTAGGAACTAAGCGCGAAAAATTCTCAAGTCCGTGGTTATAACACACGCCCGGAGTTGGATAAAAGTAGATGCGGTGTGTTGCTCAGCAGGTTCAAAAGTAGTCTACGAACATGCAGTGAAAAACTTATCCATACACATGCATTCTGTTAATACTTTTTGTGTCGTAGTTGGTGGGTGGAAGGAGGCTATGGGGCCTGATGAGGAACGACTTGTGTTCAGTCAGCACATGCACCCTCAATAAGGTAATTGTGTGAATGCATGCGCTTGCAGTGAGACAACTGAAACATCATAGTGTACCGAGAGAAGGAATATTTTTATGAAATAATTCCAATAGAAATTTCGGGTAAGCTATAGAGACTAAAGATAATATCATAGCTTTAAAAGACAACAATCAATTAATAAATTACAGTATACGTCATCAGTAAAAATACTCGTAAAAGGGTAGTCATGGTCACTACGTAGGTTGCGGAGACATTAGTCAAAGTTCAGTGTATGTGAATCAGTACTACGGACGGGTGCTACGGACAACGTGCACCGCTGGTGGATTAGTTAAAAAACTAGGAAGAAGGTCTGTATAATTTTGAATATTCCAGAATAAAATTTTGGATTAGCTGAAATTTAATTTAGGCTGGAATGGAGATCATGTGGTTACCGGTAGTGACCACAAGACATGCGGGGTAACCGGTATCGCTTTAAGCGACGCTCACGAGGTACATAATCCCCAAGGGATCTGACGAGGGCGCTCTGATGTTGGGGCAAACCCTCGAAGAATTTTGTCGCCCGGCGCCTAATTTCATCCTCCACATATCGGAGGGATGAAGCCTCGTAAAGTAATCTCACGGGGAACCTTGTGCAAACAGAATAAATAATCCGAAGACATTTATTCTGTGCACGTTGGAGCAGAACTAGATGTGAGCCTGCGGCCATACCCCAGACTTCGCACGCATAGAGCATTATAGGGAGGACCAGAGCCATAAAGAGGCACAACTTTAGGGGAACAGACATCGCAGACCTAAGCACAGGGTATAGTGATGCCACGGCACCACACGACCGATGAGCTTGCTCCCGGATGTGCTCCCTAAAAGTTAGGCCCTTGTCCAGCTTGACTCCCAAGTACTTGATTGAATTCTCCCACCTGATCCCTTGCCCGAAGTAGGTAAATTGGGGTAAATTGGCGGGAAAGCGGCGCTTGGTGAACAATCGTTGGCAAGCGGAGCTTAGAGAGTGAAGGGAACATTTCGACCGTGAGAGTCGAGCTTTGACGTCACAAGCCTATGTTTATACTCAAATAACAAATTATTTTGTGGACGTATTGTTAAAAATGTTCCACATTAATATAAAAAGAACAATTTGAAACTAAGTTATTAAACATTTTTGCAAGTTTAATACATGTCGCGTTTAATTGAAATTTACAAATTCCACTTGAACATTTAAATACGTTTTAGTATTCAATTTACAACAATTCTAATTTTAAAAGATGTGGGCAGTAATAGAACAAAAGAATTAAGCATTTTGAATTTCTGCATTCCTTTATTTTTGTTCAGCTTCTACAATTATTATTCTTGCATTAGCATATTACTTTCCCAGATATGAAGTTACTTAAATTAAATAGAGAAAAGAATTGTTAGAAAACCTAAATAATAATTTGTTGAAATGATCTTATTGTTGTTCTCTTTGCATGGCCAGCAGATAAAAAATAAATAAGGTATTCCTATTTGAGAAAACTATAAGTATTGGAAAATTCAGACCGGAATATCTCGGAAAGGTTTACTCTATTTATTTGACATAAACTGTATGTTTAACGAGATCTCTTTTCTTTTGTAGTAAAATTTCGTCTCTTAAGGTTTAGAAAGCTCACCCCAGAATGATGAGGACCTCTGAGAATATCTCCAGAAAAATTCTAGATATACTGGTACGTTTCAATTGTTATGAAAATATCTTGAACATATATTTTTTTAATTAAAATCGTGACATTATTTGTGTAAGTTACATGCTGGAATGGGAGATTTCGCCGCTATATGAGGTGAGGCAATATTAATGACGATTCTGATAGTAGAAACTAGGGCTGTTAATCCTATAATGCTTTGGGTTTAATACCTAAATTAAGTTAACAAAGTAGCTCAGCTCTGACTGTGTGGTCTCACAACCCACGGACTATGGTAGTCCAAAACACAACATACGTCAGTGCTGTTTCATGTTTGCTCGAGAGCCCAGGAAAGGTTCAACAATTCGACGAGGATGATCATATGAGAAGGTCCTAATACGCATGTTGTAAAACAGGCGTTATCAAATGAATTAACAGCTTTAGAAAAGAAATTAAGTCCTGTGGTGCTAAAGAAAGTAAATATGCCCAGGCGCCTAGCCGCACAACCGGACCGAAGTAAAACCAAAACTCATGAAATTGAAGCAGCGCTTTTTAAATTCCCTTTCTGATTTTGTAATTGAATCGGATACTTAAAGTTGAATTTCGTTAAATGTGAATCTTACAAGTTTGGTGAGGAATCTGGAGGCATATGCCCGAAAATTTGTGGACTGAAAGTTAGTTCTGCACGATGTCTACCAGCGTCTTCTGAGATACAGGGATAGTGACCTCAGCTGTTAGCTGCAACTGATCTTCATATTAAATATTTCTGAGAAGACGACAAATGTGTTCAATAGGTGTTTTTCGGTTGATTTGAATTAAAAACGCTCTCGAGAATTTGCGGTACGTTTTAGTTTTCTTCTTCTTTTTCTGCTACTGCAGCTTTTACCTATACAAAAAAATCAACGTAACAATAGTTGCTCTATAAGACCAGTATGAATTCCCGATATATGTAAATGCCATCGGAAGTACGCATCGAATAAATTACGTGCAAACATGTGGAACATACCCAGAATGAAAGTCTCTGGGCAAATTTCTGGGCTATAAAGCCCACAAATCTAATAATCCTCACTAGGAGACAAGCAAAACAAGCGTAAGTGATGCTTAAGCATTTCATATAGATGTAATACTCAATGAAGCCAACTTTCCGAAATTATTCTGCAAGAGCTTCAATTGTGAATTGTTTCTTCATGCACCTGGATAGGTACGTAGTTTTATATATTATGGCAGTAAGTTTATTTAAGCAAACCCGTATATAAAATGCATTCTAATTTTCATCTTTCAGAGTTTTTTTTTCTAAATATGTAATTTAAAACACTTCCGTATTCAGAAATAGCACATTTTCCGAAGTGATGAATGCAAATGAACTCAGAATACTGTAGTGTATATTTCTAAGCCATGAATAATATCAAATCAAATGCAGCTTCACACAAGAATAAAATTGCAATGCTGACCCTCCCTTTCCATTTTATTTACTCAGATCATTCTAAGAAATCGCACCTACAATATCCTTGTGTTAGCTGAGGTGCATTCTTATAACTTACAATTTGAGGTATTCCTTGAAAAACTGCAAACTGCTGCTTGAAGAGTTGCCATCTTAATCAACAGACAAGGATATACGTTAATGCATGCCTGCCTATATACAAAACAAAATAGTACATGCTTTGGCTGAAGAGATAGAGACGTATTTATACAGAGTAAAGAAGAACCATGCTAGTGGTCCCTAAATCTCCGTATCTCCCTGGCTGTAAGACAGAGCCATGCGTAAGCCAGTTCCAATTCTGCTGGGACCAATATTCTGTGACACACATATTTACTTTGTAATTTGTTGCATTAAAGCAGACCTCATCAGGTCTGCAAATTATCTTGAAATACGGTAGATTGTCTTATGCGGATGCAGTGAGGATGACTTCCTCTAGCCATCTCTTGGATACGTAAGTTCATGGAGAATGAGCCCAATAGATCCTGCAGCTAACAAAGTGGAGTAATATCCATACCACGCTCTCATGGCAATCTGCGCGGATCTTAGCCTGCTAATGGAGGTTCGTATTTCAGAGCTCGTCCACCAGTCGAAAAAAAACTGTATGAAATAGCAGTGTTTGATGACGGAGGTATGGAGGCGGTGTTCTACCTTAGGTGATAGATTCTAGCCTATGTAACAGTCATGCTGTCACATGTACTTATTTGTCTTTCGGCCCTTAAATCGTTATGTTCCACAGTTTTACTCCAACATTTATCTGTAATGCAAGGTTACTCTGAAATATTTGGAAATGCATAAGCTGCCTACTTTATTTCCGAAGAAAAGAGCTTCGCGGAAGCTGACAAGTCTCCTATTCAAGTAAACATCCCCTCCAGGTGTTCTATCGTAGTTTTGATATTAAGTGCACCTTGTAGCACCAGTTTCTCCACCTCTGTGGCGTCGGCGGCGGTGGCGGTGGCGGCGGCGGTGGTGGTTACTGGCGAATGTTTGAGGGCTCTAAATGGCTGTCGCACGTCAGCCTTGGGCTTATTGTACTACCTCTTTTCTTTTAGAGTTCAGGTTCTGTTTTCTTTATAAGTTCCAGTACTTGTATTCATATAAAAGAGTTTTCTGTCCCACCTAATATTAACGGTCCTAGTACTAGATGTCTCCTTCTCTCTAATGCTTCACATTCAAAAAGTATATATTTAGCAGTTTCAAGATTCTGCTTATATAATCTGCAAACTGGATCCACATGGAAACGTTTTATAGTCTGTAGATGTTTCCTGTACGACCCATATCCAGTTATTAATGCAGTTGGTCTCCTAAGCCGTTTCCTCTCTAAATGGAGGAGTGATCTAGTGAGAGTTTAATTGGGACTTTTGACAAGAATCTTGCCAAGTGATGAGCCGGGATAATTGGACCATTTCTTTTGATGCTCCTTTCTTATCCATGATTGTACCGTGGATCTTGCTTTTGATCTGCTAATATCACAGAGAGGCTCAGGGACGATAAAGGTTCTATTTGTTCCTTTCTTGGCCAGTTTGTCAGCCTTGCCATTTTCTTCTGTTCCTTAATGACCTGGCTCCACCTAAAGCAGGAAACACTCATTGAGTTCAGAAAATATATACGGAAAACTAACAGCTTCCTAGAAACATGCTTCACCATACTATCATACTTAAGATTATTATCAGCATCTTTCTGTTCAGGGAATCAGCTACCACCATGCACCGTCATTTTTAATTTTTATATACCAATTTTGGTTTGGCAAATTTCGGTGAGACCACTCTCTAAATACTGTAGCACTCAACTTAGTATCATTGAGCAAACAGTCTTTCATCCGTCGAAGGTGATTAGTTAGGATGTAAATATCAGCAAATTAAGCAATGCTTGTTAACGGCGCTTCAGATCAATTTCAAATTAGAGAAAAGCTTTAATTTTTAACAGGTGTTGCTGCCGCATTCTCATATTGATATGAGACTTGAAACCCTTACCATGCAGTTCTTGACTAAGAGACATTTGGAAGGAACCAAATTTGTGTTGCAGAAATATGCAACTTTATTTGTTTTGATCTATTCGTCTCTATTCTTTCGAGATTATATTTTGAGTGGAACGCAATACTCGATTCACTTTTAATTGATGAGTAGTACAAAAGCAAAAAACCAAGTTATTTATTGCTTGGAAACGTGATAAATACTTCAATCAATGAGACAATACTTAGGAAATGGTTATTACTACAAAATAGTGTATTTCACGTTGCTCAAGTGCTCAAAGAGATCTAGAACTTATTGCTTTATTTAAGCGTACATTACGTTCTGTTTCTACTTTGACGTTGGTGGTTACTCTGCTAATTGACTGATTATAATGCTTAGAGCCCTGGAGGACCTTTGTGGAGGACTTAGACATTTGGCAAACTTGCATAATATAACAATGGCTAGCTTGTTTCTTTTTAAACATTTGTATTGACATTTAACGTAAAGTATTACAATTTAACGAATGGTTTCCAAACAACGCTGAGTGAACCACCTGCTTTACCCGCAGCCAAGAATCTGGCACATATTCGGAGTTTTCTTAATCGGTATGCTGCTTAACAACTAGTACTAATTTATTTTCAAAACCTAGATACCTGATAAATAGACATAACTGTATACCTAACTGTTACCAAGTGAGGTGGTGCCGCGGTAACCTGTGTAACTCCCATTTTAGGAGGTCGTTAGTTCGATACCCACGGTCGACTTTCTAATCTCCAAGGCACGTTAGGCGTCTGTATGGATTTCCTGTTTCTTCATTTAAGCTCCCTTCTCCTTTCACCTCAACCTCAACCTGCTTGGCTATCGTGATCGTAAGTGGGAATCTTGGCGTTGTATGGCAGGGAGACTACTCCCTGTAGACATCCATTCTTAGGATGAGGGACCAATTGCCAATTTCTGATCCTCCAGGGGGATGCGCTGGCTTGCATGAGGGTTGGGAAGCCAGCTGTACGAGCTTCAAACTGGGACTCTAAATCTGAAAACTGCGGGGACCATCCTCGAATCCTTGTTGTGACAACCCTCTCTCTTTCTCTTCTCGCCTCAGTCCTCCCACCCGTGGGTGCTCTGTCAGGCACATTGCACAAAATGTATTCCACAACACGAGGACCTAAGTGTTCCTTCCGAAACTTGGCATACTTCAGAGATAAGTGTTTCAATAAATTCCGAATTATCTAAAAATAAGTTTAACTGCTAATAAGAAAAACAGGAAATAAAATCTCACGAAATAATTTGCTGTCATATAATAAAGGCTAATGAAATGAATAATGATAATGGTTGTACCTATATGAGATGAGAAAAAGGACTCACAAAATATTTAGTGCGATAAATTTAGAATCTATGGAAGAGAAGGGGCAGTCTGAGAAATACTCTTAAAGGGCTGAAGTATATTGCCAAGTGATCAATCACTATAGTCTTTGTTGGGTACAAAAAATTATTTAATATTTTCAGTAGAAGTGTTCTAAATCTGGAAAATACAGTATCATATAAGTAGGATATGGCTTGCTGTAGATGGTTAATATAATAGTACTTAACTTGTAATTTCTTATAAGCGACTATTTATCACGTAATCCAAAAAATTGCAATATATATAAAATATGTGAACTTAAATATTCACGTATAACAACCACTGGATAGAAAATTTATAAGGAAACAAATTTTTGCGTTTTATAAAATGATAGTGGTTTCCACACATTTGTAGCGGTCTAAATGTCACGTAACTTCATTATCACAGACATTAGTAAAATATGTACATTGTCTATTGAGTAATTAGAAGGATAGCTACCCATTATAATGAAGATTACAATTACAAAGTTTGTGATGTAATAAATATGACTTTCTTCGAGTTTAGTTGAGTAGAGTCAATGACCCATGCTGTACTTTGTAGGTTTACTTGCAAGCAATTGGTTTACTGATGTGAATACTCTTGCGTTTCTTTTATCTATCACATATGGAACCATACAATTCAATTGTTTTTTTTTTTTCCTTCAATAAACTTCGCAAACGTAAATTATTGGATATTATTATTGCACAATAAATCGGTGTCAATATCACACGAAGGTCTGTTCTGAATCTGTAAGAAAATGCTATGTTGATACAAAGAATGCAATATATGCATTAACCACATGAAGTATATGTTATTACGGAATTATTATTCTGCGGGTGGTAACTGGCAGTAACGATTTGTTGTTCGCACGATTACTTTGTTGCACAGATCCAGATCGTCGTGAAAGGCTTTTGATGGCTTCAACTTGACCTGAGTACCAATCGAGAAGAAGCACATTTCGCATGCAAGCGTGGTTCCAGGATGTTTTGCATCAACGCTGTGTTAAGATTAGTTGACATTCAAAATAGTTTCTACTGTGGTATTCTTTTGTGTGCAAGAATATCTGATTAGTAACGAGTTTACACTCGAACCGGCTTTCACAGTTGTTGAATCGTCTAGTATGTCACCACTTGTGTTGAAAATTCTCTACAGAAACAATCTTTATATCACGGTGACATAATCTTCAGCCTACCGTTTGGAATCCAAAGTACTAATTTTTCTTAGCTTTAACTTGTAACGTCGTTTGAAAGATTAAATGACTGCATTTTGGTAATGCTTTGAATGTAGGCAATGGGCACTGCAAAATGGCATTTATTGCTTATTTATACAAATACCAGTGCTGGAGTTTCAGTTCCATAATGCTAATCTTTAGAAAGTTTGAAAATGTATACTCTCTGTTATAATTCTATAGTTACCGGTGATATCTTTGTGTTTGCCAAAAAATGCTGTCATTGCAGGCACCATTTTGCAAAATTTCTGATATTTCGGAGCAATCCTACTCACTTTACATTTTTTTTTTTCCAGACCTCTGTGCGCATAGTGCATTAAAATGTCAGAGAAAGCTTAATTTATGCTCTGCCATGAACGTTTAGGAGTATCTCAATGAAAACTTGGCAGCATTTGATTCCCTGTGCACTACTTGAACATCTGAAGAGTGAAAGGGTAGAGCCAAACTGAAGAATTCAATACCATAGCTGGGATTTGAACCAAGGATCTTCTGATCTCCGTCCAGCCGCTCTAAACAATTGAGCTACTATGGCCAACGTGCCAACATGACATTAAATTCTTTAACTGTCTCGTGTTTCTCTCGGTAAACCACTAGGAGTTCTCATAAACACATGAGACAACTACCTTAATGGTGACTTACTATGCTGTAAGTACTAGGCCCGGGCTTTATAGTTCGGACCACTATTAGGTACAATTAATGGAAATTAATTGTTCTTTCACACTAGCCATGTGTAAGACACACTACAAGCCCAGGACTTAAAGTACTTACAGCATAGTAAGTCGCCATTACGGTAGTTGTCTCATATGTTTATGAGAACTCCTAGTGGTTACCGGGAAAAACACGAGTCAGTTGGAGAATTTAATGTCATGTTGGCACGTTGGCCATAGTAGCTCATGGTTAGTGCGGCTGGACGGAGACCAGAAGATCGTTGGTTCAAATACCGGCTATGGCATTGAATTTTTCAGTCTGACTCTACTCTTTCATAGTGCGTCCCACACAAGGCTAGTGTGAAAGAACAATTAATTTCCATCTGAAGAGTGATTATCAAATTTGGGAACTATTATAGAAGGTTCGTACCACTCTTATATTACATCCCAAGCTGATAAAAGAATGTTTCCCTCTCGAAAATTCAATACCAAACTAAGAAACCTCGTTGGCAAATGTTGAATTGTGTAACTCGCCAAAGAAATGCCAATTAATAACTTTTGCAAACGTTTCTAAGCGCATTGTCACGAGGTTCCCAGTAAGCAGAAAGGGATTTCAGCTCTAATGTTTCTTTTCCATCTATATTCCCTTTGATGCATAAATAATGACAATAACCAAAGCATTATATCAGGCTGCTCAATCAAGGAGAATGAAACTAACCCATGACTAATAAACATCATTAGTTAGTAACACACATGAACTTTCCTCCTATAAAAATTGAGTCCAAGAGATTTTAAACAGGTTTCGTAAAGTAATTATAGTAAGTTACGACAGGAAAAACTGCTTTTTCAGCTTTCTCGGAACTGGGCTTTACGGGCCTGCATAATTTATGTCTAAGCGGTAAAATTGTCATAAATGTTCTTTAGTTGAACACAGAGTATTGTTACGTGTTTCAATCTGTTTAGTTCCTAGTACCCTGACCCCCGATTCTGAGTGGTGACGTCATTGAAAGCACAACATTGGCACCATTCCACCTTCTCCTATGTTTGTACAAACCATTCAAACAGTACCATCAGACATAAGAAAATAGTGTTAGTACCTGTCATATATAATATCACTGTCTCACGAACGGTAAATTTGCTATTCAAATGAAGATTCATGCAGGTTTTGCTCAGTTACCACAACTGACTAATTCTGGGGAGGTACCCTAAACTCTGGGCTCGAAAGTTTCCCTCCCAAATTTCTTTTAAAATTTATATTATTCATTTCATGTATTATCAGCGTCCATCAGCTTGATAACATATACTG
Source organism: Mantis religiosa (assembly GCA_030765055.1). NCBI lineage: Eukaryota > Metazoa > Arthropoda > Insecta > Mantodea > Mantidae > Mantis > Mantis religiosa. The sequence goes on from CM060948.1 coordinate 63,245,607, forward strand.
TAAAAACTGGCCATAAAGACTCCTTAAAATCACCATACCAATATTACATCTCAAGAAGAAAGAGCTGATGGGATCGTATAAAACAACTGCGACACTTTCGGAGTGGTTTTTATATACACTAACACAAACACAATGAATCACTTTTCGGCATTAGTCTATTTATCTTATTTTGCGCAAAATATATTTTTATACTGATATTATAAGGACATTTAAATACTTTAGAAAATGTTTCTATAAACTTTTTAATTGCTTTCCTTAATTTACAATTTACATCAGCTTTAAACATAATTTAAAATGTTTCTTCAAATATTACATTTCTTCCTAATTGTCATACAGATTTGATACATACCTATGTAGAAATACCTCACTACATTTCAGACCGTGCCCGCCTCGGTAGCGTAGGTGGTAGCATGTCTGCCTCACCCTCAAGAGGTCTCGAGTTCGAATCTCGGTCAGGGTGGGTTACCTGGATAAGGTTTCATCCGGGGTAACTCGGGTAACTCTAAGCTCTATGGACCCTGGGCTCATTTGAGCATCATTTCACCAATTCCATTCATCGTCCGATATTACGTAACGTTGGAGGACGTAAATTAAAAAAAAAAATCTGACCGTAAGTTAGAACAAATTCTTAAAATCGGAAATCATTTCTTAAAATGTTTAGTGTGTGTGTGGTTTACTGTAATGAAACTACAGACAATTTTCATTTACTCTGGATAAACAAAATGTGAGTTCACCCATTCATTGCCGATATTGTAGACGAAGAACAACCACGATGCATAAAAATGATCAAAACTAAGATTTCTCAATGATATATCTATAAATATGAGTAGGGTGGCAAATAAAGATGTTTTGAGACATACAGGTTACAAAATGAGCAGAGCTCTATTTGTCCTTATAATTTCGAGAGGCACGTTTACATCACCACTATGTTGCAAAATTGTCTGATGGTGTTGAAAAGCCACAAATGTTTCGTAAGCATTTTGGGGAGGACAAACTAATCTTCTATCTCGAATTAGCCAATCTCTATCTTGCACAAATGTAAGTAGTTGGTCACTATTTCATGCCGGTTTCTACAGACAACAGAAGTTAAAAGAGCTTTATTGGATTACGAACCAAGATTTTCTATTTATTGCTGCCCATTATAAGAATCGAAGTGCTTAATGATTGTCACAGATGCCACACTTTCATTATGTTTCGTATAGCTTTCAGTCAGTAAAATGCCTTCTTTGTTTTCATATATTCACTGCAGTATGTCGTAGCTATACCATAATGTTTAGGGTACAGCTGTATTTCAATGGTGTGTTCCAAATATAGAAATGGTTCCATAATCTACGTTTCATTACAGTAACTCTGCTCAACATATTATTTCATACTTTTTGTTTGGTTTTGCCTGTTATCTAGGTAATGCAGGTTGACGTATTTCATGATCTACCATATTGGGAATGTCAACGTATGGATTTCATGTAGACGACAGCAGTTGGAATAGCAATATGTCAAAAGGGCGAATTAACAGCTTTAAAAATGTCGTTTGTTGCATCATGAGTAGACGGACTCAAATATATGACACATTTTCTTGCATCTGTTCCTTCCTTCTTTCCTTATTAAGTATGACACCACTTATTTGAATTATAGCACTTTCATTTGGAGTTATTTTTCTAAACCTTTGAGTCATAGTTAATTCAATCCAGTATTATGAAATTTGATCAGCGTAAACCATATATTAGCTTAAGTTAATTGATGGAAATTAATCGTTCCTTCACACTTGCCGTGTATAGGCTAAGGTTTTGTATAGACAGAGTCAAACTGAAAAATTCAATGCCATGGCCGGGATTTGGACTACACATCTCCTGGTTTCCGTGAAGTCCCTCTTACCCATTGAGCACCCATGCCAACATGCCTCATGAAAATATATTTGCCAATCAAGAATTTCAAGCGTTTGAAAATTTAGCCTATTAAGGTTACATGTCACCAATATTTGTCTTTTCCCCGAAGGTGTTAAAAACACAGCCTCCAGATCTCTGGGAGAAAGAAAATGTACAGACTATGAGCAAGTTACAGGGAACAACTGAAATAACGTGAAGTTGTGCGAGAGTTATATCAGCTACATTGGTGTAATACCTTACATGTTGTGTTACTTGTTTTATCCCTGTGCACATGATGATAGGTTTTCAGTGAAGAGTGGAGGATTTCCTTCGAAATAGGAAAGACACAATATCAGGACACTTAGGAAACAAAGTGAATTGGTGATTAGAATTTGGGAAAACAATAATATATGAAGTTAATGAAAATGAAGGTGCTTGGAGGATTAATAATCAGGTAGAGCGTATGAAACTACAGACGTGTGCAAATTATTAGACTCATTCATGTTATTTTACTTTACTTCAGTTCAACATTCAAAACAATAGTTATTTACCGCCCTAACCTATTTCACTTTGTCGCAATTCTTTTCCTCGCTATAATATGAAGCATATTCAATGAAATTTCTCTCTTAATAATAGCTGGGGAATTTTTCTTCCACTTGTAGTAATGTTGTGGTAGCTCTGAATTAAGAGCAGCCATTTTCTTCATGTCTGTTTATCCAACTGTTTGGTGATATTGCCTTCATTTGGTGAATGTAGTAATTGAAGATTGTTAATATTTGCCTTTATTGTGTTTTATGGCTAATATATCTTCAGAATTTATTATTAATTGATCTCAAGCCAGGTAACATCGTGTATCTTATCCTTAGCATTCACATTGGTTCAAAAGTGAGGTTATGGGTAAAACTGCTGACTTATCCCCAAGGAAAGTAGCTGTAACTGAGAGTCTTTTGAAGGAAACTCTTTATTCACAACATGAAATAACTAAGAAATTGTGTATTTCACAAAAATCTGTTAGTCGCATTAATCAAGCTTTAACATTCGGTGAGACGTTGACCTCACAAAGGGATGGAAAATGCGGGAGGAAAATAAAGCTATCACCAAGGATGCAAAGTAAACTTGTGCAGGTGGCAAAACGAAATAGAAGAGCAACCGGTATTGACCTCAGTAATCAACTAAAGCAGTACGGTACAGAAATATCAGCCTCAGTAGTTCGCAGAAGATTATGTGAAGCAGGTTTACCAGCACGCAGGCCTCATAAAAAGGCTAAACTGACACCTGCAATGGCAAAAAAAATCGTTTAGAATGTGGCAAAGAGGTGCAGAAACACCCAGTGGAATTTTGGAGAAAGGCAAATAGTATGAAAATTGCATATAGCATAAAATTAAAATATGTACATGTAAATTTTATGGAAATGAAATAAACAGCCTAAACTTTGTTTCTCTCATTGCTGGTTTTGTTATACTATCTTTGAGCAATTTTAAAACTGTTTAATATTAATAGAGGTTTTTATTGTTTCAGGTAATTTTCTTAGATGAATCCATGTTTGAAGTATGTGAAGAGAGCAGCCAATATGTGAGAAGCACAGATAAAGAAGCATTTTCCCCTCAGTGTGTCGATTAAAGAGTAAAGCACCCAACATCAAAAATGGTCAGGAGCTGTATGTCTGTCCAGGGACCTGGAAGATTATACATAGTTGTGGGATCTATGGAGCAGAAACAGTATAAAAGTGCATTAGAAACAGGACTATTTCCGCAAAGTAAAGAATGGTTTCCAAATAGTTATTTTGTGTTCATGCATGACAGTGCTCCCTGCCATAGAGCAAAATCTGTAACCCAGCTCCTCAAAGAAAACAATGTAAAAGTACTACCATAGCCCTGATTTAAATCCAATAGAGAATCTGTGGGTTATTGTTAAACACAGACTGAAAAAATTGAAAATAACAACAAAAGTTCAGCTTATTGAGGGCCTGATAAGCATTTGGCACAGAGATGAAGAAATAAAGGAAAAGTGCTCCACCGTTGTAGAGAGCATGCCTAAACGCATCTAAATGGTAATAAAGGCTAAAGGAATGCATACAAAATACTAAGAGTTTAAAAATATATTTGACAATATTATTTCTGTTAAATAAATAGAAAATAAACGGTATATGTTAAAACTTTCACCATTGAGTCTAATAATTTGCACACGTCTCTATCTAGGTAATAAGCAATTAAGATTATAGAGGATGGATCTCAAACACTGCAAAAAATGTTGTTTCTCTAAACACAGGCTGACTGCAGCTACTGTAATTCGCGATGGCATGTACAAAATGTTGAAAAGGCCAACACTTAAACAGCGCTCTACTTCTTTTAAACTAGAAGATAGAATATTACAAGGAAACGCGAAGCCAAAGGGGAAAAGGAAAGGAAAAATAAATAAAGAAAGAAAGAGAGAGGAAGAATAATGACACGTTCCTTTTCCTCCTACCACCCGGCGTATGTTATACTTTATTTTATGCGCGGCTCCTATCGACTACAAAGAGGAGTGGGGGTAACGGCGATCCCCTACGAAAAATTTATGGAGCCTCAGATAGGGAAGGTGAGGGGGAATGATAAATGGGCCTCCAGATAGCTTTATTTATTCATCAGGTTCTTGCCTGCCTGTACGTCCTGGTAATAAACTGACACACAAATGTTCCCCTGTTGTTCGTGTAAAACTGGCGCTTGATTAGGGGGTCCAGCCTGCTGTTGAGGTCACGCATGGGTTTAACCTGTAAGTGGCCAGTCTGCTCTCTCTTTTCTCCTTATTCTTCATGTTATACGCTCTCCTATAATGATAAAAATGAATGTCAATTTTTTGTTCTTATTGTTTTAAAACTGGACTAAGGGGAGGGCTCAGAAAAACAAATGATTTAAATGAAATACCCTTGAAAATAACTTATTCAGTAGAAACATATTTGAACAATTAATTAACGACTGCGTCCAAAGAAACACTCTTTCAACTCTATATGTGGGATGATAGCTTCCATATATTACAAGAGACCAGCTGAGTTAAAATCTAGGAGCATTTCCACTTCTCTCTCCTTGTTAACAACAAGATATAGTCAAGACATAAATATCAAAGACAGCCACCTATGTGAAGGAACTTCCACAAACAAATGACCGGGAATCTTATAAAATTGCTTAACTAGACATTAGCTGTATGAACAAAAAATGTATACAATTGATTAATGGAAGTTGAAAATGGCCGTTTATTTCCTTGCCTATAGCTAAAGTCGAACGATTGCGGTTTTGGTATAAGCTTTTGTAGTTTGCGTGGCACGTACACTGACAGACCGGAAAAGAATACATACAACTCAACTGTCATCTGTTGAGTACAGAACATATATCGAAGGACTCGTTATAAAGGAAGGATATAAACATACATTTGAAAGGATTTGCTTTGTAGTTTACCCTAAGTAGACGCATAATATTATATTAGTATATAAAGAATTCCATACTGTTTCTATCTCTCTCTCGCACTAATTCTCATGAAAGTCGCCTTGAGGTATTAACAATATAGACACCACATCTAGATAATAAGGCATAAAAGGTGATTTAAAATAGCAATCGATGCGGTAACAGCAATGACATCTAAGTGGTAACAAACAAGTTCGTCGAAAAGAACATTTATTTAAATAGCTACCGATAAACCCATCAGAACACTTAACGTATAGTTCAGAACTGTACGGAGCATACAGTGGGTTAAATAAAGTAGTTGTTACTGATACAAGACATTGATTATGTGGATAAACAGAATAAACAAGCCGCCAAAATGCAGGCAGCTTGCTCTCTCTGTAAAAGAGAATTTTAAATGTAGCTGCTAAGTAAAGTCATCCACAGCATGATTGGGCCAGCACTCCCGCTGCATCCTCCACCTCTGTCTACACAGGACATGCAGAAACAACAGTGCAATGATGATTAGTTTGGCATATGGCCAGTGTTCCTTTTCCCCTCATCGCCCGGATGCTGTTTGTCAGACCGGAAACGTTACTTTTCCATCACGTAGCTCCTAAATTGGTCCCAAAGAACTTAACGAGGTGGAGTGCACACATACGAGTAGCAAGCATCGAACCGTGTCCTCTTTCACCAAAGTTGCATAACTGGCATAGCTTGTTTTACTAAAACGATATAGTTCATAAAACTAATATTGAAAACAACATTTTAGAAAGTATCTAGACATTCAGAACTATGAAGGTGTCATAAGTGGTTATGTCTTCCCTTGTGGACCTTTCTAACACTTGGGTATAGTTTTAGCAATTATGAGTGCAATGAAAACAAACAACAACGATAGCTAAACTATATCTACAGTTTAAACTTGTACAACCAACACCATTATCACAATTATTAAACTAAATAATTTTGTCAATGGTAATACACCATCTGTCACACTTCTACTACTACTACTAGTACTACTATTATTATTATTACTACTACTACTACTACTACTACTACTACTACTTCCACCACCACCACCAGCAGCACTATTTTTATACGAGGGCTGTTCAATAAAAAATGATCATTTTTACGGTAATAATTTTTCGCACTAAAATTCAATCTTATTATATTCTATTAGCTTAATGTGAAACAAACACGCCGTAGTAGTTTCATTTTTGGTACTCCTGTTTCCCGCCTGTGAGAACCATGCAAGTTCAGATATGTTTAGTATCCCCTACCGCTGCAATGGAGCTAACACGCGAGGAACAATATGCGGCTTTGAACTCAACAAATCTTCAGTTACAGTTACAGGAGGCTGTTACAGGAGGCCAATAGAGAGTCTGTTCCTCCCTACAGCACAGCTCGAAGGTGGTTTAAAATGTTTAAAGAGGGGAGACAATCAATTTCAAAGGAAGGTGGGCCTGGTGCTCCAGTTACGGCCCTTACGGAAGAAAACATCAACACGGCTGCTGCCATTGTGAGAGAGGATCGACAAATTAGCTTAAGATCACTTTCTGAAATACTGAACATTTCATTGGGTGCCACCCATACATTGCTGACATAATAATTACACATGAGACGTGTTTGTGCGCGATGGGTTCGAAGACTGCTGATTCCCGAACAAAAGGACATTCGCATGTAGGTCTACATGCAGTTAAAGTTGATGTTAGATGAAGATCTGGAGTTTCTTTCAGATGTAATCACGGCTGATGAAACTTGGCTACATCATTTTAATCCTAAGAGAAAACAGCAAAGCTCATTGTGGAAATCTCCTTTGTCAGCAACGCCCCAAAAAGCAAAAGTGGCTGCTTCTGCTGAGAAAGTTTTGGTCATCTCATTCTTTGATACTAATGGAATGGTTTATCAGCATGTAGCTTCACACACATCAGTAACTGGACAATACTACAGGGATGTCCTGAAAACATTGCAAGTCCATATCAGACGCAAAAGACCATATTTCCGTGAAGCAGGCTGGATGCTGCACCACGATATTGCGCGGCCGCATATTGCCAAAGGTGTTGCTGAATATCTTGCAAAAATCAACGTGAAGTGCATCCCTCACCCTCCCTATAGTCCGGGATTAGCCCCATGTGACTTTTTTCTGTTCCCTAACTTGAAGAAATGCCTTCATGGGAGGCATTATCCATCATCAGAAGCAGTGGTGAAGGCTGCAGAGGCGATTTTGAAGGATCTCTCAAAAAGTTGTTTCCAGCATGTCTTTGAAGACTGGCAGAAACGCTGGGACAAGTGCATCACATTCAGGGGAGACTATTTTGAGAAGGATCATCAAAATTATGAGGATGAGTAGAGGTGCGTTGTCAAAAAAAAAGTGCTAATTCTTTATTGAACAGCCCTCGTACTTGTGAATGCAGCCAAACTGAGCTCCGTGCATTAATTAGGCAACGACACACGCCAGACAAAATTTGGGAATGGCAACGTCATAGTATTTTAATATAATGTTTAATAATAATGATAATAATATTAATTATAATGATAATGATAATAATGCTAAGAATGATGATGATAATAATAATAGTAATAATAATAATAATAGTAATAATAATAATAATAATAATAATAATAATAATAATAATAATAATAATAATAATAATAATAATAATAATAATAATAATAATAATAATAATAATAATAATAATAATAATAATAATAATAATAATAATAATAATAATAATAATAATAATAATAATAATAATAATAATAATAATAATAATAATAATAATAATAATAATAATAATAATAATAATAATAATAATAGTGATGATAATGATAATGACAATGATAATGATAATGATGGTGTGATGGTGATGGTGTGATGGGGTGATGGGGTGATGGGGTGATGGTGTGATGGTGTGATGGTGATGGTGTGATGGTGTGATGGTGTGATGGTGATGGTGTGATGGGGTGATGGTGTGATGGGGTGATGGTGTGATGGGGTGATGGGGTGATGGTGTGATGGTGCGATGGTGTGATGGTGTGATGGTGTGATGGTGATGGAGTGATGGTGTGATGGTGTGATGGTGTGATGGTGTGATGGTGTGATGGTGTGATGGTGTGATGGTGTGATGGTGTGATGGTGTGATGGTGTGATGGTGATGGAGTGATGGTGATGGAGTGATGGTGATGGAGTGATGGTGATGGAGTGATGGTGTGAAGGTGTGAAGGTGTGAAGGTGTGAAGGTGTGAAGGTGTGAAGGTGTGAAGGTGTGAAGGTGTGATGGTGTGAAGGTGTGATGGTGTGATGGTGTGATGGTGTGATGGAGTGATGGTGATGGAGTGATGGTGTGATGGTGTGATGGTGATAACAATAATAATAAACCGCACTAAACTCTCATCATACATGCTACTAGTACGGGGAAAAGCAGGCATGTCCCGGTTCCCTCTTCAACACTCTAGACTCTAGAGGAACTTTTTAAATCACTACTCTGTCCTAAGCTATAAGATTTCTTAAGGTTTATAGGCGATGTATTTTTAAGCAATTTGAGGGAGACCATGGGGGTCTGTAGACCGTCATACACTTTTAATTTTACTAGTTATATGCATTATCTTTGAGTGCTACTTTACTATCCCCAGTTGGATGCACGGTGAGGGTGATTAAACTTTTTATGACTAATTGAACCGGAGGTTTGTTATTCTTTATCTTATTCAGATTGAAATGTCATGTTCGGCCGATTTGTATGTGATCCATGTCTTTCTCTGGTTTTATCGTCCCGTTTTTTCTTGTTCTATCGAAAACCTGCAGTAAGTTCTCAGCACACATCCTGCGAACTTCAGCTCAGTGCATTATTCTTTTTATAACTATACACATTCAAATTATGTACCAATATTCAAATAAACTCGCTTTCTTTGTTAAACAAGGTGCTATTCTTTAGTTTTTCTTCAATCGACTCTAGACTGAATAGTTTTCATGCTTGTAGGTTATGGTCCACTGGAATTCCAATGGTCCAGGCCAATAAACTTTGAAAATAAGCGTCTACATCTGACTTCGTGAGAACTTTCGTATCTATTAATTCTATTCTTTTGTGGTTGATCTATCCATACTGCAGCAATAGAGCTGTTGCGAAAACCTCCTCACTTTACATACGCTGATATTTAGGGAGAATCCTTTCGCATGTTCCATTTTGGCATCTGTAACCCTAAATAGCACATTTTCAGCTTCTAAACTCTCTGTATACTTTGCCCCAAGGTTGCTCTAGTTCCTTTAGTATATTGTTTAAAAATCTTGCAGAAAAAAAGCAGATATTAGCGGTTTTCGGAACAGTCATTCCGCTGTCGCTAAACATGTATGAGTTTTGTTAGTTTCCTGAAGCCCGATGTATGTGAAAAGCGTTATGCTAATGGGTGGTTTACGTTTGGTAGATAGTGGAAAAGACTAAAATGTGATACTCTAAATTCCGTTATATTTCCAGTTAGTATCTATGCTTTGATTATTGTTGCTGCTCAAAGAAGAATATTGTATGGAAACAGCTTATCTTTGGCTCCTTTTCATATATATATATATATATATATATATATATATATATATATATATATATGTTTGACATTCATTTGAAACAAAATTTAATGTAATATAATAATAAAACTAATAAAACGCATGAACCTTCATAATTAATGTGGAAGTGCCCTCTATCTGCATAAACACACTTCTGCGCGCGTCTTAACGGGTCGATGAGATCACCTGTCAATTCCTCTTAGGAGATGGTGCGGATGCAATTCCTGATGTTAACCTTCAGATAATAAATGACATGGGGATTCTGCTCGTACAATTTTCCTTTCAAGAACCCCTATCAATAAAGGTCACAACTCAACAAATCTGGTGATCGTGGTAGCCAGAAGTTTTTGCTCGCAGCCCTTTCTTTAGTGAATATCTGAAGAATACGAGTAAGTGATCCCTCAGATGTGTGGATTGTTGCCCCATGTTAAGAAACAGTAATCATGCTCCGTTTCTGTCAGTTGGGAATACAAATATTCCAAGATGGTCAGCTAAACTTCCATGTTGACTGGTGTCGAAGTAGGTACAACAGACAATGCGTTTCGCAGTCAAAGCGCTCCACACACCCATCTTTTGTTCTGCAAGAGTTGCTCGAGTAATAGGTTAGGATTTTGAGTAACCCAATTCCTGCTGTTCCGGGAGTTTACATATCCCAATAGATGAAATCAAGCCTTATCAATCATGATGACCAGCAGCGGGTCCATATGACAATCTGCAGCCATGTCCAACAACTAGTGGCAGAAATTTACACGTTTAACTCTATCGGGTTCCTTCAGTTGTTGTACAGCTGTCTCTCGGTGCGGTTTCAATTTCAACACATGTCCGCAGATTCTTCTACTTGGATGAACCTGTTGAGCTTACCTTGTGGTAGAATTTCAAGGGCCCCTGGTCATTATTTCATTAATTTTTGCCGTAAGCTGAGTTGTCCGGATAGAAGGCGTCCTTTTCCTTGTTGCATTTTTAATGGATCGCATCGTACGCCATTTACACACTAAATCTTGAATGCTGCTCTACGCTGGTGCTGAACGAAGCGGATATTTGTCTCTGAATAATTGTTGTGTTACGCTGATAGAGTTGGTCTTTATGTAAGCGACTACAATGGATATTCGCCTCGGTATTGAATAAGTCATGCTTATTTAAAAAACAACTCTCTACATGTCCCGGATATTTTACAACGGTAACCAGAACGTGCGCATGTCAACAGTTTATAAGCAAAAATGATACACCAAAAATGAAACAAAATACGGGGAGTATAGTACAGTCAATATAGATACATTTCAAAAAGCACTGAAAACAATGTCCTACATAATTGCTTACCAAATCCTATGAGATGAGACGAGATCAGAGGGGTGGTTTTATGTACCCAACTTTGTATAATAAACAACAAATATGTTCTATTCATAACATATCAAATATGCTGTACACATAAACTGGCATCTACTTTTGGTACAACTGATAACAATGAAAATAACATTTGAAGGTTTTTTCCCTTGGTATTTATATAGGTAAACCAGAATTACTCATGTACATTCCGAGAAACAATAACATGAAGGTGACGCTTAATATACAACGAAAGCGATAAACCTTTACTGTTTTACAATTCGTAAGCTTTCACGGCCGGTGTCAGTATAATATAAAGTATTAATCGGGTTTGTGGACCGTGGTCTACTGGGCTCCTTCTTCATCTTCCCAGATGTTTCGTCTGCGGCTGCGGCAGACATCTTCAGTGGCAGTGCGATCGAAGTGTCCTGGCGGAAGTCTCAACAGCAACTGTGACAGTGTGACTGAGACGCTCTGCCGGGAGTCTCCAAGCTCAGACATGGCAACCTCCTGTTTCCCAGCCATATTAATGAGCTGTTTCGGTACCACGGCAGCTTAACTTTATTTTCACCCTGGTCATTTTCTCTTCAATTTTGTTTGATATTTCCGACTTTATCTCAGACATCTATGCTTTCATTTCTTTCTTAGCAGCTTACGTTTTCGAATAAAACTGCTCCATTTCCGAGTTCACTGTCGCCATTTTATTTCCATTTTCCCTTTTCCGAAATCTACATTTTTCATTTTGGAGCTGATTTTCTTCACTTCACTTACGTTACTGAGATATTTCCTCCATCATGGTATTTGATCCCATTCCTGAAATCAGTGTAACAATTGAGAACAGTTGCTGCTAATTATAGTTTATTTATCTCCGAAGCGATTTTCGAAGCGCTAAGGTTTCACTTCAGGCATTGTAGTACACACTTGGAGCAAACACAACTGGTCTGTAGCGATTAGTGTAGTGTTAATGTTTTCACACACTCAGAACAAACATCGCCGATCGGTTGAATCGTATCATAACTAAATTTACTTAACTTGGCGCTCTACACTGTCAAATGTTCACTGAAGCCTTCGTAATTGTTACTCTCAACTGCGATATAGGCCCCTCACACAGTGTAGAAATACAAAACCTATTGAAGTAGAATATTCCCGAGTGGCACAGCATTAAGGCTCTAGAGTCAGCAAATGGCACACAAAAGCGGTTGTCTACTTACGATTTATTTTTCTCTGGGGGACCGGTCATTAAAGTAGGCAGATGACGGGGCGTTGGTCCCTTCTGGCAATCTGCATGGTAATGTTACATTTAAAAAGTGTTCGTACAAAAATGAAATTTTTGAGTTTCCAAAGTATGGTTTCATATCATGATAGACGAAATGTTCACTACGAGCTAACATTTTCGGATTACTGATATTTAGTTATTAGAAACTGAGCAATATTTACCAAGATACTCATTAGTAGCGTTTGCTCATCAAATATCACCAAATACACCATTGGAATAGTTCAGATAACTGCCTCAATCTGACGCATTCGTGAGTGTTGTGAGCATGCAGAGTATTATATTAAAATTATAAAGAATGATCTTGTCCGTTGTAAGGCTCCCCATTACTCAGCACGGAAAAACCGATGAACCGACATACTCCATTCGATTCTGGTTAGTTTAAGCATAAATTTATCGTTTGCCGATAGAGAAGTATTAGAAGAATTCGGTTAAAACAATAATTTCAAACTTGCTGTTAATTTGAAATTTGTTATGCTCATCTGGAAGCCCAAGAGAATCAAAAGAGGGGTTATAGCACTGAAAACTCCATTTGAACCGAAATGTGTTGCCGAATTCGTTAAGATACTAACTTGCACAACGGACTTTAACTATTAAAATCCCGACAGAACTATCCCCTCTGACTGAGGACTGTTCAAGGTTATCCGTAGTTCCCATAACAGACGATTACTTGGGAGTTCCCTAAAGGTAGACCTGGAATATTTCCTTTCCAAATGTTCTTTCTCGATTATTCTATTGAATGTATTACCAGTAACTAGCATTTGTGGAGCCGCAAGTAGTAAAAACGGGAGCTAAACATTGTTCCAAACAAAACAGAAGATGTCATTTGCTGAATTCACATTACTTACTATCTCAGAGTAAATTTGTTTACGTTTTGTAATCAAATAGAATTCTATTTTTTTTTTAATTTACGTCGTCCAACGTTAAATCATATCGGACGGTGAATGAATTGGGTGAAATGATGCTCAAATGTGTCCAGGGTCCACGGAGCTTAGAGTTACCCGACATTCGTCTTGAAGGATAAGGGTAAACCCCGGAAATAAACCTTATTCAGGTAACTCACCCTAACCGAGATTCGAATTCGGGACCTCTTGAACGTGAGGCAGACATACCACCATCTACGCTACCGAGGCGGGCAAATAGAATTCTTAAATTTGGGACTTTCTCATACATAGTTTCGCATAGTAACACAAATACCTACAAACTTTCACGAACCTTTCTGTTATAGTATCTACCGTTCACACCTATGCAAAATTTACTAAGAAGAAATTTTGATTTTGAAGAAACGTTATGTCCATATGAACATAAGTACCTTTCGGCAGAGGTTATAATTACTTGGCTTGGAAAGGAATTCTGAATTCATTGCTTGTATTTAAAGCAAAAGAAGTGTTTTAGAGCAGAGGGATAGCTCGTTTACCTTTGAGATATCAGGATTAGGAACAGAGGTCAAATCAAAAATGGCCGTTATGGAGCTCATGAATTTTTAGTTAAGTATTTTAATTTTGTAGACAAGAGCAGAGGACGCCCTATTTCGGAGATCACTTTAATGTAACAAACGCTCAATGGGGTGCAATATATCATTGTAGTAATTTCAATTCTGAAGTCCACTTTATTTCCATTCTGGTCTATTGCTTGAGGTTAGTTTATCCATTTGATTATTGTAAATGATGCTTAGACATATCGGTTTTGAAGTTTCTTGTGTGATATGATGTCCTGGATGAATTAAGAAACATTGTTTACCTTCAATGAATTACTTTAAAGGTCTGCCACACTTGATGCTCATAGTGCCTTCTTTAAATTTGGAGACCAGTTAGTCATAATCACTTTGTGCTGTATTATCGAGCAGTCAGATCGTCATAAGTCCAAAAGAGAACCAATGGAACAACATATATTCTTGAGCAAATTTTTAGATTTCATAAAGTTTTGTTGGGTTGAAGAAGGAACACGACTACAATAATATCCTGCAGAAAATCATTATTCTTTTTATACAACACGTGCGGGGGATCTCCATCTCAAACATAATTGAAGAGTACCTCATGAGTATAATTATTTGGTGCCTAGGAGTAAAGCGAATTTAAAATTGTAATTTTGTAATGGCTTCCAGCATCAAGATGTTGTGGAAGATTCAGATAAGCCAAAATGTTGTATTCAGCTGCGTTCACAGTGATAGTGTAATTTCATTTTCACTATTTTGGTATGTAATTTCCCTCGAGTAAAAAGCTAAAATGTAGGCACAGATGACTGCAAGTGAGGGTGAGGTGACAATCCAGATAATTATGCTATAGTGTAATATTTTTAACATATACACCTAACTTGTAAATTAGGAATAGTTAAGCATTTAACATAGATGATTTTAAATAATGTAAAATTAAAATTGTATTTTAAGTGATATATACACATCTCTACCCAGGTTATTTAAAAGGCAAATTCAATTTATCTTCTTTCTTTAATTAGCCAAAGCTTCTTTCTACTACCTCAGGTAGACACAGTAGTGTTCTAGGAAAAATATACTTTTTCCAGAGGAAAACAGTTTCCTATTCCGCTGCGTTTCATCCATGCAACTATAAAAAGTTTTCCCTTAGCCTATGTCAAGAGTATGAAGATTTTCGTGTTCTTTTTAAACTCTGTCCGAGAAGTTTATACCAGAACCCCAACCCGCCCCCCGTTGTCTATCTCTCTCTGTCTGTCTCTCCCTCTCTCTCTCTCTCTCTCTCTCTCTCTCTCTCTCTCTCTCTCTCTCTCTCTCTCTCTCTCTCTCTCTCTCTCTCTCTCTCTCTCTCTGCCTCTCTAACCTTTCACACAATTTAATTTTGTTACCCCAATATCTGTATCCGGGATAATGTAATTCAAAAGATAGAAAATTAATTAAATATAATAATTATAGAATCAGCCAGAATTTTTACTACTTCAAACATATTTCCTAGCATTTGTAATTACATATTATAATAGCAATATAAGTATCCTAATCCACGGTATAAGCTGTAGGTCCTCTCACCTCACCGTCATCTTCACTATCACCCTAACATTGGAGGTAATGGACATCGCCCTCTGGTGCTTCCACCTGAGAAATGGGTCCGTTCATCACGTGATGGGGCGAAGTTACCCCGAAAGTCAAGTTTGCCATGTGGGGAGTGTTGGTATCCAATCCAGTATAACCGTCCTAGTTAAAAGATGTAAATAGTACCAAAACTGCATTCTGCCAATACAAGGGGTATCAGATTCGAGAATGATGCTAAACTATGACACAGTCTTGAAAGTATAAACATTCCATGTTTGTGCTTTTTGTAGCATTATTTAGAAACAGAACTATTATTATAGATAACGTTTCATTATATCACAGACAAGCGTCAGAGTGTATACGCCCTGTACCAGTTCCTAACCCAGCCGTACCAATCTTACAGAGATACTAAAAATGCTATGGTGCTTCCTGAACATGATAATCTCAAAAGTACATTCATGATTATTAGATTTACACTCATCTCGTACATGGACATGGGAAAGTAGGAAAGTCAGAGTGCTCTTTATTATTGCTGCAGAATTCCTCTCTGCATAAATGACTTTACAGAAATTGTACCTATGCCTTCATTAACATTAGTAAATAACAAAATGTTACTTATTTTAGTTATATATGTATATATATCCATAGATTCGGGTGCAGATTAAATACCGGCATGGGAGGCTCCTTACAGTTAACGTAATCAACAGAAGTAGAAGAAGAAATAATATGATCAGCAATTGGGGGCTGCGAAATATTCAAAACCTTGAGAAAGATGACAGTGATGCTGGACCAATAAAGTATATGAAAATTGTGAGTCGAATTTAGTTATTCACAGAAACAATTCTTGGATAAATTCTGACGTAAGTGAAATAAAATCATAGTACGAAGATGTGTTGTAACATTGAGTTAAAGCTCTATCTGAAACGAATTCCCAAATAAATCAATCAATAAAGCACATCTGAAAACTATACTGACCATATTGGATGACTCTGAGGTACCTAATGAAAATACGTTACAAACAAAGCGAATCCTTCAAAGCCACTAACCGAGAGTAATGTCTGATTCCAAGGATGAATAGGAATTCGGTGGGCAAAAGATATCTCGAGGTCCTTCTTAATTGGACTGGCAATGAGTTACGAAAACTATTGATTTAATGCCTAGAGATATTCTTGTATCCCTTTTTAATGTTACTCTGGAATAAAAGAGCGGTGAAAGGGCCATACGACTGCAAGGAATGCCCCTCAAAGAAAGATGGATAATATCGGCTCTCCCAATTGGATCCAGGTTTTCGTTGTATACAAGTGTGCTTGCTCGTCCTGGCTGCAGTCGTAAGGGGCCCGTAAGTTTCACACCACATTTCGCAGCTAGTGGGACTTCTTCTTATGTTCATTGTTGTTTGGCATAACAGAATTGCACGCATTGCTGTCATTTTGGAAGTATAACTTGACGCGCAGAGCATAATTTTGGGTTTGTAAGAATATCCTGAATGAAAGGGTAGAACCTGACTGAAAAATTCAGTGCTATAGCCGGGATTTGAACCACGGATCTTCTGGTTTCCGCCCAGCCGCTCAAAACCATTGAGCTACTATGGCCAACGTGCCAACTTGACATTAAATTCTCCAACTGACTTGTGTTTTTCCCGGTAAACCACTAGGAGTTCTCATAAACACATGAGACAACTACCTTAATGGCGACTTACTATGCTGTAAGTACTTTAAGGCCCGGGCTTTATATTTCGGGCCACTATTAGGTACAATTAATGGAAATTAATTCCGTGGCGTACCGGGCTAAGGCAGCATGCCTTGGTCCCTTGCCACGGAAAGCGGCCCGGGTTCGATCTCATCCATGTGGTGGGGATTTTGGATCCCGGGTATAGGACCGGTGCCCACTCAGCATCGTGAGGAAAGTGAGGAGCTTACGATAGGTAAGCGGCCCTGGTCACGGAAACCAACATTCCGGCTGGGGGATGCCGAGATGCTGACCACATCTCCCCGTATCGGTTGGATGATCGCCCACCTCTTCCGTGCGTAAGTGGGCGTGAGGCCGGCAGTCGGGTTGGTAGGCCTCGGCTCTCTAGGGGCTGTCGCGCCATGGGTTAATTTAATGGAAATTAATTGTTCTTTCACACCAGCCGTGTGCAGGGTGCACTAAGAAAGGTTAGAGCCAGACTGAAAAATTCAATGCCAGAGCCGGGATTTGAACCACGGATCTTCTGGTGCGTCCTACACACGGCAAGTGTGAAATAGCAATTAATTGCCATTAATTGTACCTAATAGTGGTCCGAACTATAAAGTCCGGGACTTAAAGTACTTACAGCATAGTAAGTCGCCATTAAGGTAGTTGTCTCATGTGTTTATGAGAACTCCTAGTGGTTTACCGGGAAAAACACAAGTCAGTTGGAGAATTTAATGTCATGTTGGCACGTTGGCCATAGTAACTCAATGGTTTAGAGCGGCTGGATGGAAACCAGAAGATTCGTGGTTCAAATCCCGGCTATGGCATTGAATTTTTCAGTCTGGCTCTACGCTTTCATAGTGCGTCCTACACGCGACTGGTGTGAAAGAACAATTAATTTTCAATATCCTGAATGTTATGAGTGATACGTATTGATATGCCCAATGAGACCTGTAGCTTACCATAGGGCGCTATTTTATCCTCTGATGACATGTTATTGAGCTGATTTGCTTCTCAAAATCGAACTTCCAGTATATGAAACATACGTACACCAAATTACTATTTATTTGACCTACAATTGATTGTTCAGGACTTCAGAAACGCTGCACCTTTAATTATGGCTACCTTGTATATTATATGGCAGTTAACATCTATTTCAACATAGGATATGCAGAGCCTTTGAAGGACGAAGCTATATAGCGTATTAAAAGGAAAATAGGTTATATTAAAATAACAATATCTATAGAGTAATACTAATAAATTTAATAATGGTAAAAGGTGTTGTAATAATAATTTCAGATAATTAATGTCCATACATGAAATTAATAACTACAGTATGGCAAAAGCCGGGCAGTCGAATGTGTAATGCTTCCTATTAAATGTAGTATCTGTAGGGAATTGTTGGTTGAAACTCCCACCGAGAATTGTTTCAAGGTATAACGATACCTCCCATTGTATGGTGAAAATGAAGCCTCGTAGTGACAGCAGCAGTGGAACACTCCTCATCGTCTATTACGTCAGTAGTTGGAGAAAGGGAACTCCTAGAGATTTCATATAGATCATGTTTCAGCTTCAGAGCACAGGAGCTTAATTAAATACAGATTCACCGCAACTTGGAGCAGCAAACTTTTTAAATCAGCAAACTAAGACTACTACAATTCCAGGTATTTGCTTTGGGATTGGGAGTATCCCTGCAGGATAAGGGGAAAGGGAAATCTATATAAGACAATCTTTGGCGTTGCTTGTCTAATTAGAACACTGTGGAGACATGCGAAGGGGATTCTTATAAATTGACCAGTATTCCAAAGGCTCTAAGGGTGTATACCAGGTAAGTGTCTGGACAGCAACGAAGAAGTATTTCCTGAGATGCCGAGAGGGATGCCTCAGGTGGTTTCGTCTGTGGCCCGCAATCAGGAGGCCCAGGTTCGATTCCCGTGGTCAACCAACCTGACACATGGGTTTCTTGGGGGATTTTTCCGGGTCGCTATGCGAATGCTGGGTAGGTTAATTACATCCGCCAAATTTCCTTTCCCTCCATTTCACCTCCATTATCATTTAATATAATCTCTCATCCGGTGGTTTCTTTAAGGTTAGAAGTGCAGGCGGGAGTCTCGGCGGTGCATGGCAGGATGATATGCTGTGAGGAAAACGCTTTCCCCTCCGGCGGTTCAGCTTCAGTAACGCTGCAGGCGGGATGCCGGTTGTGCAAGCCTACCTGGAGTATCCTGCTCTGGGGAGGCTGCCTCCGGTCTCCGAGCCAGCCTCGTGACTATTTCGGGGCCACGGCAGGTGGGATGACGATTGTCCTAAGCTCACCACCGGGGAGCTTGTATCTGGTAAAGTGTAGGGACCTCGCCCGCTGTACTGTAGTGACTCCTTGGGGTCGTCCGCCCTCTCTCTCCTCTTACCTCATCCTCCCTCAATAGATCTAGTCTGGTCAACCTGCCGAATCCCCTACGAATATTCCACTTTACTTGGTGCTGTGGACCCTTAGCACTTGTGGTACCTCTGACGTTACTAGAGGAACCTCGGGCCGAACATTCGAGCCCCTCCCTGAATGGGAGTTGTTCGGATTGGGTTGGACTTGAGGCGGCAGTGTGTTCCCGACAACCACGGGGAACTGGGTACCTCCGGCCAGGCTACGGCCACCCGGAGGGGGTAGAGGGTTGACTCATAAGTCCCGGATAGACTCTGTTTAATTAACCCATGTGCACGTCGTCCGACTCCTTTGACGAACCCTTACAATCGTTTTACAACAATGGCCCTCCTTCTCACAGACCTTTCTGCGAGGTGGTCACCTTTCTCGACACGTCATGGGTATCGTACGAGGTTTCGTCTAAATATGTGTGTGTGTGTGTGTGTGTGTGTGTGTGAGTGTGTGTGTGTGTGTGTGTGTGTGTGTGTGTGTGTGTGTGTGTGTGTCGATAAGCAGCAATTCTACTGGATTCCATAATAACAACTCTTATCTTATTCAAAGTGCGGTATTTGAAACCCAGCTCCTTTAGGAGACCGCGCAAAGTGCAATGCCCATAAGGAAAATCACAAATTTCTTGCAAATGTGCAACCAATT
The DNA here is from genome assembly GCA_030765055.1 of Mantis religiosa. Taxonomy (NCBI): domain Eukaryota; kingdom Metazoa; phylum Arthropoda; class Insecta; order Mantodea; family Mantidae; genus Mantis; species Mantis religiosa. Next base: position 63,265,769 of record CM060948.1, read on the forward strand.
CATCTAAGGTGGGCGCTCTCCCTTTTGCATAGAATCTATAAATTTCTTGACGAATTAAATCGCATGTGAAATTATCTACTTTAGAGAAACGTTTCCTTTTGTTTTCACACTTGATCGGCGTCTTTGGCATTGCTTTCGTCACAATATTTCTTACTATATTTCTGTGAATACCCAGAATGTATCATCAGGTTCATTGCATGACCCCTTATCAAGATTATTTGTCAGCACATATTTATATGTGTTCAATATATGTATGAGTCTTTTCCAGTAATATAACTCGGTCCAGTTATTCACACTATTGTCATCACTTTGATTATTTTCACTTGACTGAAAGTTATGTACTTCTTTATCTGCATTTACCACTGCATTTCCCTCCCACGGTCTCCACATCGTAACACACAACGAATTCCTGCACTTAATGAAACAGATAAACTGGAAGTTGGAACTATGGCAACTGAGACTCCACGTGGAGTAGACATGCGACTGTCAGTTCAAGAAAATCAGGGTTGCTATTGGTTCTCAATGAAGGTGTTCCATTTCTGAAGTGTGGAGAGAGATTTATGACGGTCATTAGTGGGCGGGAGGGTGAGATTCCTTTGAGGGGCAAACTGCACTCGCGTTCACTAGACAGACTCTACTAGCCTGCAGAGCTAGTAGAAGGTGTGCTAGAGCACCAGGCGGCGCTACCGAGGTTTTCGGTAGTCTTCCCTGCGGGGTTGACGCGCGTTAAGTGGCGTATCCACTTCCATCCCGTCTTGACGTTGTGCTCAGCGGTGGGGGGGGGACTTTTTAAGAAATCAGGTATTGCCCTATGGAAAGAGCCCTGGAGCATCCATCGCTCCCGGGTAGGAGGCCCGGGTCCTTGGTCCTACAGGTGCAGGACTAATGGGAGTAGAACCTCTGCACATAACTGCACCACCACTACTACTGCTATTTCCTGAGAACATTTGGAATTCTTGAATGTTAATGTTGATAAATTAGGGCATACTATTTGAGACTTCAAATTAATTTAGGTCCATATCAGCATAATTCAGAATTGCTTAAGTTAAAGTTTCTTTCGATAAATTTCTAACAAAGCCATTTGTTATAAACGTCAACCTCCAGCTACTCAGAAAACATTGTACGAACATTTTCAACTAATTTACCATAAAGTTATTTATGAATTATTTACATTAATTTTGAATAGATTTAAGAGGTTCTACTGCATGTTAGGTTGTTTATTGCTATTATTCATATCTATATTACGCTTGAGGAGTTTTGATTGATTCTAAGAGACTACTTTGTGTATGTTTCAAACTTGTGAATATAATTCAACATGTAGCACTAGATGTTGCCGATGCAATACCTACTCATTGCACTTATCCATAAGTATTGCCATTTTTATTACTTGTTTACTTGTTTATTTATTTGATATTGGGATATATTGTGCTAAACTCACACAATGGAAAATCGTTGAAGGGATCGTGCATGGTTTTAGGGATATTTAATTTCGGGGATGTGCTGTATACATGATATGCGTGAATATTAAAGTTTATTGAATCATTTTCAGCTCTTTTTAGGCATCTGAATTCTCCGCGAGGCAATCAGTGGGTCCTTGCGAATCCAAATTAAATACTAAAATCAAACAAAATAAATGAAATGCTGTCGGATACGGACTCTTTGTATTCTTTCATGTATTTCTTATTTGCTTTGGAGCAACACTAGGACGTACTGCAAAAGTCATCACATATCCCGAGGTTAAACAACTACAACATATCTCTTATCAGTGGTTAATGAAATATTTGATGAATCAATCCCTTACATAAGATTTATGAAGGAAATCCTAAAATGCATCTGTGTAAGGTTATGTTTAAAGTCGTCACTATACTTGCCTAAAATTAAAATATCAGATGCAGGTACTGTATGGGGATTACAAACGAATGTTTCTATGTGTGACAATGGCTAACTTTTCTGAAACCCAAATGTCTTAATTCTCAAGTTGTCATTTCTCCACTGTAGAGTGCCATTATTGCGTTTAATTAATATAAAAATGGCACCTTTTGCCACATAAACTCTTATTATCTACGTAAACTCACATAGAATGCACAGAAACTATAAACTGAATTCTTAACAATCTCAAGTGAAGTACTGTCCACCAAAGCAGAGTAAGTCCCTGAGAGGAATGTGCCACCCATACACAGTGGGATAAGGACAACCAATGTCTGTGACAGAGAACGTATGCTACAGAAGGAGTGGAATCGTTAAGAAAACATAGCCCTATTTACCCTGTACATTAAAACCGAGAAGATTTATTCACAAAATCAGAAGCCGTCAAATGTTTTTGAATTGTCTGTAACTGAACTGACAGGGGGTGTCATAAACTTATCCAGGGAGGCTGTAGGATCCTTCTCCAATCCCCACTCGCTTCTCAGTCCCCGAATACTTTCTTTGCTGTGGTAAATTGTACCATCTATCCAATGAGTGGTATGAGGTAATATTAAGAGCCTTTTCTTTAATTCTTATGCTGAGATGACAGTATTTACAGGTTGAATACGTTTAGACTATCCAAAGTAATTAAAAGCCTTTCTATTGTATTAAAAATTAATTTACTATAATTAAAATTTATTCCAAGATTCAATCCCCAAAATGCCTTGGTATTCTCAGAGAGTTTCAGAATTTTCAGTGTTACACATAGAAGCATTAATTTATCTGTAACCTAACTAATATAAGAGAACAACTAGAAGGTTCATTATTGCTTAGCCATATAATACACATCATCGGAAAGTATTCAGATTATATTCCAATAAATTTATTCCTGTGATCCGCTTGTCAAACTCAACTTTTCGTTTTAATCAACCGATTTAGCAATAGCCTCAATAAGCTACAATACTGAGGTATCTAAAACTTACAAATCTGTAGCAGATTAAAGCGATGGTATTTTGGAATATATAGTTTATATATCCGTGTTATGAATTTTAATTCCATACAATAAAATTAATGTTTCTCAAACCTTTTTATTTTGTCGATGGTTAGGAGACACTGCACGATATATTACAAAAAATATATTCATTGAACATATTATCGCTTAAATAAGACCTCAGTGTTTGATTTCGACCGCTTTGTTTGAGCCGATTTGTACGCACAGTTAGACACAGACAGTAGCTGAACGTTATTACGTATAGCCCTTAATTTAGTAACAGGTGTTTCGTTTTATGAAGATAAGTGAACATATGATCAGCATTCAAAAGATTTCATCGAGCAACAGTGAGAATGCGTGCCGACTAATAACTAATAATTAAAATGTTTCAAATTTAGCAGCATAGCCTTTATGTTTACCATCTATTCAAGATTTTGAACTATGATTTTTTTTTTCTTTGTAATTCATGTCCTCCAACGTTAAGTCATATCGGATGATGAATGGAATGGATGAAATGATGCTCAAATGGGTCCTGGGTCCATAGAGCTAAGAGTTACCCAACGTTCGTCTTTCAGGATAAGGGAAAACTCCGGACAAAACCTTATCCGGGTAACTCACCCTGACCGAGATTCGAACTCGGGACCTCTTGAACGTGAGGCAGACACGCTACCATCTACGCTAACGAGGCTGAAGCAGTACACAGTAAATATTCCTAGTTTACATTCTATGAAATTAAGCTTAGTTTTATTGATCTCTAAAGATGTACATCCCTTTATAAAATGTTCACGATGTAATTTATCCAAATTGTTGCCTATCTCTCTAGTTTAGGTTCAATATAAAATACTTATTCAATAGTGTTAGACATAAATTTGTGAATGTGACTCAGCGGTGCATTCAAAGTTGCTTTATTTCTCTGCCGCTGTGGTAGATGAAGCAGCTTTCTCGACACTTCTGCCCTAGTGTGTGATGTCAGTGGTTTTATTGACCAAAATATCAATAGTACTCAATTGTATGTGCACGAAACAAGAAAAATCTGTTATAAATCTAAATAGCGTAATGTATGACGTTATATGAACTTCCATCTAAAGGCAATATCTTCGAGCTATATTAATAAACTTAAATTAAGTTGAAAAAGGCATCTGCTTGTTTCACAGCTAGGGAATTTACTTCTTTAGTTAATGTTTTTTAGAAATTATACTGTTGTTTAAAAAAATATATCTATGCATTTCGCTTTTTAACCATTTGCAGGAACGTAAATGATACATCAAAGAGGCCTTGGCATTTAAGAATTGATTTGAAACTCAAATTGTGTTAAATATAAAAAACGTGATGAACCTCTGTTGGAGAAAATGAGTTCCAAATCACCTATCACCAGAAATAAGTTTGCTTTATATTGAGCTTCATCTATGATGTAATCATTTTTAAAGACATTTAAACTAGGGGCATCAAACAGATATTAATTTATTTAAGTGTTTGATATACAGGTTAATCAAACAAGACTAAAATGTAAGGCAATTGCATCAGGTATTTAATGGAATTGTAGGACATCGAAGGGAACTAAAGCAGGTAGTTAATATCTCCAATAAAAGCTCTTCAAACCGAATATGGCATGTACGCAGATTTCAAGGACAGACAATTTAATGTATAAGGCTGAGTGTGATAGGTGTACATTTTAAGCACATATCCGATAATATTAACGTTAGATGAATTTATTCAATTTACTCAACAGAGTTTCCCTCAATCCAGAGTGTCATCATTTTATTTAATAAACAGGTTTAAAAACTAAGTAATACCTATGCATCTTGTTTTTGTCTGCTGTAAAGTAAATTAAAAATGGAGCGTATAGATTTAAGAAAATTCTGATGCACGTGACAGCAAAATGAACCAATAAGATTGCAAGAAGAATGCGTCATACAAACGCTATTAGCGACGCGAAAAGTTAGCCAATCACATAAGTCTCACCTAAAGAATTCACAGACTAGTTGTTTAGCATCAAAGAGGTGGCAAACCTGTTACATAAAATTATCTATATTCTTAGGCATCTTCACTATGACCGAACATGATACAAAATAGCGCGTAAATTTTTGAAAGTAAAGCCGAACAACTTCAGCACGAAGCAGGCGACAGCAAACCTTTAATATACCAACAAGTAAGTAATTATTTTAAAAACGATTAGTTAAAAAGAAGTAATTATTCACCGCAGCACAAGAGAAACGCAAAGGCTTAAAGTGACTAAAACTGGAATAATTCGTAAAGGTTACTGAATGACATAAAATCAGTTGAAGTCTGCAAAGGACGAAGTACTATCGTGTACGTCAGTCAGCACCAGTGTATATAGGTCACATATTAATAAACCAAATAATACGAGGAACTGTTTTTGTTACCCGTAATGACGTCTTCCACAGTCGTTACTAGGACAGACAAACCAAACCGATGTTCCATAAATTCCTTACCTATCATTGTACTAAAACTACTTACCACGGTATGAATCACAGCCAGCTGAGGCAAATACAAATGGCACCTACTACAAAGTAAACATCTAAAGGCTCATCAGTGCAGTGGAGCTGCAGCAGTAAGGAGGTGAAAGTAAAAACATTATCACCAACTACAGCATGACAAAGACTTCCAAGTTCCGAAGCAATTGGTACAAGCTATACCCAAATATGCACAAATAAGTATCTACTTTAGTGCAGCTTCTGTGACAGAGAGGGATAGATTGTCTACATGTATCTGGTAGTTTTATAGAGGTAGAAATGAATCCCTAAACGTTTATTTATTTGTTTCTTTATTTATTTACTGCTTGGGCTATGATTTTTTTCTACAGGAGCCTTGTTCCTTAAGTTTTGCATTTAGTTGCAACACTTAAGGAAATGAAAATAGAATGCAATGGTTTAAATGCAGAGAACTACCTACAGAACACCCCAAGAAGCAAGTATCATTAATATTTTGGTTAGGTTATTACATAAGTGCAACAAATTAACAAGTTTAGCATTTGTACTGAAACACTGCATAGATACATACTGTATCTTTCATTAGTAGATAGTATATCATTACATCAGAATTACACTACACTCTTTTGTATTCGAATTTGGTGTTAACGCTTATGACAAAGCAGATCCTATGTTTTCTACTATGAACGGTACAGCCAACTGATCACCAGCCTCATTATACAATAGTTTTTTTTTTCAAGAAAGTAACGAATGAAGATTACTCCTGAATATATTCATTCAGATAGAAATTAATTTAAGAAAGAAAGAGTATGTTTTTATGACACTTGTATATTTTGGGAGAATGCACAGTATGACATCAATGTGTTTGAGGCTAGAAAGATTCTATATAAATCAAGCATACTCTAATATATATCTAAAATGATATACCTCCTTAAAAATAATGCAATTCCTAAATCCTTAAAGTGAGGTAAATTACGAATAACGAATCCATTTTCCCAATGTGCTGCACTAACAGGCTAGTGAAATGTTTTCCAAATGAAGCCTGTTAATTAAACATTGCATAGAGTTAAATTTATGTTTAGAAAAATGAATATTTCGGATAAATAATAATTATTTCTCTCCGATTTTGATCAGCTGACAATGGGTGCTTTACAAGGATACGCTTAACAAGCAATCCTTAGGAATATTTAAAATCCTAAATCCAAGCTCAAGGGAATTGGACAAGCATTTCAATGAGTAGTGGATTAAAAGAGTTCATTGTTTATGCTTCGGGCAATGAGGCTGGTTGGAAGCCTTACTTGTACGCATCTAAACTTCTTGTTGCAATAAACGTTTCAATATGATTTACAATAATTTGAATTTTTCATTCTCTCTGAACACCAAGACTAATTTAAAGACAACGTTAAACGTTTCTGAAATTAAGCTTTATTGAGTTTTGCAATACATTATTATTCTCCAATGAGAAATGAGTAAGAACGAGAACCTCTGGCTTTTAAAAATTTTTGAATTATGAACTACATTACCCACTGTTTCAACTATTAACTTGATCAGGATCTTAACATTTCTTAGTAAATATTTGACGAAGGGGGAAATAACCATCTGTTCTGTGGGTCCATAATGTACAGAAATACAAAAAGACTTCTCACCAAAACAAGATAGTTCCTTCCAGATCACAAACGTGTTTTTCTCTTTCTCTCTCCTCTCAGGGTTGCTAAACATGAGATGCGAAAGCATAAGATAGTAATGAGGATGACAGCGCAGTCCGAAGTCAGATGTCCCATTAGATGTGAATGCGGCAGAAAAGTGATACATGCAAGGTTAAGCTTCTTCACTTAATCAATAATTTATGGAACAAAGGCACAACCTTCGTGGAAGATGGGTTAGCTTTTGATCACGTATTCGAGCTTTATCACTACACGGTGCGGCGTGTCACTGCTGTCTAGGTTGCATAAGTAAAACCTGAAGCTCTCAGGGGATGAAAAAGTTAATGAAGTAAACGACTTAGCATAAAATTCAATAGACTATGTGCATTATAAAACGGCTTAGCTGTGTTAAACGGTTGCCTTCACGTTCTCTATACTCAAACCTAATAGAAAATGTAAAGAAAAGCTACAAAGGGTCACTTACGCCAAGGTAAAAACGGTCTGCTAAGTACTGTCTGCAAACGCCAGCAGACTGTACAAAGGATGAAAGGTTTGTTATCTGCGACGTCCTTACCCAAAAGCCAGTAAACATTTCTATCGTCCTTACTTTAATCTATAAGCTTGATAATAACTAACTTAAGCACCGTTATATAAAATACAAAGAGATAACAACATAAAAATGCTCGAAATCTGCAACTGTGTAAAGGATAAAGTTCACATTAATTTAAGTAATCATTACATATAGAGACTCATTCTAATAAATGTACGAGGTATTAATTTTGGTATGAAGTTTTTTGTAACAAATGATGACTACATTTCCTTTACAGCAAATGTTTATGTACACACGTATACAAAACACAACCCCCTCTTTCAAAAATGTCTGCGGTGATCATTCCTGTGCAACCTTCTGCCAAATAGAGCAAAAACTTGGACATATAAAGTAACTGTGGAAAATATATGGCTACAATTATTAAAACAATGCATTAATTCGTTTCATTTATACTTAATAATACGCCCGTTTACGCTCTTGAATGTTCCCAAAAGCTCTGTTGACCCTCTGTGGATGACTGTTGGTGCAAATAACTCATGTAACTTATATTTCAGGAGGATAATTCTGAATTCGCAACAATCCAATCCTGTGGTTGTCACTTCACTTTCTGCATTGGAGTGGAAAATGGTGTTGTGCAATGTCTGTGATTGAAAACTCATATTAGGTGTAAAATCAATGACCAACCGAGCGTTTAGGTATCCCAAGCCACCAGTATCCTAACTGCCAATCATTAGCACCACAAAGAAGTTCTTAATAATCATTTATATAACTGTATAGAATCGAAGAGGGCTAGATAAATGTGGCAATTGTAGCGATTTGTATGAGTTCGTGATATTTTGTTGGCTACATTGAGGTTACAGTTCATTAATTTCGAGCACAGAGTACAATTTACTCATTATTTTAATCATTTTATTCAACCAAACCTAACCAAGTCAAAACTTTCTTATTCTTTCTTAACCAAGTTTTCACCGATATACAGAATGTTTCAAAAACCACTTCAAACTTAACCCGTTATAAATAGTTGAATATTTTAGATAGGATAAAAACAAAAGCAGTCACACAATGGGAAAGCAATGAGTTCTAGTTTTAATTTCAGCGTTACTATGGATACAAATTTGTTGAATAAACAACGGTGAGTTTATTCATACTGCTATAAGTATTTGAAAGTTCCAAATAATGGCACTATCACTAAATCATAGAATACGGCAAAGCTTTTATGAAAGCAAAAGAAATCTGTGAAAAGATAGAACTCTTAACATTTTAAGAGCAGTTTCATTCGTAAATATGGGGATGTGTTCAGTATATTTGGGGAAACCGACTCTGTTGCTGGTAACAAGAAATCTGGAAGGCCAAAGGTAATATGATGCCAGTGTTGCTGACGGGCTTCATACAAATAATGAGGAAGTGGAAATACTAATTATGGAATTAGTAGAGATGCACAGGTATCAAGGCAACTCCAGATGAATTAAACCACAGTCTGCAGCATTCTGAGAAAACATCTTGGCCTGCAGCCATATAAACTGAAACTAACGTTTGTACTCGGAGAAATTTGGTTAGGAAATGACCATTAAATTGTAATTAAGGTATTCATGATTTAAAAGTTACTGTATGGTGTAGCTTCATTTCACAATTTACTATTAGTTCGTGTCTTCTGAAGGAAGACAATAATGGTATAAGGTAGACTGTTACTCTAAATGGGCACAGCTATGGCGTACCACAAAACTTTGTCCCTAGGCTAAGAAATCACCATATGGAAAATATAATCATAATGCATAATAGTGCTCCATCCCACATCTATAACCCTACACAACAATTTCCTTCTTTCCTTCTTTCCTTTGATGTAAATATATTGGCGAGCAAAGAGTTCCACTCGGGGCGACGGTTTGATACTAATGATGCTTAGCTCAGGGTAAAGCAATGAGGTTTATCTCCGGGTATGCGTGGATATGTGTGTAAAGGATAATTTTAATCACACTGGAATGCCCGTTTCAAACTGATTTATTGGCTGCTTCTTTTTATCAGAACATCGAACTTGAAGTTGCCGACCAAGGGTTACCAGTAAATCACTGTTCAGAGAGACTGAAGGTGGAATGCTTATTACTCGATAAACTTAATTCGTTCTTCACGTACATATGAACCGACAAATATCTTCTCTCATCACTTTTGGTCTGTCTTCGACCAAGACAGAAGAAGAGGACTGCGCAAAATCGGCCTCACGCCTCGGACTGAATGTCCTTACAGCTGCGCGTGATTGTATAGCTTTCACTTTCTCGAAGCCCTTTATACACACAAAGATTCCCTTTGTGACTATTTTGTCATGCCATTATTAAGGGTCCGAAGAATGCCCTCTTCAAATAAAAGTCAAGTGCTACCCTTTAGTATTCTGTTTGTCCCGTGTCTCTTGTTACACGACTCAACCAACTGCACCTGTTCGTGTCGTAACAAACATACAAGACTCCTTTGAAATCCATTACGATTCTTTATACATTGAACCCCTTAATTTCGGTATCACCTTCGTTCCTTCCTTCCTTCCTTCCTTCCTTCCTTCCTTCCTTCCTTCCTTCCTTCCTTCCTTCCTTCCTTCCTTCCTTCCTTCCTTCCTTCCTTCCTTCCTTCCTCCCTTCCTTCTTTCTTTCTTTCTTTCTTTCTTTTCTTCCTACCTTCTATCTTTGCTTCTTTCTTTCCTTCTTTCTTTTGTCTTTCTCTCTTTTTTCTTTCTCTCTGTTTCTTTCTTCCTTTCTCTCTCTTCCTTCCTTCCTTTCATTCTTTCCCTCTTTCCTTCGGTCTTTTCTTCTCTCCTTCTCTCCTTCTTTGTTTGTTTCCTTCTCTCTTTCTTTCTTTCTTCCACTTCTTTCTCTCTTATTCCTTTTTTGCTTTTTTCATTCCTCTTTTACTTTCTTTCTTTTTTACCTTCTTTCCTTATTTCTTTCCTTTAATCTTTCCCTCTTCATTCCTTCTCTCTTTTCTTTTCCTTTCTTCCCTTTCTTGTTAGCTGGCTATTGACTTGCTGGCCTAGGCTGTTTTGCTTTATGTAGCATTTGCAATAACTACAGCTAAGGCTTTCTCTGCAGCCTAATTTGGGAGATTTTTACTTCGATTCTTAATGGAATCTTTACTGAAGCGATTTTACTGTCATAAGCGATGACGCTGTCATCATTAATGCGTCATGTACAGAAAGGAATCTTAAATTTTGCCGAGCGAGTGAAATTTATAGACGCTTTGACATTAAATTCTAATGCATGTCATTTCATACTATATATAACCTACACATGTTCTCTGGGCAACTGTTAAACTCACTTAACCGCGTAGTAAAGCGCTACCTTCTTAACCACCATAATTGCAGTTAATGAATATTTATTACTTCTTCCATTGCATGCTACGCGCATATAAGGAAGTATAGAGCTGAGTTAAATTCCAATCCTCCAGCGCCATTATAATTATGGATCGTGTATTACAGATCATGCTTATGATTACCCTTGTTTTAACATATAAGATTTTTGGCATAGCACATGAACATGGCTGCAGAGAATTAGTCTAGGCTTGTAGAACTTTGCATACTATCAATCCCAGCAGTAATGTGTTTGACGAGAGAAACATATTAATACAGTCTGTTCAGTATTAAAACTCTTTCACTCAAAATTATATCACAATTTTTACTATGTACTGTTCTATTTGTTTACAGCTTAGGCGTCTAACAAATTCACAGTCAGTGCCTCTTTAACTAAATGATTTATAATTTAAGTAATTCAAAGCTCTTATATTCCAGTTTACAATGTAAAATAATACAACTAATGCATATTTCGGGATATAGGAGTGTTTTCAAAGCAATTTAATCCCCAAAATTTTGAACCACCTCACTACGACCACACTCACCATAACTATAACCGCCTCCTGTACACCAACACCATTATCACAATTATTTGCCTAAATAATTATGTTAATGATGACACACCATATATCAAACTGCTACTACTACTGCCACTCTTTTTATTCCTGTGAATGCAGCCATAGTGAACTCCGTGCATTAATTAGGCAACAAGATACGCCAATCAGAACTTGGGAATGGCAACGTCACATTAACTTAAAAAAATAATAATAAATGGATTGAGCAGTTCATACAGTTACACATAGAGAGTGAGATGATGCCGTCATTACGTGTGCGACTCACATTAGGGATGTCATGGGTTCGATGCCCGTTGACCGCGCGCACTGACAAGCGTTTTTCGTAGTTACCCTTACATCCCAGGCGAATGCTGAGGTGCATGCTTTCAAGGCAAGATTTTATTGCCAGAATTTCACTTCCGTATGACTTTTGAGAGGTGGTGTATGAAGTGCTGGAAAGAGGGCGCATATACTTGCACATTGTAATTGGTGTTCTCGACGCTAGGCGGCGTTACGTAGTCGCTATCCTCGCGTGGGGAGGTGCTTGTCGACCACGGACTAGGAGTGTTGCTGGCTGCGGAGCGATCATGGCGCCGGGATGAGGAACTCCCAGCACTTGCTGGATTATTTTGGAACTTCGAGAAAAGTAGATTTAGTCCTCCTTTATTTCTAAAATATAATGGTTGGATACCGATATTGTGTCAGCACATCACAAAGGAAGCCCGAAAACACTGTCCTGCTACAGTGTTGCAGAAGGAATTAATATTTCTAGTGCCGGAAAACGTTCTAGAGTCGATCTACATTTCTCATCTTACTGAGGTAGACAATACAAAAAGGACCAGTCTAACAGATGCTTAAGACAACTCAACACCGCAAGAGTTTTGAGCACCCGTGCCCACTTTTCAGGATCGCGGGACACGGTAACAGCTCCTTGATGCATTTAATTAGCTGGCATTGGGCCACGAAGCGCTGCTATTAAATGAGGTATTAACAGATGTATAGCCCATTTTATAATTAGACTGACATTTTAACTAATGTGTTCACAGCAGTAAAGTGAAACTAATTCCTAATACAGAACTTAGGTGACTTCTAATTGGTTAATGTTAGATATTAATCGAGGTAGCAAGTGACCGCGTCCTTAAGTGGTTGGATTAGACATAGTTCCAGCAGAAATCAATTCATGTTTAATTTTAGCCAATCGGAAACATCCCACTGTCTCCCCGGTGTAGTCAATCACGTGATAGGAGTCGTTATCTCTTCACTGGTGTGTACACTTACTGTCCAGCAACGCAAAGAAGTTCCCTGAAAGGAAGGCGCCCCCTTACACAGTGGGATAAGGACAGCGAATGTGTCTGACAGAGAACGCATGCTACACAAGGAGTAGAACCATTAAAAACATACGCTTCTGTATACTTTGTACACTAAAACCGAGAAGATTCATTCACAAAAGTAGAAGCCGTCAGAATATTTTTGAATGGTCTGTAACTGAACTGACATGCGGTGTGATAAACCTATCCAGGGACGGTGTGGGAACCTCTTCCAACTCCCCGTAAGTCTCATCCCCAGGAGACTTTCTCTCCTGTGGTATACTATAGTTGCGGTGTCAGTCTCAGAAAATGGACTATGCATTGAGGAGAGAACTGTATCTTGCTTAGTATGGAACTTCCACTCCGAAACTCACCGCCAGGACAGGGGAACATCGAAGGGGCGACCTGAGGATGCTCGATCTGTAAATCAATCTGTTGCCCTACTTAATTCATACTTTCTTTCTGGAGCATAAGTAGATGTGGTATGTAATTCGCCTTCGTTTCAAACCCCTACTTCACGTTCAAGAGGTTCCCGAGTTCGAATCTCGGTCAGTGTGAGTTACCTGTATAAGGTTTTTCCTGGGTATTCCCTTATCCTTCAAGACGAATGTCGGGTAACTCTAAGTTCCATGGAACCTCGACTCATTTGAGCATCGTTTCACCCAATTCATTCACTGTCCGATATGACTTAACGTTGGAGGATGTAAATAACAAAAAAAAAAAAAAAAAAAAAAAAAAAAAAAAAAAAAAAAAAAAAAAAAAAAAACTTCGTACCCACCGTATCTAACACTATTTTTTCAGAACACTAATTTTCCCTCCTTACCCTCTTACATTGTTTTAGCGATGCAGCTACAATCCGCTTTATGTTTGCTGTAGCTGCAGCAGTGTTAGCCATCGACTAGCACTATGTATTATTTTGAGGACTAAACATTTTTGGACTAGCTTTTACTGATATCTTTTCACTTTCTTCTCATTATCTTAAAATTATTGATCATTTCTTTTAAATAAATCGATATATTCTCAGAAAAGCTGCACAATCATATTGGTTGAATAATTTCCGTTTCCTTAAGAGCTTTAGGTGTTGATACGACATATTCCACGGCATTGAAAGTACACAGAAGTTTCTTTGTACCTCACAGACTTTGTATATGTCTTGATATTCTTCTGGTCAATACGATGTGTAACAAATATACATATACCTAGTCTAAATATTAAATCGGGGATGTATGCTTCTATATTGGGACCTTAAAAGCATTACTTAGTGAAGCAAGGAAGACACAGTCAAAACAGATAAACTCGAATGAGCTATATAAATTTTAGTGGATATAATAGTAGGTACTTCAAGGAATGGATACTCTTTGTAGGTTTGCATTTTTTGAATATGTTTACAGGCCGTATCTATAGTAGAAAATAACGGAAGCAACAAAGAAAATGGGCTATAACATTCTCTGGCGAAATGACTTCATTCCGGACGTTTCCAAAGGGCCGCCCCTGCGTTAAAATGTCAGTGACACTAAGACGTAAAATGTGATGGCAATAAATCACTGGAGCAACCCTCCTGACACCCGCCAAAGAGCTGCTCCTTGTCTTCACTCGTGAATGCTTCTGGACCCAGCAGGCGTTCCCGCGGCACAACATGTGGATTGTGAGCTGACGGCAAACATCAAAGGAAGTCTAAGATATGCACTAGGAGTCAAACCACGTTTAGAGAGAGAGAGAGACAGAGTGACTTATGGCGATGGCAAGTGAAGAGTAGGAAGAGAAAAAGGACGTTTACTGAATGAGCGACAGGATCCAGCATGGTGGTCGGCGGTTGAGTGTTGTTGTCAGATGTATTACATCTGTTAGGATGCATACAGTGAGACTCGGAACTAAGTTTTCGACAGACGCGCCTTTGATTATGTTTGTGTCTATGATAAACTTCAAAAGCTTAGGGTATATGAATCAGCCATAACTACCGATGTCCTTGTATGTTCTTCAATATCAATTATCATATATTTTCGCAAATTTTAAAAGTACGTACTTGGCACTGAAATTGTTAATTTTTGCAACTTTAATTTAATCTGCTCCACCTTTTTTCCAAATTTACTTACATAAAATCATATTATACAATTAATTTTCATGATCCTGTGTAATTAACTTTCAATAATAATAATCTTCAGTATATGACTGTAACACCAGAAACTTAGCGAAGTTTAAAGTTTTACATTTATACATTATTTATTAAAACATTGTTCCTTAAACCAAAGATTAAATTATGTGTGAAGTGAATAATTTTCCTCAAAAATGAATAATTTAGAATATGTAACACATTCAGTTTGTCACAAATAAATCGTATATTCAATTATTAAGACTCTAAATGCTAAGAAAAATAAAAAAGCTCTTTGTCTGCATTCGTGAAAGTTTAAGAAAAGTATAATGAAAAGTTTAAATAAGGTGTACAATATATATTTTTATACAGTGGGGAAGTAGTTTAAGGTGAGGAAAGAAATCAAGAAAAGTGAATATCTAATTTTAAAATTTCAGCTGCACTTTATATACACCACACCTCATTTAAACGTGATATTTTGGGCATTTAATAGCCAAGAAAGTGAAAGACAGATTATATTTTAACTAAATTCTTCCGATATGACTTAACGTTTGGTGTGGGAATTTTATCTTGTTGTGGCCTTTTGGTGTGGTAATGCAGGACGGGTAAGGGTTACGTGTCGGTGAGCAAGAGTACTCTTTCAGGATCCAGCAAATATTACCAGCAATTATCACCAGCCAATGAAAAGCACCGCTTCAGTTTCCTATGGATTGTTTATTCCCACAGATCTTACTTGTCGGGTTGCTCGGATTTTCTCACTTGCTCTCACTCTCGCGTTGCCTTGTCTGTTTGAGAACATTTAGAATAATTCCACCATGTTTGAGATCTAGCTTTCGTTATAACCAACCTAGTGACGCTTCTCACCTCGCCCTACTCTCGGCTTCTTCCTAGATTTGTTTGTCTATCTCCACCCACTTTCTATTTGTTCTCTATTTCACGTTTATCACGCGGTTTACGCTACATTTTACTGGGGAGTTTATTTCTACGATTTTACCTTATTAGTAATTTCCATTCACCGTCAACTGTGCAGCAGTCACGGGCCCACCCCCTAAAGTTCTATGACTCTTTGGTGTCATAACGGTACAGCATCTTGCCTCTACATATTTCCCTTAAACCTCGTTATTGTCTGAGGCTCGCTGGCGAAGGAATTTTGGGCTTCTATTGTCCTATTATTTACGTATCTGGCCTCGTCTGCCCGTTTTAGCTTAAGGCAACTTTTTCCTTATATTTATTTCATTTGCACGTTATTCCTGTTACAATATTTCTTTTTTACTTTATTTCATATATCATTTATTCCCAATTGCTTATTAATAATTTATATGGTTTTATCATCCCTTTCTTACGTTCTTCTATCGGAAACCTGTGGTTTCCGCTGCACGTTGAAGTACGTAAATTAAGACAAACAATTTTAACTAAACACTGTGAAAGATATTTTCCATTTAAATGTTTTTTAAGACAAATTTGTGTTCGAGATTTTATCGGAAATCTGTATCCGCTAGCCATAAATAAGGCTGTATGGAATGATATTGAGCAGATAACTGGAAACACGCCTTGGTAGCGTAAGTAGTAGCGTATCTGTTTCACGAAGGCCCGATTTCGAATCACGCTCAGGATGAGTTAACCAGAGTAAGGTTTTTTTTTTCCTGAGTTTTATCTTATCCTTTAAGATAAAAGTCTGGTAACTCTAAGCTCTATGTTCCCTGGGTTCATTTGAGCATCATTTCACCCATTTCATTTACCGCCCGAAATGAGTTAACGTTGGAGGAAGTAAATTAAAAAAAAAAGTACCTGGAAATATTACATATAAGTAGGGCCCGGAGGTTGTTGACCTAAAAGTTCTCTAAAAATGAGCTATAAAGATCCCTTAAAATATAAAGAAATCCACATAAAATGTAAAAAAATCGACCGAACAAAAATTAACAATTTATTTCATAATAATTAATTAATAACT
Source organism: Mantis religiosa (assembly GCA_030765055.1). Lineage (NCBI taxonomy): Eukaryota > Metazoa > Arthropoda > Insecta > Mantodea > Mantidae > Mantis > Mantis religiosa. Next base: position 63,282,537 of record CM060948.1, read on the forward strand.
GTCACAGACAAATAATGAATATATGGTTGGAATAACCACATTTTAAAATTAACTTTCTTAGTAAATAAAGGCCATTTTCAGTTTTATAAAATATGAAAAAATAGGTTACTGCACCCATTAGCCATTGGTCATCTTCAAGTTATCAAAAGTAAAGGAACAGCTAAAACTGTTTTATACTTTGAGAAACTTCTCTCCGCTTCAACAGATGTTATAGGTGCATATTTGAAAAATACCATGTCACTGCCTGTTAAATCCTGTTCAAAAATATCAGTTCTGAAGTTTTCTCCTGACAGGATATCGGCAATCTGACAAACTGTTTGGTTTCCTTTATTTTTGTCCAACATAAATTTTAGTTTCTGTCTAATTTTGTCTCCAATCTCACCTTTTACAGTTTGTATCCTCTCTTCTACAATCCTCACTAACTCAATTAACTTATCCAATGTCATGCCACTTTCTTGAAGGTGGGCTATATTATCCGTCAAAAATGCAAAATTTGATTTAATAAAAGCTAGTTTACCTTGGATTTGAGTATCAGAAAACAGATCCTGTGCGCTCTCAATTGCTTTAGAATCTACCCTATCAAAACTATTCACCACTTCTCTCACTATTTGAAAATTGTCACAGTGATGTATATATATAAAGCCCATGGGTCAGGTCAGGTCCGCCACGGGAATCGAACCCGGCCTCCCGAATGCGGGCTACAGATGAAAATGCCCAATAAATTCGTGAAAAAGAAGGAAAACGACCGGAAAATGCATCTAAATGTTAAAAAAAGACTTTATTATAAAAATGTGGAAAACATGCATTTTGATGACCTATAAAAACCATATATATCTAACGTATTTGTTCCAGAATGCACTTAATTTCCAGTAAGCATCGTCTGTGACTACTCAGAAAAAAGATGACTTTTCTTGAAAATCCGGGCCCTACATATAAGATTGAAATGTTTGGATACAATTTATATTTTGTTTTGTACAATGTTCAAGATCTCGAGATTTCACAGTCATGAATTTCCTCGGATAATGATTGGGTGATGATGTTCCCTTTAAACCGAACGGTTAACGATTTATTTATTGTTTACATGTCACATACTTTTGAACCCAGTGAGCTGTAACGTTATTAATTCTCATACATACAGTCAATACACGCCCCTTCAAAATTGTATTCCTGAAATATAAATATGCTCTAATTTTACAATGATACTTTTATAATAATAACCGGTCAGAGCAACCGGTAAGTTACTTTGTAGTTCCCACTTCCATATTTAAAAAATGATTCCATTATTGTCCTGAAATTAAACATTGGTGAAGCATTGTTTTGTACAGCTGCTTCAAGAATCGCGTACTGTTCGTTACCAATGTGTCTTTCTGTAATCCCTATTAAGACTAAAAACTATCAATGCATTGATTTATTTGTGATTTTTGTCTCATTTTACTCAGATATAGTGGAGATTTCTGAAATATAACAAAATATTGTCATAATTTGAATGGTCGCCCGTTGTTGAATCACAAGGGAAGAATACTTTTAGTTTATGTGAAGGTGAAGTTGCAACTGGTAACGATAATGGTAACTATGATTACTTCCCTTTAAAACAGAAAAAAAAGGACGGCGAGAGTAGAGGGCCTTTAAAAACAGAATTGTTTAACTTAAAGCATTTTTAAAGAAATGTATATCTGTAATGTGTAGTAAAAACATTGTATAGTATTTGAGTGCTTCTATTTTAAGATCCTTATCCAGGTTAAGTTTCTCTAGCCTATCATTGCTTTAATCTAACATATGGTTATACGTTCACGTTTATTGAAATAGGTGCAGAAATTACTTACTGATCTGCTAAGAGCTAATGTCCTTAAGCACATTCTTGGGGTTTGTACAAATGGCTATGGTTGTATAATTCATTACTAAATATTTGTCATAAATTTTTGTATGCTCACATATATAAAGATTTTAAATGTAGTTCTTTGATTTGAGCTTAGTAATGAACAAATGTTATTACAAACCTTCGAGTATTGTTTTAATTTCTTCTATACTTAATGTTATAAGCCAGAGTTTATTTTGATCTATAGAAAAATAAATCAGCTTCCGAAAGCTGAGTCCTTGTTGCATATAAGTTAGATATTTCAAGTGGTTTCGTCACTATTAACCCACCCACTCCATTTTTCCCTCATTTCCGCTTTGTTCTGTCTGCTGAGTTCATCCTAATATTGTCCACCAGCTGGTGTCCCATAGTGACTGAATATTAGTCCCATACGACATTGCTTTCCATACATCTCCTGTCAAACATTTCCTTCATATCCAGTGATCCCTTCGTTATGTTTTGTTTCTTTGCTTCTGGATATCTTCGTCTCTCCTTCACCACTTCCGATTCTTGTTCAAATGCACGTTGTGGATATCGGATGTTTCTGTGAACTTTTTCATAACATCCAAGCTTCCGCAGCTCATATATTACGAGTCCACATCACTCATATCATTAATCTCTTCTTTCACATGTGTGTTAATTGATGCAACTCTTTGTCATTCTGTACGGTAAGTCAAGAAAATGAAGTCATGGCGGAAACATTTAATGTCACTGCGGAAATTCGAACCGATTCAGTGCTCTAACACATAGCTACCATACCCGAATTCTCAATGCACCTATAGGACATTTAAGTGCAAAGTGAACGTTCATTAATAAATTTTAAGCTTAGTGTTCGATGTTAGACAAGGAACAAATTAGATCAGTTTTAACACAGAATAAACTAGATGAAATAGGAACCATTTAGAGAGGTCAATTATTCACAAATCCTAAATAAAAATTATATACACGCAATTCAGAGAAAAACCTTTGGTTGGGCTAAACTCATGTCATCATATATGCCACCTCTTTAACTGCCTTAAGCGGGATGCCGCACCTATTTTGCCCCTGAGTGTTTCTTAAACACCTCAGTAGTTAAATGCAAAATACAAGCAGATTGCGGCGGGGGGGGGGCGATTTATCCCTCCTGAATACTGACGTAACAACTAGACCGAGGTACCCTATGAAAGTGTTAGACTCTACAGATTAATGCAAACACCGTTGATACTGCGCTTCAGAAAAACCTGTAATATTGGGTGAAACGCGTCAATATCACCTGAAAGTTTAGGTTTGATATGCAATAAATGTTAATAGAAGAATAATGAAACAATAAGAGATATGCTGCGTGCTTCTTAGGAGGGATTTTAATGCGTCTCTGCCGGCACCATTTCGCCGGTGACTCTCTTCCCCCGCGCAAGTGGGTTACCATGTTTTCAATGGTCATGTTAGGGTATAACATGCAATGTAATTGTGTACGTGCTTTTCTCCTTATGTTTTTCTGCAGCGTTGGGCTCAGTTCGACCAAAGATAACAAAGATAATCTCAGAGACAAGGCAAAAGTTACCGGCTGGCGTAAAAATCAATCCCCTCCATCTTACACAATTAATTATTTAATGTTATGTAATCCTATGGTAGATTGCAACACTTTCTTTATCTTTTAATGATAATTGTTATAGCTGAACATTGGCAAAAACTAAATAAATAAAAAATAAAAATGTTACTCACGTTGTCACTGTCTCTCACTATAACAAATGAACTCCGACTTCCGACTTCATCTAACGTTCGTTGATCCCTTAAATTTCGATCATGGAGGAATAAGAAATTCAAATTTGATCCCTCTTTTGTTTTGAATTACTTGTGTCTTCTTATAAATTTAATATATGTTGATTACTAAGAATAACGGAGGCTATATATGCTCCTTGAACAGCAATTATTTCTTCCTGGTGAGCGCTTTTCTCTAATAGTGGCGAGATAGGCCGAATACAACAATATGGAACCCATGCAGCTGCATTAATCAGAAATCACAATTAAAACCTGTGATATTTTTGTTGTTGTTATTTAACAGTGCTTTGCATAGTATTTTCTAAGGCCCTATTATCATCATCGTCGTCGTCATCATCATTATCATCAACATACCTTTGTATTGTTCTGTGAGGTCTCTTGCATAATTCATTTTAAATGCCTCCATGGTAACTCAAGGTTATGAGCAAGTGCAAAGTAAGACTAAATGTTATAGGAACAGACCTATAGGTGTCACAAGTTTTATCTTAATGATTTAAGGGCCCTGTGATCCTATTAAGAAGCTAAGTAAATTAACAAAGGACACTAGTACAAGTCCTCTTTGACTACTTTGAACTAGTTAAGCCTTTAGGTGACTCTGAAATGATAATTATAAAAATAACAAGTTAATACTTAATGAAAGTTCTGCAAAATGTGATATAAGCAATTCTCTGCTTGTTAACTAAAACTTTTGCAACCCGCACTTCATGTGCATTTTCTTCCTGTGGTATTTGTATTTTTCAACAGTTTTTCGTGCACTTATTTATTTGTTTATTTTTGTCCTTTATAGTGTATCCTAAGGTTTAAGTTAACTCCTTGTTTCAGTGTATCAAGCAGTAAACTGTCAACGTTCTACATACACAAAGCTCTTGGGTACTTTGTATAATTTGTATCATCAAATTTCTAAAGTAGATACAAGTCAATGACTATGCAAGAATAATAATGGGAGGACTCAAACGGAGGTGTCTCCAAAAAGTACAGAGAGCACTGCAAATGGGCCTCAAAGACCATTTTGCTTCTAACGTGACCCTCGCGAAGGTTGAAGGGGGCTCGAAAGGCAATCAAACCGGAGCAACGAGTGCGCCAGCAAAGAGAACGTCCCTTGCGATTCCAGGTGGCGTACATCCTGGTCCCATTAGTGACAACTTCCCAGGAAGGAGACCACAGCAGACTGACCAAATGCCATGAAGAAACCTTTCCAATCCGCGCTATCAACCTTCCCGCTGCAATACAACAAACGCCGTCGCCTGCTCCTACAACCTTGAAACAGATGATAAGTAATGATGAGAATGGAAAATGATATACATGGTAGAAGAGAAACTAACCCAACAGTGGCCCAACAATCCGGGAAAACTAAGGATACTAATGCATGATAAGACGACCGGTCTGACGAAGTTGGCCGGTCCCATTACGAGACTGGCGCGTTTTTCAAGAAGCCATCTTGGTCGGTAGGGACCACATAAGGAGTACTTATGATTTTTTAGCTATTAACGAAGGCACTTAAATATCGATATGTTCTTTTGCGAATAGCGTCCCGTTATATTTAACAGTTGATCTATGCACATAATGTTCATTATCTTAATACCAGCACAAGTATTCAAGATGGGACACCGGAACAGCTTTTTCCAAACTAGTAGACATAGAACCAGATGCAATTTGAGGTCAAAACAGTAAGACCATATTGCACAAAATATGGGAACTTAACGGGATAAAATGTGTCTTGGAAAATCACAAGCCACAACATGGACGAGACGGTGGATTTTTGACTTTTTATTACAAAATAAAATGTTCTGCAACACAATTGTCCGTTTCTGACATATTACTGATATTTTTCTGGTTTGCTAAACATGAAGTATGTGTTGTGATAAGAGTTAATTCTTCTTACAGGTGCATGTTTGCACTTGTATTAACGCTATAGGACCCACAGGACACCGCTCATGTCAGCCATGCCATTGAGTGTGTACCAAGGTAGAACAGAATGTAAAATAGTTCCACGTATAAATTGGTCTTACAGGTTATAAGAGTGTTAGTACAATTTTTAACCAACTTCTTGTACAGACAGATGCTGCAAGAATACAAATAACTTTTGCAGCTCGCGTTATATTGTTCTGCAGACATAAAAGTTACAAAAAGTCAGTATTTTGTTTATAACACCGGTTATAAGACCATATAAAGGCAGAATATACCTAAGAGGGCACCGGTTTTCATAGAATGCGTTCTTCTACTCTATAAATTGACAGGTTAGTATAAAAACACAGCACTGGAAACAGAGGTGAGTTCTTACACAGCTTGTGTTGTACTGTGATCTATTTATAGAAATTCCAGGAGTAAAGGTACAGGTAGAGGTAGAGGTAGATTAGAAGACGGAGAGAGCACCCATCACTTCGACAAGCAATTGGATCTCCTGTGTGTACATCCCTGGAAGGAAACGATAAGATGAAGGAACTGCAGGAGACGTATGGCCTACAGGAAGGGACAACTTGCGTAGCGTTCCCTTAAGTTACTTTTTTGACCACGAGGCCACCGCTCGGCAGCGACCCACTCAAATCGTCGGAAGTTGACTCGGATATCTTCTCCAGCAGGAACCGGGAAAAGTCCCACTCAACATAGTAAGCTCCCTCTAGAAGCGCAGAGGTGTTACCTATCGCAAGCATCCACTTCATCTACCCGCCGTTGACCAAAACAGCCCCAGGATCATCCTCCACCATGAAACAGGGAGAGGAAATGGGAGAAAATATGAGAGAGGAGAGGTACGGTAGAAGGTACCTCAGAGGATTCGCATAGCCGACCAGGGAAAAACCAATGGTCAGAGCAGGCGGCCAGCAAAGCTTGAACCAGGGACCAACCGAATGTGAGCCTCGCGCGTTCCAGCGGAACCACCTCATTTAGTTTCACAGAATTATGGTTCTGATAGGAATAATCAAACTACGCTGTAAACGCAAAGGTAGAAAGGAGGCAATGAGCGGTTGGCTAAATACGTTATACAATGGCAACACGAAGCTCAATTTATTTGTCGTTAGTTAGCCCAATGCTAACTTACGATCGCTTTCATATTTTACACATAGCGATACTTATAGAGCAAACACGTCCCATTTTGTAGTACTGTCTTTTTATGCATTTGTTGTAGTAACAACTTTCGCTTCTCGTAGCTTTTGGACGCAAACAGGACGTTTTTCTTATATTCACTTTTACACTGCTCTACTTGTCGACTATGACTACTTCCAGCAAACATTACCTTTCACTGCATTCGAATACTCTTTCACAACTCCGATACTCAATGGTACGCTCAGAACTTTAATAACTAGAGCAATTCACTGAGGTTGACTTTGCACACCTTTTATAGGCAGCAGGTCACGCGAGGAATGTTTCGGAAAGCGCAATTTCTCGATTCAAAGAAATGGCACAGTGTCGTACTCGAAGCTTCTAGATCTACTGTAATCGAACGGTCTGGAGGATATCAGACTGGTACTGCAAAAAGGGACGTACTTCCAACTTCACGACGTAAGCTGGTGGCTGTTCGCAATGTTACATTTTTTGCTAATCTCGCGGCACTCAACACATACGGTGGAATAGGGTGGACGACGCTTAATTACATTCCAATATTTTATATCACACTCGCACGTAAAAAAGCACACACACACACACACACACACACGCATACACACAGACAGACAAACACACACACACACACACACACACACACACACGCGCGCGCGCGCGCGCGCGCGTTGCACGAGGGTCTCAATGATGTTGAGGGGGGGAAAGCAGTTAGCGTGTTCTATTATCACATAGGTTACAATCCAATGGACACTCCTTTCATAAGACCTGTTCTAGGACTTGCAAGACAGAAGTCACAAGAAGATCGATGTGCTAAAATCCGTGAACAACACGTATGTGTGTAGTACGCGTACGTGCAGGTAGATGTGTTTATGTGTGTGGGTATACGTGTGTGTTAGTATGTCTTTGTGTGTATGTCCTTGTGTTTGATTACGTGTAGGTATATATTTTGAGGAAGTTGTACTTGGGTATGTGTGCGTCTGTATGTGTGCATGAGTGTGTCTACGTGCCTGTGTGTATTTGTGTGTTTGAGAGGGAGAGAGAATTTGAGGTGATCTAAACTACCAGTCAAAAGTTTTCGATCACCTATGAAAATAATTAAATACTCTATTTCAATGTACAAACAGGTCTTAAATTAAAAAGACCAAATATTATCCCTCTCTGGTATTAATACAATACAACATGGCGTAGATTTTAGCCTCGTCAAAGTATATTCACCCTTTGCCCTCAGAACCGCTGCACAAACTCTTGGCATTCTGGAGATTCATAAGATTGTGTAGAGCCTTTACAGATATTGCACTCTAACATGTCTGTAAATTATTCCACAGAAATTCAACAATATAGGTGACCTCAGTTTCTTCACTTCCTTGTCAAGTTCGTCCCATATGAGTTCAATGGGATTTAAATCAGGTGACTGACTTGTAGAAATCAAATTTTCCAATTCCCCACATTGCTTTTTCTATTGACATACCCTCTGCACAACTTAGAAGCATGTTTCGGAACATTGTCCTGCTGTTGAATAAACTCACGACCAATAAGTCTCCTGCCACGTACAATATATTAGCTTTTTGATCAGCATCCTGTGGTATCCTACCTTACTTAATATTTCATTAATTCTCGCTAGATCACCAACATTTATGACCTGCACAATATCCCCACACCATAATCGACCTTTCACAATGCTTCACTGTTGACATCACCATTGACTCTGCATACGTTCTTCATGAAGTCGACGAACAAACCTTCTACGATGGCTTCCAATCATTTGAAACTGAGATTCGTCCGTCAATAACATCTTGGACCATTGCTGAATGCTCCATCTTTTACGTTGCTGTGTCATTGTAATCTTTTGACCTTATTTGTTTGCGTAATATAGGCTTTTTGACCGCTTTGCAGTTCACGAAGGCGACGCTGTACCGTTGAGACACAGATTGGAGCTTTTCGTGTATTATTAACTTCCTCGCCTATTTCAGGTGGCCAATTACGAGTTCTCTGACGTTTACTCTGTACACATATGAACTGATCTTCCCTATATGATGTTACTCGGAGTCTTCCAGATCGAGAAACACTTACACCAGCTTGTTTGAAGCACTGCAATGTAAACACTACTGTAGATTGGGCTACCCCCAACTTTTCTTGCTGGTCTTCTAGATGCAGAGCTACAATAACAGCAAGATTTTAAATTCCAATCTACTTATTTCATCCCATTATCTGGTAATATGCTATGAACCTAATCAGGTCTACAAACATACTGCTAGGTGCGCACAGTGCGCAGTAAACAAATGTGAACTGCTTGCTACACAGACTGCTGAAGAATGGGGCCTGTTCGAATGGAAATGTCATAGGCAAACGCAGGTCAGTGCAGCTGTGGGAAGTCATCAGCAATCCTCTACGAGATAAACCAATCAAATACACAACAGAAGCAGGTAGTATTTACATATGTATTACATACATACTTTACTATCAGAACAGGGATATAATAGAATATTGAAAATGAAATCATTTTTTATCCACAAATCCATAGTTGTGATAGGTGATCCAAAACTTGACCGATAACGTATATGCTACTGTAAATCGGTATTCATTAATGCTTTGAATATTCTTCTCGTAGCCAACACAAAAGCATGCTTTCTTTTCTTTATTTTTTCTTTCCTTTTTATAGTATAGTACATCTTCGGGCAGGAGACAGAGATTTTTCAAGCATATTCTAACGTCAATTTAAACGTAAAACTTGAACATTTTATCACAATGGGCAACCTTCTCTAACACACTTCAATATACAGGAATTAAAATTATTTTCAAAATACACAATGATCAACAACAAAAAGATATTCTAAGCAATGCAGTCTTGGAAACATTTATAAAAAGGAAATGTTTAATTTTTATTTTCCTTTTGTAATTTTGTCATGTGTACAGAAATGCTATGACACTTGATGGCCAGCATTAGATTAGAATTAAATGTTATCGTTACTTAGAGTACATTTTCGAAACAAACGGTTAGGTCTTTATGATACTCTGCTGTCGTGTTGCAGCTTTGTTTGTTTATTTATTTACCGCCAATTTCACGACAACATAAAGCCCTTTACATCACATTAAAATAAGTAGGTAATATATTATTTGTAGTTTAAAATAGTTTAGCAGACTTTCGGAGAACGATGGAATGGCTGCGGCTCTTGGGATTGTGTTTAGTGGGTTGCATTGTATACTTAGGTGTGTGTAAAGACTGCTGAGTTCATTAGCGGTATGCACTAACTTTCAACAGTTATGAGGAGGGTAGGAGTATATAAAAGAAGTATGCCTTAGGCTAAGGAAGATCGGTTGAGAAATGCTTGAGAAAAGCTTAAGTATAAATAGTATAAGGAGAACATCATGCAGTTTGCTTGTACTGAAAAAGCTACACTCCTTTCCATTACTGGTTAATTTGGTATTGCATAAACTGAATGAGTTACTGAGCTAAAATCCTGAGGCAAGGCTTACTGAGCGGAAGTTGGTGACTTACAACTGCAATCGCAGAGTCTTAGGTCTTGAACGTGCAGGTGAGGTATCACCTTAAGTCACTGAGTAGCACAGACAATTATAACTTGAGCCACATTTTCAATTGACTTCCTTCGTTGTTTGTAGAATAGAAAAACAAATATACCAAGGCTCCTTAAATTATTTACATTATTCCCCAAATTATGACGATATTTGTAGTGATGAAGTTAGTATGAGTTATCCTTTCCGATAGCTGTATACTTTCTATTCAGCCATTTAGGTTGCGTTTACCTTAAGCTCAATGAGAAATAAGTATATGGCATCCCACTTTTTTAAATACGGCTGAAGAGCATATAGCAACTATGTTGTCACTGTCCATATGTGGAAATAGCTTTTGAAGTTAACTTCTATAAAAAGTTTTGCAACTTACAATGCTGCTACATTAGTTCCTGTAGCGCAAATAGGTTTGAAGAAATTAGCTCTGACAGGGATAGTCCATTTTACTGTACAGTGGCATAAAGGTGCAATATCGCTTATGTGTAGCTCTATGTCATTACAGCTGACGGTATCACCGTAAGTGTGATATTGTCTGAAATCGGATACATTTACTAAAGAAACCGTTTCTATGTGTGTGTTTATTCATTATTAGCACTAGGAAATTGAGGACCTACAAATTGTCTAAACGGGACCTATAAAAAACCTAAAATATTCTAAAAACAACCTAAATATTGAAAAAAAAGACGTAACGACATTTTACTGGGCTTAGTTTTTGGCATATTTGCGGACATGATTTCTTTCACAAACTGAAACTGCAGTGAAATCAACTACCCCCTCCTACCTTCTGATCGAGATCATTGTCAGGATGCTAGTCAGAATTAACGGATATTTAGAGAGGGTTCACTGGGTTCCCTGCTGATGCTAATGTCTTGAATACAATAGAAAGGGTCCCTTCACTTCTTAACTGCTGTAGCTCGTCTTAGGAGTGCGTGTTAGAAATTGGAATTTAAGTTGGACAGATAAAAATGGTCAAAAGCGATTAAAGTTTTTTTTAAGAAAAAAAAAGCTTTTACGAAGCAAAATTGCTATAAAGGATCTTTAAATAAGGAACAGCTAAAGAGGCAGTAAGGACAAACAAATTTCTCCATTTTCTTGCCTATTGTAACCCATAATTAACATACATTACCTATGTTGGCCAGTAAGGAATTCCTCAACTTCCTATCCCTGCTCGTGATCAGCCATGACGCATATGCTAGCTATTTCTTTGAAATGAAATTACGTTGAGCCGGTATTCTTCACTTGTGGATAGTTCGGCACTCAAAAATATTCTGTGTAAAGTGCTATCTTAATTTAGAGCTGCTAGGAAAATGCTAAATTGTCTTATGAAGAAAGCGCATTATGCAACGTTAAGGTATCCGAAAATGTGCAAATATTTAGGTAAAATTACAAAATAAATCGAGTAACAGCTAAAACAGTGTTTCGTTAATTGCAGCGGAACGTTAGTATATCAGCACCACTAGCACAAGATCGTATGATTTCTATAAGGACTAATCGTTGTTAGATAGGTTAATACTCTAGTCGTAACTTCTCTCAAAAACACTCCTTACAGGCACAAGAACACGATACAAATACTAGATGTGGTAGCATAAGCGATTGATTTATATACACACATTTCGTAGTAAACAAATAAACTACTTGAGCAGATTAATAGTTCAAGATCCCTTTCATACCTCAGACCGCTCTTGTGGCCAGAGAGTTCATAGTAATTGGCATGATCCTAGTGAATATTTGGCGGAGCATTCCTTTATGCCTAAGACTCACGACTGGGATATATTTGCACTGAGGTAAGAAATACACTGCGCTCTTTCGTGCAAAACATGATGTTCTAATATAAGAAGACGTTTAATATATGGAAAGTTGTGTGGATTTCTTCTGAAAATAAACATGTGGTTGTCTAGTAAAGATAAAATGAATGAAATTTAAATTAAGCTGTAAAGCACTGGTGAATATTGCTGTTCAAAGAATAAAACAAATTATTTCGCCACGTTGTATTGGAAAAGTAAAGTATTAAGCTGTGCAATATTACGGGGCATATTTTAGAACAAATGGCTGGTTTAGTGGGTCTAATGGGTGAATGAGGCTTTAAGATATTGCTTTTAACAATGGTGGTAGGATATTTAGTCCTAAGGTCTACCAATTTTGGTAACGCCTACAAACAAGGCATTCTTGCAGCTAGAGATTTGGAAGTAAAACTGAAAGCATAACATCTGTTAGTGTTTTTACTGGAGCGATGTAGTGCAGGATGATTGGGCCGTCCTGGATTTAGTAAGTATAACAACTTAATTAATTAGAGTGAGTTAATGTTCTAATGGTGAGCGTCTTTGATTGATTCTATTGACTTTACGTGAGCATTTAACAGATAGTACGGCAATAGCAAGGAAAAGCAGAAAAAACCAGATGTTGAGAAGGCCTAATTGTTTTCTGCCAGCAAGCAACTTGTGCTGTGGGTGCCTTGGAGATTTCCACTCACTCGATTGCTGCAAGGAATACTTTGCAATTTCAACGCATCTTAAGTTTTAAGCTTTATAAATTCAAAACATTCTGTTTAGCAATGGGAAAAGTGGACTGTATTTCCTCGGCTGCTATATGAAATATCTAACAAATGTGTCACACCGAGGAGCAAAACCTCGTTTCAGTTAGCTCTGTGATCCAAAAGTTCCACTCTGCCTAATTTTAAATGTTTATTCTATGATTCAATGTAGTACTCGCTCATTGCAACATTGGTGCGGTTTCTATGCATTTCCAGTGCATGGTAGTTGGTGCCGGGTGTGCAATAATAGGTCGAATGGTATATCTCTTCACGGGGGACGGGAAAATTGTGTAAACAAATTACCTTTCGCCACGCCAGTGTCTGAGTAATACTTCTACCTCCATGGTCGGAAAGAAAAAGATGGAGGAAGCCATATTTCAACACCACTTGGTCCCTTACCACAAACGTCACTTTACGATCCTGAGCTCTCAGTCTGTCTAGTCTTTCCATAACTCACCCTTCCTCAAGGGACATGTGCAACAAATCGCAAATGTCCGGCTGGAAGGATACGCTCACAACGAATAAAGGAATCCACAAAGAAATAGCGCCGCTTGTGAAACTCTTCAGATTTCATTTTTCTTGTATCGTTCTAATGCAGAAGTACTGGCAAATGTTTACGGTGGTGTAAATTAGAGTTTCTTTTTAAACTGTAATCTTCCTCTGATAGTGGAAGTAGTTCAGACTTCCTTGTTCTTATAAATCTTTTTCTAAATATGAATCTCTAAACAGAGGAATTAATCCTCAGCTCGCGCCTATATTGAGCGACATTTTTAGCAGTATCAAAAAAAAAAAAAAAAAAAAAAAAAAAAAAAATAGAATATTAGCAGTACTCCCTTATTTCATTTTAAAAGTAAGAAATTTAAGTCACAGTACTTAGATGGAGGAGGATTTATTTGATATTGGTGATCATATTCTGGTCTTCCTAGAGAACGCGCTTGTGAAAATTTGTGCGTACGTGCGTGCGTGCGTATGTACAGGGAGTGACTTCAGGTTTAGATATCAACAGCGATAGAAGGCTAACTAAAGTACTGATGAGTATAATTGTTTTGTATTTATTTAGCTAGTTATTTATTTGTTTATGTACTTAATTATTCATTCATTTATTTACGTCAACCTTTAATTCATATCGGACGATGAATGAAGTGGGTGAAATGATGCTCAAATGAGTTCGGGGCCCATGGAGTCCAGAGTTAACCGACATTCGTCTTTCAGGACAAGGTAAAACCCCGGAGAAAACCTATCCCGGTAACTCACCCTGGCCGAGATTCGAACTCGTGACCTCTTGCGTTACAGTCTTCGACACAAGTGGATCTATAATTATATAGACACACATGCCCGCACAGTATGTACTTTTAAATATTCTGTTAGTATATCAATACAATCTATAAGTATTGTTGGAGTATATTGTTTAGATGAAGCCCTAAAATATTACTAAATATTATATCGAATAGTAAATTTGAAAATATTCTTATTACGTTCTTTGCACACGACTTGAGCAATGTATGTTAGGTCACACACTTCAGACATCTGAGAGGTAAAATCTGTGAAAGCAGATGCGTACCTAAGCTACTATACTCGAGCACTACTGTTGTTAGTCAGTCGTAACGCATGTGTTATCTACTAGCTTCCTGGTTGGATGATAAAGATAACAATTTAAATTTATGATATCTGTTATTTACCATTAATATCGATTCTCTGGTGATACTAAGTTCACTACAAAGTTCTGTGAAATACCTTCGTGTAGAAATTTTATGTAAATTTTATAGTTAATGGCATAATTTGAAATACTGCTATTAATTAAAACAACATCCCGGAAATTAAAACAATGATCATTTAAACATTAGATACATCTCAAGTACACCGACCTCGCCGTGGCTGAGTGGTTAGACCCCTTGACTCTCACCAATTGGGTCCGGGTTGTACCCCTGGCGACCCAAAGTGAGATTTGTGGTGGAGAACACGGTGCTGGGGAGGATTTTCTCCGGGACTCCGGTTTTCCCCACCATCTCAATCTACCGGTGCTCCAACTTCAATTAATGCATCATCAGTGTCACCGCCTGCGGTGCCGCATGTAGCAAAAACAGGGTTAAACACCACACATTTCATTTCGAGAACACTTCTGGTGCGTTTCCTCCATATTTTCAATTAAATTGCACAGTCTTTTCCAAATGAAACAAATTGTTTACCAAATTAAGCAGCTTTGCGACTGGGAACCAACTTCATACCTCTATGGGAATTTCTTACATTTTCAGAATATTTTGTTACTCCAGGCATTCTATCATCTTACCAATAAAGCGGTTTTTAGCATGGACAGAAATATGGCTCTTCTAGACACACTGCACATTACTGTCAGCCACGTCTGGAATGTGGATATAAAATATCATGTATAACAAAAATAAAGGTTCATCTAGATCATATGACTCCAAGCTATCATTCATTTTAAAAACAAATATGATGGCATCAATATTCGCATATTGTGCGTCACCACTCCCTCTCCCCCTTATTCCCGTAATGTATGATGGAAGAGCACCCAGTATGTCGTATGCCTGTGGTTCAATAAATAATGGAGCTATCATGCTTTTCTTGTCGTAGCGTTCGCTAATATTTCACTGAATGGGGGTGGGACCTGACGCTGCAGCCAGCCCATGGTTTCTGTGTTTCTGCATGCTTGCTCTGAAAAATGTTATCATCAATCGTTTTTGAAAAGCGAAGTGAACATACCGGGGTTGGCAGTTGCCTGACTAACATACACTACACGTCGCATTGCTTACGCTACCATAATGTACATGACTGAGAAATCAATCAACGTCTCGGCTTGTCACCGAGGCTCGTTTACTTGTAAAATCGATGCCTGCTTGTACAATATACAGCTAAAAACATATATCAATGTCATAACATCCAGGCGGTCATGATGATCCATCTACGGGATGTTACAAGCACAAAATTATCTCTACTTATCTGGAAAGTACTTCTGGTGGCTTCATGCATATTGTGAATTAATAGAATATAAATTATTTTTAACATTTGGTTAAGACAGTATCGCGATTGTACACCACACTTGGATTAAGGGGAAAGAAAAAAATATGTTGTTGCGCTGTTGGTTATGGAAATATGAAATATTGTTTAAACAATAAACAAATCGCTATTTTCACTAGATTAGTTTTATTTTATTTCCTTTATTTGCGTTCTCCAAAGTTAATTTGTATCCGGTGATTAATGAAATGGCAAAATGATGCTCAAATGAGCTTGAACTGATCCAACATCAATCTTTCAGGATAGCGGGAAAACCCTGGAAAAGCCTTAACAATATAAATCATTTACACTCTGTGCCCTATTTCGAATATGAGGCAAACATTAAAGGAGATTATCATCAACGACTGGAATGAATACTGGTTAAAAAGTGTTTGTGGTGCTTTGATTAAAGATTTGTATTTCCCAGCAGTTTCTGACAGATATAAATAAAAATTCGTTAATCCTAACTATGTTCTTACTCAATTCTTAACTGGACATGGCAAAGTTTGAGCCTAATTATTTCGATTCAGAATGAAACCCACCTCTAATTGTATTTGTGGAAGTCAACTTCAAGATGTCCCTCACATTTTATTTTATTGCCCCTTTTCCCGTTTTGAAAGATACGAACTTAAATTATTGCTTCATCCCGTAGGTTACACTTTTTCAAAATTACTTACACATATTTTGATGAATTACAAAATGTAGCAATATTTCATGACTTTCTAAAACAAAATATTTCTTAAGCTAAAAGATTCATCTTGATGTTTACTGTTTGTCAGCTTGATATTGTATTTGGTTACGTTTTTGCAAATTGTATTATATTCATAAATGAGCAAACTATGTTCCTAATATACCTTTGGGTAAAATATGAATCACAAAATTGGAATAATAAATAAATAAATAAATAAACCATATAAATCACCCTGACCGAGATTCGAACTCGAGACCCCTTGAACACGAGGGATTATTTTTATTTTCCTACACCTAAGCAGGTGATTACACAGATATTTTAGAGGTATTTGCAGAAACTTACTCACATAGAAGTTCAACTGTTTAACAAATGAATGGAATAAACTCTCTTAAAACTTTGTATTCTTTTGGAGATGAACACTAAATCACAATCTATGTTATCCTCTGGTTTGACGTTTCCTCACTTGAGTCATTAAGTTCCCAGTTATCTTAAGCTAAGTAGTCTCTTATTTATAAAACAAGTCTTTACTGGCTCTGAAGTGACTAAGAATCTAGATTTCTGCAGCTAATTAACAAGTCTGGGGCTTTATTTTAAAACTAACTGGATAAAAATACTTTTTATTTCCTTAATATCTTGTGCAATGCTATATATAAAAGTAAAATTAGATTTATAAATAATGTTTCCGCTCTCAAGAAAGCTTTTAATAGTGGTTATCCTGAGCTGTAACTATTTTATCCCACCCACTAAGGCTGTCAATAAAACGCATATCTTATCTTATTTAAGGTGTAGTAAACGTAATCAGTGGATCATGGATGTGTTTGTTACGGAGAAAAAGCAATCAATATGACCTCGATGTTTACGGTACATTCGTTGGGAAGAGAAAGTGGTGGCATCTAGAGAAAGTGCCAACACGTTTATCTTATATGCATACCTGGTGTCCTAGAATTGTCATTAATTCTCTGAAGATATACCCACTTGCACTTGGAAGGCACACACGCCTTATTCCATTCCTCTTGGTTTTAGGACTGCACAACATCTCATGCGCTACTGTTGGTTCTGGTGCCCACTATAATATTTCCATAAAAGTAACTTACCGAAAAATAATAATATTGAAGATATGTACTTTACTAGATGTTATTGCAAACGTCCTTCTCTATCCTGGTCCTGTCACTGGTTGTTTTGGTCATTGCTCTCAGGTGAGAAGCGATGATCCGTCCGCGGAAACCCTGAGTACTATTTGGCATTTTTGCACTTCATAGCTGCTTTTCAGTCCTGCGCCGTAGCGTAATCGGCTAAGGCGTTGTGCTTTGGTTCCCTGCCAAGGAAGGCACCTGAGATCGATCCCACCCCTGGGAGGGTGCAGATTTTAAATCCCGGTGCCCACTCAGCATCGTGAGGAAATTGAGGAGCTACACTGGGTAGCGGATCCTGATCTAGAAAGCCAAATTTCCAGCTGGGGTGCCGAGATGCTGACCACATCTCCTTCCCGTATCGGTTGGATGATCGCCCACCTCTACCTTGCCTATGTGGGCGTGAGGCCGTCAGTCGCGCTGGCAGGCTCAGGCCCACTTTGGACTGTTACACCATGGGTTAGTTTACTACTGCTTTTCACTACTTCCAGTGCTTCATGCAATAAGAACAGGTACTACATACTACTAAGGAACTGCTGCTCTTAAATGTCCTCATATAAAAGAAGTTAAGAATCAGGTGAGTTTGGAGCTCATGATAGAAATCCGCTACTGCAGATCTGCGAAATGGAATGGAATAAAATGTGTAGTAATCAATGCCCGCGTTTGCTATAAGCAGCACCACAGGCGGTAGCAGATATACGAGTATTGCCATGTAAAAGAGATGCGCAGAACCCTCCTACTTGTGGTCTTTCCTTTTAAGCTGAAGGCGTTTGAGGCAATATTCAGATAAGGTCACTCTAAGTGAATAACTTTAAGAGCACGCTACTAACCATTTATTGACCATAAACACGTTGACACTAAGATTGATAATTGATGCCTTCGGAAAGACAGTTGCATGTTTTTATTGATAGTATACCTCTCAAAAATTGCAGACTGCAAAACCTCTGCTTACGCTATAATATTTGTAACAGATGATTAAGGAGGCAGGCTTTTATTACTTCATTTTGAACAGGAAAGGCAACTTTAAATGAGCTATTTTATGATACTATTTCTTTTAATTGGTCGTCTCCACAGCACGGTGGCAACGCTACTACTAAGCAAGCGGGAGACAGTTTTCGATTCCAGCCACCGGCGTGGGGATTTCGTCCCACTGGCAGACATGGTCTTGCGGTTAACTGAGCCTTGGTACTTTGCGAAGACCATATCTACCAACCGGGAGAGACCGGGCTGCACTTTGCATCTAATGTTCCAGAAATGACTCCTAGTCATTACGATCGTATTGGACAGAGCAGGAGAATGCAGCGGCTGGGTGTTAGGTCTCAGACAGGAACGGCTGTTGCGGCGCCGGATTTGTTAGTTGTTGTTTTTCTTTTTCACCATAAATGCATGTAACACAAACCTGTCATAACAACACAAGGTGCATACATATATTTTTAGAACTATTAGAACGGCATGAAGATTGACACTTAGCATCCCGTGAAAACCGACAAAATAATGCGTTATTGTGATTTGTGGGATGTTAACAAGTGTAGCATATTTGACTAGTTTGTTCACACTATATTTAGTCAATACAACGAAGACTGTGATGGTTCTGGACAGAGTCATCTGCTGTTTATGTATAAGAAGAACCGGATCAAATTTTAGCAGAAAAAAGAAACTTCATTTAGTTAATATTGGGGAATTTGTCTCTTAAGATGGCACAGGTCTTCCCTTCCTCTTCCAGTGGTGATTGTTTAAAGGTACAAACTAAATCTCATTCCGCATGAAGTCCAACATGCATGGGTCTGGTTGTTATTTGGAGTGTGCAGTTAGTTAGGTTCCACATTAGCATCCCGGTTAGTCCCGCAAAGTTAAACGCTGTTATGAGCCACATACAAACCCATCGTTCCATAGATCGATCCGTTTCTGAGCTGTAGCCATGTCCAAGCTTGATCAATATTCCTGTGGTAACGATTACTAATATCGAGTGTGTCTAGCTCCCAAAGAAGTTTTTGGTGTCTTTGTGGTGTCACTCCTCTGGATTGTATCAGTTTGGCATTAGGACAACCATATTTCAGTGATTATATACTTGCATTGAGTTCAGAACAGCTGACAATAAATTCTTAGCTGCACTCGGTGTGCCCTCAAGTTCAGTAACTCTTAAATCAGCCTTAGTAGTGAAACCTTATAGTGAACAAGAGCTTAAATTTGCGATTTGTAAAGAGGTAATGTGTCCACAAAAACTGTAAATGTTGATCAAAGAGTATCAAGAGGCAATCTAAGTTCCAAAGCCTAAAGCGTTCTTAAAATTATTCACGCTCGGTTTACCTCTCCAGAAAATTAGCTGTAACTCCTTCCCGCTGAAAACGGCTGGTCCGCGAAGTGTTACGGTATCCCGATGACGAATGCGTTGTGGTAAATTTATTTAACTGCCATGACACATAATCCACACCGGGATATATACTCTGTGTGTCTAACAGCAGTCAGAACACAGTGTTTCGTACATGTTTTGATCTAAATTTTAGGCGGTTGAATGTTTTCAATATGTGAACGTAAGAGATACCAAAAGCAGTAGCACATCTCTTTTAACTAAAGGGGTGTTCAGTCAGAGAACCTTAGAGCTACTCCAAATAAACTTCAAACATATTCTGCACTGAAAATCAGTAAATATATTTAATGATCAAAAAGGGAAATCTATGCCCTTAAAATGGGAGAAGCGAAAGAAGTGACAAGAAATAAGGTCATAACTCACAGCATCCCCTTAAAAAAAAGTTCATAGCACGAAATATCTGGGAATACAATTTGATAACACACTGCCGTGCAAATAACATGTCAATTACTGAATGCTGAACCCAGAAGTCTAGAAAGTAGAAATTTTAATCTTAATATGCACCAGCTTTGGAGAAAACAATAGAAAAGACAGGCTACACGAAAATCCATAGGATAAAATTCAATGCGTAACATTTAACTAAGTTATCTACCCTCTACCGTATATTTGTAAACAGCGTCTACAAACTATTCCTGCAAGTAATTATACTTCTACTTACTTCAGGTTAATGGAGGTCGCGCCGTGGCTCAGTGGTTAGACCTTGGCTCTCACCAAGGCGGCCCGGGTTCGGTCCCAGGCGACCGCAAATTGAGATTTGTGGTGGACAACACGGCCCTGGGGCGGGTTTTCTCCGGGACCTCCGGTTTCCCCCGCCATCTCATTCCACCGGTGCTCCATCTTCATCTCATATATCATCAGTGTCACCGCCTGCGGTGCCGTATGTAGTAAAAGCGGGCGTTAAACACTACACACATTTCAGGTTAATAGGATAAATATTTCGTAGGGGGTTGCAATTCAATATTCATTATAGGCAGGTACAATGGGAATACCAATACCAATACCAATACACGCACACGCGCGCGCGCACACACACACACACACACACACACACACACACACACACACACACTCATAGCCTGATATACCCATACATAGGCGTATACTCAGACACTAATGCAGACACACTCATGTTCACCCGGTGATACGCACGCTTGGGCACATTTACATACATGTTCCCACAGACACACACACACACACACACACACACACACACACACACACACACACACACACACACACACACACACACACACACACACACACACACACACACTTCATATGTACGTATATCGGAATACACACTTTAAACATTTTCCCGTGGTTTCTCTAGATTTATATGTGAATGGTGAGGCAGTTCGTGTTCTATCTCGAGTTTGCTATCACTTCCAGCCACATCACTTCCTATCATCTGTTGTACGAACACGCTACGGACTCCGGTATGTTTCTGCTCGGAGGTGGATATGCGCTTTGGAAAGGTTTCTCCTTGGCGTTGGTGACGTATCCGTCCTATAAAAACATCCTTGGACTTAGATCCCCTTAGGAGATTGAGGTTTGAAAGCAGGACTGACTGGCTTCCGTATGCCTTCTAAATGGAAACGTTAGCGACCCCGTTCATGTGCGTACACATCATCACCCGGATCGGGTCACCTTTAGGGTATTCTCAAATCTCGGTATCTCGTATCAAATTCACAAAAAGCCACTCTAGCCCACATGCTGTGCTCTGCACAGGTCCATACCTACCTACTTCTGTTCTCTGTATATGTACACCAAGGGATACTTTTTCGAGTTGAAGTAACGATATGAATAAATGTATGTATGAATGACTGAAAATATGAATGCATGAATTCCATAAGTACTATATGACCTCTGTATTTTTATTTAGTGCAGATTTATGATAAATTACCGCCGTATAAAAACTACATGTATAATGTTATAGTCAAAATTAACATTGCTGGAAAAAAAGTTTAAAATGACTAATCCGTCCAAGCTTTATGGCAACTGAAATGTAAATGTATTGGTAACTGAAATGCAATTCTATACTCTGTGATGATTAAAAGCTAAATAGGTACCTTTGTAGTTCCCACCTCAGATCTTAGGATTGTATTTCTAATTAGCCCACCTGCGTCGCAGATAGAGCTTCACATGTTAACCAAAACAGAGTAATCACAAGTTCATTAGCAACAGCTCGCAGCGACAGGGGTGAATCTTGATATACCACCCTCACCAATAACGGAATGCGAATTGTGAATGTCATTACCATCATTGCTGGAGGGATCATCAAATCCAATCTATGCTTACTCGCTGGAAACACGTTGTCACTAACTAAAGACCAATATTCCACAGCTAGGTTTCTAATGACTCCATTGTGTCTGATGGGATCAAATAAGATTCTGTCCTAAAAAGAAATACGCTGTTGAGCATATAAATTTTTTCAAGGAAAAATCCATCTTTTTATTAACATATCTACTAAAAAATCCTTAGCAATGCACATGCCTTGGAATTTTATTTTTGAGATATACCTATTGAGTACTTAGTTCTACTCGAATAAAATTAAACGACTTCTAGTGGTGTCAGGCCATAGATTTTGGCTCCTTAGGTGAATAAAACAGCAACTCATTTCAGATATTATTCTTTCAAATCATAAATATGTATAATCATTTGAAATTCTGCCCTTCAAAGATGCTCTAAATCATTGTGATTTACTAGCACATACCCCGTTATGCATTCTGACTTTAAGGACCACCCATTCTTTTTCTCATTTAGGCATTGGGGGATTAATTTTATTCTGCAGTCAGATGTGAATGATGATATAAACCACAATTAAGTGAATTATGTGTAGTTTATATTAGCAACAAGCGTGGGTTCAGTGATTCATTGCAAGCAAAATTTAATGTCGCAATGTAGCTCATAAATATTGCACTTAAATTTGTTTGACTGTTCGGGAACATCGCCAAAGCAATATTTTACATCTCTTCTTGTAAACATTTGGTATTTTTGAGCTTAAGGTTAAGACGGCGCTTGTTCCTTAGTGCAACTGTTTGCAGTACAAAATATTACACCTATAAAATGTGAGTGCAGGAAGTGAAGTGGGAAAATTTTAGAAACTGATACTAGTTTTAAGTTATTTGGAGAACTAACAACACACAAAATGTGAATGTTAGAAGTAAAACATTCACTAATTTTTGGCAACGAGAAGTGTTCTCCTGCAATCATTTAGGAAAGCAACAACACACAAAAGTGTGTGTTTGAGTACTTAGAAGTGAAGCAGGTGCTAGTCTTGGCAACTGAAGGTACTCTCATTAGGGTAAGTGACAACACACAAAATTTAGAAAAGAGACAAATGTTGAAAATTGGTCTCAACAATTGTAATGGCTATTTTAGCAATTATTGGAGAACCTTAACCACAAATGAAATGTGAACACCTACACACATCTAGAGGTGAAACAGTGATTACTATTAAAAGTGCTACATATGAAATGTGAGTATCTAGTGCTGCAACATGAGGAAAATTTGGAGCTAGCCTGTTCCTTCGTTTGGAAACCAGTGACACAGGAAGTAATATCTTCATTATTAAATCTGTCTAAAGCTATAAAATAGTGCAAAACCATATTCACTTCTCTTGTCACTCAGGCATTTGATTAGATATAAGAAATTCTTAATAGTGGTAGTATTTCCTTATCACTACATATTTTATCTTCATATTGTCACCCAATTATCGGAAGGCACGACCAACTGGCGGCTGGGTGAGGGCCGGGAGGCATTTGACCACGCCTACCCATTTGTCTTATAGCGCTAACGAAGGGATAGTTCGAAAAACATCACTGGCCGTCTCTTTCCCCTCCCCCTGACGTCTGGAACCTTCGGGGTGATTCACTGAAACGCGAGACTTCCAGAAACAACGATATTCCTATAAAAAGGGGCTGCAGTTGGCGAGTCAGTTCATTTCTTGGCGAGCAGCCGTGAGGAGCGCCGAAGTTAGCGAATGGACTGGAAGACTGTGTACGTGCATCGGAGGAGTTGTACGTAATGCGAGAGTAGAGTGGACCTGTGGCAGACGAACCGGTGAATTGTAATTGTGTGCGCTACGAAATTCTATGTAATCGGCAAGTGTGCCAACTGTAATTCGGTGGAAATAAAGAACATTTTGAGTTTGTGCAATTGGACTTTTAATTTCACGAACCCACAAAGTCACAATATTTTAATACGTCATATCTGAAATCGCAAAATAGCGATCTTTTTTTGGCATATCTAGAATTACTTTATTAAATAGCTTCCCCAATTTTTAGCACCCACAATGTAGTAAACTTGGAAAGTTTGGAATGAACGCTTCTTTTTGAAAGTAACATTAAACTTGATAACTGATTTTCAGAGTTTCAGATAAGGATAATTTAAATACACAATAGCACTAGAACACCATAATATACGAAATTAATTCTGCATGTTGATGCTTTAACATAAGAGTAATTGCAAATAATTTTCAAACCTATGGCTTAATTATGGTTGTGACACCTATAAATGTACATTCAGGCATTTAACTTTAACAAAACATTTTGTCAAGATATTATGGATTTTAAAATTAAATATTAAAATACCTAAGTTTTTAGTGTTTGGATTTAGAGCAATATTTCACGTTAACATTGAACCACGCATTACTTAATTACCACAAATCAACAGCTCATAATGCAGCCATTAGACTTCAAGTAATTCTTAGCCTTTTCTATAATTCAAGAATATGTACTAAGCGTCATTAACTTGCCATGGTGCAAAGCATCACCATTTTTCAACGGAGCAATTCATAGGTTTGTAGGAGTAATTTTAGTTCCACGTTGTCCCCCAAACATCATATTTATATTCCTAATCAGTGAACTTCATTAGAACGCTAGTTAAACTGACTTTCTCACTGAACATTCTGGGGCAGCATCTATGTGCATGTAGACTGTGCAAAATTTATATCACTACCAGTTGGTGTCGCTATATTATGAAGTGAGTATTTATCTCATGGATCTTTCCAATCCTTGCGGATATATGTACTTTATTAAGTTCGATCTCTAGCTTTTTTCACTGGAGTAACTCTCTGAAAATTGGAAACCATTTAAAGGATCCGGGGTTGAAATCATAGTTTGTGGAAAAGTAGGTACTGAAACCGAAAAAAAAAAGCTTAGATTTACGACCTGCTTTAATCCATGGGGTAATATGGTTCGGTATTTAGCATCATAACTGCTTTTATTTAGTGTGCAGATGCGTCGAGATAGGCACCTTGCCGATGATGCTATACATAGAGGCATAACGAGATAACATGCACCACAAAAATTTTATTACAATGGCGCTTCTTCCACCCCAGGAGCATGCAATCAACAAACCCTCCGCCGCTTCCGCCGTTAGTACACCACTCACAGGGCAGACTCATTGTTTCGTGCATCCCCGATTGAGGAAAATACAACCTACGCAGCCACAGTAGTATCAGCAACTATCATTGCAGCAACATCAACCTTACCAATCACTACAACACAACACAGAAGGCACTTTGGAAACTGGGTGCTTACACAATGCCATGCAACTCAAGCTGAGGAGCTGAATCTGAAAGCCAAACTGGCAGCCCTGGAGAAGTGTGTTGAAGACTTCCTGGCTAAAATAATTGTACCCATCCAACAACATCACATTCCCATCAATACTGTTCTACAGTATTTCGAGACATTCGACTTCTGGACAAAAACTGCGCAAGCTGTGAATACCAACAGCCACAGAGAAAACCATCGAAATCCATAGAAAACTATGAACTTCGAAGAACATAAGTAACATTTGATGTTTTCCTACTACAACACAAATGAATGCTCTCCTTACTATCACCTTAACCCCTTGTGTTATTGTCACGGCCTCTGTCTTATCTTGGAGGGCACCTTTATTCCCTGGGCTTTAAGTTTAAGGTCCAAGTAGGGCTGAGGAGTACTTTTCAATGTCACAAACTTGAAGTGAGGCAATTTTTCCTGTAGAGAAGAAAAGGATTTCAGACATGCTTCTGATTACATCTGTAAAAGAGTGTTGTAACACACACACTTTTAATGGCAGAAAACTACCCATTTGTCGCTACAGGAAAGAATACGAATATATCTTCCCTTACACCTATAGAGCCAACAGAGAGCATTGAAAATCTGTTGCGTAAACAATGGACTCGCTTGTATACAGTCCAGTCAAGAAGCTGTCACATATGACTAGCAGTGAAAATCACCTACCACCACTCCACAAAGTAGACGTTGTGCTCGGAGGGTTACAAATCAGGAGGCTTCGGCAGCCAATAA
Organism: Mantis religiosa; assembly: GCA_030765055.1. Taxonomy (NCBI): domain Eukaryota; kingdom Metazoa; phylum Arthropoda; class Insecta; order Mantodea; family Mantidae; genus Mantis; species Mantis religiosa. The sequence continues at coordinate 63,308,762 of CM060948.1, forward strand.
CTGTACATATCCTTGTAACCAGGTTTTTCGTGATATTTTAGGTACGCACAGACTTACATAAACAAATCTTTCTCCTGCTCCGGAAAATCAGCCGGTTGAGATGGCAACAGAGTGCTTTGGAGCAAATACAGCACTGGTCATCTCTCCGGTTTTGTAATCCGTCGTCGTGGTTCAGGCGCAAAAGTGAACTAATGTTCTTCCACAGCAATTTCCGCGTACAACATGGTCTGAGATCGTATCTTCTGCCACGGAGCCTACAGATGTACACAGCCTTCCTTGCTGGTCAGATTAGAACGCCTTCTCACCTGTCCAGATTATTTAATCTTAGTAGGCCTGCAGTAGCTTGATGTTTCCTTTGGCCCCTTTCAATCTTCTGGCTTTGTGAGGTTAATGAAAATTGTTTTAGTGGTAGAACGATGAATTGTAATGAGAGCATCCTTTAATATCTGCCTATTAGTTTAATGAGAACACCCGTATTTCAGTCTTATTCAGTAAAACGGATATGTTGGCAACAGGATGGTTCCTCACTTCTGCCCCCAGTTCCACGTTGTACACAACTGTAATTATCCGGAGTTTTCCTGTTCTCATTGGCGACCTGGCCCATTCAAAGCCTTCCGCTCCTCTCTGGTCTTCAGCGAATCCCATTGGGCCCAGTACGACTTGCAGATGGCGCTCCTCGGTGCGGTGTCCTCCCAGGTTGGTATGTCAATGTAGCCGTTTCCAGATTGATATAAGAATGGCAGGGAGAACTAGAGTATACTGGCGCTGATGCTTCATGCACGCGCTTTTAAAACTTTGTGATAATAAAGAAGTAAACCCTAAAGGTTGTGCATGGAGTATGAATTTGATTCAAAACAATATTATTCCCAAATGCCCATTAAGTGAACTTTTAGGAGCAATTGCATCATTTTAGCGATTTCATCGTCATTTACCTCTTATTAATGAAGCGGTAAAAGGGATTTATGCTCTGCATTGTACACTGTGATACTAATATTTGTTCCAGGTAATATTCACACAAACACACTTTAATATCATAGAATAGAGCATAAAATACCCTGCTGAGACAAAGCCGATATTGTTGTGTCCCCACGCTTAGAATTCCAAAGCATCACCTGAAAGTGACTCAATTTCTGCCCTCCGCATATTTATTGTTGTTATTTTTTTAATTTAATCTGAAGTAACATAAATAATGAATATATCTAGAATTTTAACATGTAGGAAGAATCAGTTAAAGGAAAACTTATATAAATTGAGGTAATGGGGATAATATAATATTCCTTAGTGCTTGAAAATAAAAATTGGGAACACTGCTAGGTGCAAACATTTATTCCAGTCCACGTAATATATACTTGCAGTGTGTTATGTTTCATACATGATTACCTTATTGGCGGGTGTCCATTGATTGTAAAAATGTCTTTTTGTGACCATTAATGCCGTAGTTTTTTATATTAATAGCAAGAAATTCTCTTCGTAATACTTCGTATTATACACGAAGAAATGTAATCACATAGAGTTCACTCAAAATTTGTAAAAAATTATTAAATTATTTTCATTTCTTATGAATGAAACATTCTTATTCCCTTGCATGCTAAAATCGACGAACATGAAGATATAAGGCCTTCTTACACTTATTGGAATCTAATATAAGCATTAAGAGTGCATGACGAAAGTAAAACACTTTAACATTGTAGCAGTCTTCGATATTTATAGAGATGCTTTAGAATGTGGCTATTTAATACAAAATATTAATGATTTGGGCAAGAGTGATTGGGAGTTGATGTCATGCAATGAAAAACCATGCAATTTGCTGCCGTATAGAAGGGTTATCTAAAGGTGTTCCTATTAATGCGTATAATTTTATATATTTGATTGGCAAGGTTATATAAATATTATTGCTCCGTTAAGAAAATATACAAAAAGGGAAAAGGGAAAAAGAGGCGTTCCATTGGATTTGATCCAAGAGTAGGCTGTTGCTGATGATTAGGAGTGTTACGTTTTTCCAGGCACAGAAATTTGGTGTTGTTGATTAAGCTTAGGTTAGTACATATGCAAAGCATTCAACACCAATATAGTTTATATTTCTGGTCCACTGTTTCACTTAAGCACAATAAGAATGTGTTTTCTACTCGTGTACTGAAATTGTTTTTCAAATATTGGTCTATTATGTTTGGAATACGTGCTAAAAGTTCATTCGAAGTGAGCCAATAGCTACCATTATCTATGAGCAACAAGGAAAGCATGTGACCAATTTCATTCACGCAAAAATGCCTGAGAATCTGTTGACCCTTGAAACAAGTCTCGCGGAAGTTCTGTATATACGTTGCTGAAAGGTAGTATATAATGGTAGATTTAAGTAAACATTTATTTTACATAATAGAGAAACTACTAAACATGATGTTATGGTAAGGAGTAGTTAAGACGCATTTACCTCGATTGCTATTTAGCAGAACACAGGGGCTATATTTTTTTTAGAGTATGGGGACCAAGTTTACTCAGTTGGTGTAGGGAGGAATGATTCTTAACGAACAGAAAACGGAAGCTTTATTTAGCGCGATCCCTACTTTGCGGTAGCAAAGCTACATTTTGGATTACTGGTTATATTAGCATAGATTAAAGAAGCTACATTCTGCTCGTGTGTTCTCTACAATAGGTAAGCTAGAGTTAGCTCGATGCTTATTATGCCATGTAGGGAGAATACACTAAGGTCCATGCTTATTATGCCATGTAGGGAGGATACACTAAGGTCCATGCTTATTATGCCATGTAGGGAGAATACACTAAGGTCCATGCTTATTATGTCATGTAGGGAGGATACACTAAGGTCCATGCTTATTATGCCATGTAGGGAGAATACACTAAGGTCCATGCTTATTATGCCATGTAGGGAGGATACACTAAGGTCCATGCTTATTATGCCATGTAGGGAGGATACACTAAGGTCCATGCTTATTATGCCATGTAGGGAGGATACACGAAGGTCCATGCTTATAATGCCATGTAGGGAGGATACACTAAGGTCCATGCTTATTATGCCATGTAGGGAGGATACACTAAGGTCCATGCTTATTATGCCATGTAGGGAGAATACACTAAGGTCCATGCGTATTATGCCATGTAGGGAGGATACACTAAGGTCCATGCTTATTATGCCATGTAGGGAGAATACACTAAGGTCCATGCTTATTATGCCATGTAGGGAGGATACACTAAGGTCCATGCTTATTATGCCATGTAGGGAGAATACACTAAGGTCCATGCTTATTATGCCATGTAGGGAGGATACACTAAGGTCCATGCTTATTATGCCATGTAGGGAGAATACACTAAGGTCCATGCTTATTATGCCATGTAGGGAGGATACACCAAGGTCCATGCTTATTATGCCATGTAGGGAGGATACACTAAGGTTGTAACCGCAGTATCAGACCGCGATTAGGAGGTGCCGAATTAATCGAAATCACGAGAATTAAAAAAGAAGATAAATTAATAAAAATGCTTTGCTAAACTAATATAAAATATTGTTATATTAATATGAAATTAGAATGAAATTAGAGTAATGATTAAAATAGCGGTTTAATTAAGAATAAGATGGGAAGAATATAATTTAAGACAACTAACATGCTAGAATCCATGTAAGGGAGAGAAAATATTTCTGTAAAATCTGAACACAAGTCGGGGAGACAGGAAGAGGTGACCGTTAGCCTCTTTGTTTAAGGAAAGGTTCAATGTCTGAGAACTATAACCAGGAATGTGTAGGAACAATAAGGTTTTCAAGATGCGGTCAAGCATAAGACCTAAAAGGATTTCCTTTGCTGAGGTGATAACGATGTATACCGTTACAAAGAGCCCAGGGTAGGCGTGACCCAACTCACGGTGGGATGTAACGTCAATGAGTTCGATGAGTTTTGCTAACCAATAAAGAAAAATCGAAATAAAATGAGAAACCAATAATAATGTAAGATTTGAGAAATGGGGAGAAGGGTGAGTTATTTTGGTCATGTGATAAGAGTTAGAGTGGGGATCAGAATAAAGTACGAACTGAATCGCAGAGTAGACGAAAGATCACTTCAACAGTCATACTACGAGGGGAAAGATGTGTTAGTGCGCGTGAAGAAGAAGTAGTAAAGATTTCTAAGTCCGAAATGTAGGGAAGTCAAGAATAACGCAACCAGCGTAAGAGAAGCAGCAGAAGAAGTTTATAATAGCAAAGTATTCGCCGTATAAAGAAGTAAGAGAATTCTGTTAGGAAGTTTAGTAACAGGTGGTCACCGCTACAAATCAATCTGAATCAACGAACTTAGAATTAAATTAAATCATTTTTGCAACGAACCAGTGTATTATTGAGACAACTGAGCAGCCAACAAACAACAAATCCATTTCCTACAAGCATTCACCTGAGGATAAGAGATCTCATAGCTCCAATTAGAACCCAAATCAAAAGTAAACATCAACCAATTGAAATCTGACATGCGGGTATGCCGCAAGGTCCATGCTTATTATGCCATGTAGGGAGGATACACTAAGGTCCATTCTTAATATGCCATGTAGGGAGAATACACTAAGGTCCATGCTTATTATGCCATGTAGGGAGGATACACTAAGGTCCATGCTTATTATGCCATGTAGGGAGGATACACTAAGGTCCATGCTTATTATGCCATGTAGGGAGGATACACTAAGGTCCATGCTTATTATGCCATGTAGGGAGGATACACTAAGGTCCATGCTTATTATGCCATGTAGGGAGAATACACTAAGGTCCATGCGTATTATGCCGTGTAGGGAGGATACACTAAGGTCCATGCTTATTATGCCGTGTAGGGAGGATACACTAAGGCCCATGCTTATTATGCCGTGTAGGGAGGATACACTAAGGTCCATGCTTATTATGCCGTGTAGGGAGGATACACTAAGGTCCATGCTTATTATGCCGTGTAGGGAGGATACACTAAGGTCCATGCGTATTATGCCGTGTAGGGAGGATACACTAAGGTCCATGCTTATTATGCCGTGTAGGGAGGATACACTAAGGTCCATGCTTATTATGCCTTGTAGGGAGGATACACTAAGGTCCATGCTTATTATGCCGTGTAGGGAGGATACACTAAGGTCCATGCTTATTATGCCGTGTAGGGAGGATACACTAAGGTCCATGCTTATTATGCCGTGTAGGGAGGATGCACTAAGGTCCATGCTTATTATGCCGTGTAGGGAGGATACACTAAGGTCCATGCTTATTATGCCGTGTAGGGAGGATACACTAAGCTCCATGCTTATTATGCCATGTAGGGTGGATACACTAAGGTCCATGCTTATTATGCAGCGTAGGGAGGATAGATTAAGAGCCATGCTTATGTTGCCCTGTAGGGAGGATACATTAACCTCTTTGCTAATTTGTTCTATTTTGGTAGGCTACGTTTCCCTTGATGCACTATGGATACATTCCGTCAAGCTGATTCTATTTTACATAAAAGAGGAAAATATATACTTATATTTCATCCTTCGAAACCATATTAACATTGAAGTACAAAAACAACTCTTTTTCTTTTGAAAATCAAATGTACATAAAGAAAACTAATCTCAGATATTAACAGATAAATTCACAAAAAAGCGTGTAGGATTATTACACGTGATTTTGGATTCAAATAGGACCTAGATCATTTTTTTTAAATAATTGATGACTTAGTTTCCTCGAACGTTGCTTAAAATAAATGTTAACCGTTATTAACTGAATATTAGAAGTTACATGAATGTCTGTAAGTAGTTCACGTGAATGTCTTAAGCTTTCCTGATGCATGTAAATGCAAGATGCTATAACAACACATTATTAAATGATCTACAAGAAGAAAAAACTGACTATGTTAATAACGCTGTCTATAAATTTAATGAGGATTAATAAATATCTTAATGTGACATTGAAGGTTAACCCTACTATTTAAAGGGACTTCTACACAATTGTAGCAATATTTATCATCTAATATATCATTAGGTATAAAATACTGTATATACAGTATAGCCAGCTAGCTCTCATTCCCAAGGGATGTACGGGATATATGGTAAAATATGCAGAGGTTTGTCAAACTAGTCTGTCAAAGAAAACTAATCTTCAAATTGTCACAAACGGTAATACGTGATACTGTTACTGCAAGTTTAATTATAGAGTGAATCATGTTTCATTAAGTAATCTGTTCCATAATAAACAGTAGAGATCCAGCTGTTTCTCGGATATTTTGAGTTTATGAAGCTCACAATCTGCTAGATTTGTTTTGACAACCTACAAGTTTTAATGTCGCCTTCACAAAGAGACAGAGTAGCTGCGGCTCGACTTCATAAGATACGATTTCATTAAGTTACGCATTCCTTAGGGTGTTATATTTAAATGTTTAAATATATTGTTACAATGGCTACGGTAAGAGACGATTTTGCGAATAGTGTTTCCAAATGAACGTCTCAGTAGGGAAGCATTTTTGCGCTCCGAAGCCATTTGTTAACAATATTTACATAACCAGACAAGCTCAGCTGCAAGTCTACCCTCAACGGTATTATTGATGTGGCTTTGAAAGCACATGTGCAGTTTAACAGATCATTGTAAGGTAATCACTTATCTGCTTCCGCTATCCAGACCAGATCGATATAGAGTAGGTACTTCTATGTCCTGATTGGTTAGGAAGACACATAAGGTTCTCCTTCACAGCTCCAAGAATTCGTAGTTGGACAAACTCAGATATTGTCCTTCTGGTCGTAATGGACGCTATTGCAATATGTAAAATACTTGTAGATAACCCTGTGTAAAAAAAAAAAGTTCATTGAGATTACATATACACCATCTATATAAATATTAAATACGTTATCACGAGAGATTACGCTTCTGTCAACTGCATCAGCAAAATTTGTTGTGGCTGATTTATTGTCATCCGTGACAGAAATGGCCGATTTCCAAGCAAAAGTTATATCTCAGGTTACTTTCGAACGATGGCTGTTCTTATCTACTTACTGACTATTCAGAGAGAAGGAATAGTTCTATCTGCTCTTCCCACTCTCAATTACATTCAATGAGACCTTGTGGTTTTAGGTTGGTGGACAGTGTCGAGTGTGAGATGAAAGAAATGAAACGGGGTCCAGTGGAGCACTCCATCATTGACGTCAAGTAAATTTCAGGTCTTGTTCTTGTTCAAAGCAAATAAAACTTGTATTGGAAGCTAGCTCTCAAGTTCACAACCAGACTGTTGTAGCATAATATCATTAATTTATCTGCTGACTTGAAATTATGAGTCAACTGAATTACTCGTCATTTTCTTTTTTATTGTTAATCATACACATCAATTTGGTAGCTCCATTTCAATAAATTAGTTCATTTGCAAATATTTGATGTACTTGAGTTGAGTACTTTCACCGTGATCCAACTCCATAAATCTTTATAATGAAGAAGAGCTAATACTCCCATGTCAGTGCATAAAATCACAGAAAGAAGACTTAGCAAGCTATTTATCGACGCATAAAGACAAGGAAATGCTTATTGACTTTGTTTCCTTTCTCCTGTGACTATTCAATAACACTGCTATTACGGTTTGTAATGCTCTCAGGTTCTCTTAGGTATATTATAAAGCTTGCAATGTAAAGATCAGTGTCCTAATAAGATCTGAAGCTTTCCTGACAGCGAATATGCTCAGGTTGTTCTCGGGAAGCAAGTTGTTTATATTTGTATTATATTCAGTGATTTATTTCTGGTCATGGCATTTAATAAATATCATGATGATGCACGCTTCCGAAACGTGGATTTCTAACCGTCTTTTCACCTGGTTTGCTTCCCTAGAACAACTTGTGCATCAGTGGTCTACTGTTAGAACGCTCTAATATTTTACCTGTTACCTATTTCACCAATGCCAGTTAAAACAAATGTTCACGATGAATTTGTTACTTTACCAAAAATTTGACTTTATTGCAATATAAATAAAGAACAGAATTTCCTTAATATTGAAACAAATATATTGGCGAACAAGGAGTTCCACTTGGGGCGACGGTTTGAAGAAAATGGTGTTTAGCTCAGGGTAAATCAATGAGGTTTATCTCCGGGTATGCGTGGATATGTATGAGAAGGATAGTTTTAATGACACTGGAATGCCCGTTTCAAACTGATTTAATGACTGCTTCTTTTATTAGAACATAACTTGAAGTTGCCGACCAAGGGTTACCAATATATCACTGTTTAGAATTACTAAAGGCGGAGTGCTTATTACTCGATAATACTTAATTAGTTACGTATAAACCGACAAATATCTTCTCTCATCACTTCTGGTCTGTCCTCGACCAAGACAGAAGAAGAGGACTGCCGTAATCGGCTCCAATCCACGAACTGTCTGTCCTCACAGCTGCGCGTGAGCGTATAGCTTTCACTTTCTGGAAGCCCATTATTCAACCAAAGATTCCCTTTGTGCCTATTTTGTCATGCCATTAAGAAGGGTCCGAAGAATACCTAATTCAACAAAGTCAAGTGCTACCCTTTAGAAATCTGCTAAGGACACTGTTTCTTACATTTCTTTTGTTATAACAACTCAACCAACTGCACCTGTTGGTGTCGTAACAAACATACAAGACTCCTTTGAAATCCATTACGATTCTTTACTTATTGCAATTCTTAAAATCGGTATCAATATAAAGTATACCAACAATAGTGCTTTAAGTGCTTCCGCTACGCCCTTATGTTCTTTACACTATATTGTATGAATTAGACCTTTCTTCTAAAAAATCCGTCAATTCCTTTATTATTGATGCTGTTTACACAACAGAAAATTACAAATTTGGGGCACACTTATTAGATTAACAAGTTTTGATTCTCTTGTATAAGAAGAAGAAAAAAAAAGTGGACGGCAGCATAATCATAGGAAGCGCTTGTACATCGCTTGCTATGTAGTCTTCAGAATTTGATATGTTCACATTTTCACCTAAGCCTGGCCTCTGTGTGAATTCTTCTATGGTTCACGTCCAAATTGGGAGGATAGGCATTTCAGTTCCTTATTAACCAACCAGAAGGGTGAGGTGCAACATCAGCCACAGAAAGCTTAGAGGGAAGAAGAGAGTGATGGATGCGACAGTTGATGCAACGAAGCTAGGAAGTCAGTTTTAAGAACTACGAGAATCTTGAAGTGAAGTGAATGTTATGAAGTGAAGCTTCTGCAATGGCAGTTCGTTGAAAATAAGAGTATACTTTACAGTTCCAAGAACTAAGCGTGTGAGTTCACTCGTTACATATTACTTGCTCAAGTTTGGACATTCAGTTGTGCTTACTGCAGGTAACCAGATTATAATAGCATTCATTATGCAATGTGAACGTAAAAGGTGTTTCGGATTGTCATTGATTTGAACGCTGCAGATACAAAACCACGACAAGTTAGTGTTTCACACAGCAAATCTCGCCAATTATGTGTCAAGTAACACCATACCTTATGTGGATAGAGACATGCAGAATATCTTTATGTGAATGTCACCAAGCCCCATGCAGTATCTGTGCATAAGGTCATATCTGCCTATATAATGGATGACCCGCGCGACTAAATCACACACTCTTGACAAATGTATCAGGACATCATGAGCTGTCATTCACTTATGTTTAATTACTGCGTCCTCGATTGATATTAATCGTAGTTTATTAACGTCGGCGTAAATCATGATGTTACATCCATTGATTTTAATGGCAGATATTTCATTTTAAAACTTGATGTTACATATTTTAATAAACAATTGACTGCACACTCCTGTTTATAGCTAATGAAAAAGAAACACCTTAACCACTAGATTTTAGATCACGCCCGTGTATATGAAGTGCTTTATAAAGTCTCAATATGTGGCACTACCGGTTCAAAATGAGTGGTTTGCCCTTTAGTTAACTGCAAACGGTTACAACTGCGGTGAATCGATTTGTAGGTCATCAAAATAGAATATAGGTTTGTCCACATGTGGGAAGCGAAACCAACCCGGTATTCCACGTGAAATCTATTTATTACACAACAGAACGGTGCTATGTAGCATTAATAGTGGTTCGGGTAATACAGTGAATTGGATCATAGCTGTAATCGTTTTCGTGACAGAATTAAAGAATAACAAAACGTGTTCATTTCCTTCAGCCAATGTTTAAAATTCCTTGGCTGTAACTCCGAACTTTGAACATTGAATATAAGCACAGAACTCTAAGAATGTTTGGAACATAAATATTCATGTAGAAAGTTAGAAGAATTTCCCTAGCATTTCCTAATTCCTCATGCAGAATTCACCCAATATTGTGGCTGAATCTGGGGATCTAAAAGAAAAAAAGAACAGCTTCCTAAACTCTAAACGAGAAGTAATTTGAGCGTACATTTCACATGTCAGAAATGACATGTCAGTTCAGGAAGTATTATGTTTAATTTGAAGCCATTTTACTTTGCATCTAGGAATGTATCCGTCTTACTTAGCCAACAGACCATTAACTGTCTTCCAGAAACTAATCTAAGGTCATACAGATGTTCTACTTTTGCTAGATAATGGCCCGCCTCAGTAGCGTCGTGGTAGCATATCTGCCTCACGTTCAAGAGGTCCCGAGTTCGAATCTCGGTTAGGGTAAGCTACCTGGATAAGGGCTTTTCCGGAGTTCTCCCTTATCCTGATAGACTAAAGTCAGATAACTCTAAGCTGCATGGACCCCAGATTCATTTGAGCATCATTTCATAAATTTCATTCATCGTCCGATATGATTTAACGTTGGAGGACGTAAATTACAACAACAAAACTTTTGCTAGATATAAGGCTCTTCAACAGTATCTTTAGTAATTTTGAAGATATCAAGTCAATAGCCTGGTTCAATCTGCAAATTTACAGAGTTATTTACACAGGTAAACCGAAGAGTTAAAGAACGTGATGAGTTTACTTACCTGGTATAAGCCATGAGCCGGAACCCTAATTTACACACACACACACACACACACACACACACACACACACACACACACACACACACACACACACACACACACACACACACACACACACGGCCCGCCTCGCTAGCATGTCTGCCTCACGTTCAAGAGTTTCCGAGTTCGGATCTCAGTCAGGGTGAGTTACCTGGATAAGGTTTTCTCCGGATTTTTCCCTTATCCTAAAAGACGAATGTCAGGTAACTAATCTCCATGGACCCTGCGCCCATTTGAGCATCATTTCACCCATTCCATTCATCGTCCGATATGACTTAAGAATGTTAAATGACGTAAATTACACACACACACACACACACACACACACACACACACACACACACACACACACATATGCAAGCCGAACTGTTAAGGTTGTCTATTAACTTCACAACAACCCAGGTGAGCTGCTGCACCTTGTAAAAATCCACTACGGCCTAACATAAACCAGAAGTGCCACTCAGCTTGCATGCTTATTCATTGAGCTTTAAGGGTTGCCTAGTTATTTGTACATAATCCGGTTATTTACAAAAGGAGCTTCTTGGTTTGTCTGGTTATTTCTACATATTCCAGTTGAGGTGCATATCTCGATGAATACCCCAGGGCGTAGTACAAGCAGTTTGTAAATTAAGCTGTTTAGTGAGCCTGGTTTTTGGCCGTGAGGAAGGTCAGTAGCCTGGATAACTCATATGTAAGTCTCTATTACAAAATGAATATTCAATAAAGGCATTGACCTATTTTAAACATGTTCTTTATGAGTTTGTGACAGGTTAGAATGGAGACATTTTAGTAGTATCCTCCAATGCCAAAGAAGACATTTTCCCTCGTAGGACCATTTTGAGTATCTGGAATACAATTACTCTAATTTACTATACGGTTTAGAAAGCATTTACTTACAAAGCTCAAGGAACTTATTCTGAATTGGTCAAATTAAGCTGTGACGGTATTTCAGTTAAAATCATCGGAAAAGTTTGATATTAGCTTTTCCACTTTGATAGTAGAGACTCTAAAGAAAGCTACAGTAAATTTATTTTACATACTTTGAAAATTACAGGATTGTTGTGTTAGAAAATTGGAGTCAATATTTTCTTTCCGTGTCACATGTTTTTCTAGAAATTCTTCACATTTCCGCTCATCACATTTAAGTTCTGCTGTGGCACCATGTTTCACTGAGCTACTTGTGTGTCGACTTGTTCTAACGCCCCTTCCTCGATGATACGCTGCGAGAAGCTTCTATTGCTGCTCCCCTCCCTCTAAAAGTCTTCTATGCTCGTTTTCTACCAGGACCGGGACCACTTCATCATCTTTATGAGTGTAAAGAGGAGAATGAATGGTCGTTTCTTGCAGATAGCCAGAACGGATGTCGTACATTCAAGAAAATAAGCTTATTTTATCTCCGCCATAAACTGTAATTTATCGTGGGTCGCTGGCGATGAGATCGCATGGACGGCCAGAAGGAGAAGCAAAAGAGGGGAACACCCAAATGTAACCAACATGTGCCACACCACTTCTTTCCTTTCTAAATTTCCTCTTTTCTCTCTTTCGTTTCTTCTGCACTTCTTCGCCTTACTGGAAATTTCTGTCTATGTTAACATTTATAATTCTCTCTGCACTCTCAAATTCTAACAATGGGCCATAAAATTAAAAGACTACCTTCTTGATGAGTTACTGGGTAACACGGAGTTTAAAAATAACTTCTCAGCTATCATTTTACACAATTTAAGCTAATAATGTCAGTTTTAGCTGAAAGTACTTTTGTTAGATATTAATAAAAATTGCAGTTATAAAGGAACATTAAGCCCATTTAATTACATTATACTTTTTAAAATGACACTTATTGCTGTTATGAATTGCACCAGTGTCAAACATTTTTACATTAATGCACACATTAAAAGTTCTCTATCTGTACACACTTTAAAATTTACTATAAAATCTAATATGTTTTGTTTATAAAAATACATTCATGTTGAATTCTCTCACACTCGGATATTAGAGCTGTATAGTACAACTCTTATCCTTGGAATAAAATAGCTACCAACCATTAGTTAGGGTTTGTGTATAAGTTCCTGTGAATACAAAACCACTATGCAACTTATAAATCAGAAACGCAAAGACTGAATAAAGCGGCTATAAATACTAATGACTGATGAAGCCTTAGGGCAGGTGGAAATAATGGAAATAATTAGCTGACATTGTTGAGAGCGTGTCTGCATACTATTTGAGCATAAATCATGCTCTACACAAATGTATGGCGTATGTACATGTAACATGTACAGATGCACATTCATTTACAGCATCTTTAGAGACTGCTGACAAACTTATGCGGCATTAAATGAGGAAATGTAATTATAAAATACAATGCAGTGAGATTAATTTGTACAAAATATCTACCTCTAATATTTATGCCTCCAAAATCATGACCTTTGCAGTGCTACTAAATATCTACCATTTATTCAATAGCTTTGACGCAATGGAGCACTTTTTTTTTCTTCAAATAAACTGTATATTTGCAATGTTCAAGACACATTATAAATTAAATCAGTGTAAATACATATCTAAATTTGAATTCAAATAGTTAAAAGATGTAACCAATCATGTTCAGATAACTGTGTGGACTACCAATATCTCAAAGTTATTCAGGAAGCATTTTATTATATATATTTTCCAGAAAACAACCTTTGATATCTATTTATACCTATTAGAATACTGAAATAAAAGCTGTCATGACATTTATAGTGACAAAGTTATTTCATTTGAATGCTCAAATGAGTTTTAGCAACTAAAAGAGTATATTTTAGGAATATTTAGATGTGTTGTAACATCTACATACGTTGCAGTGTAAAGGGAAATAACAGTTTCTATGCAGACTTTTGTAGGTAGTGTATATGATCCTGGGATTTTAGAACAGCAAACATGTATTTAGAGAGTCCTCTGCTACGCTATACATGTGAATGAAAGCTACAGCTGTTGCCGATGCCAAAATATATAGTTTATGCTTAAACACTTATACTAAATGTGAATAGGGTAAAATTAATGTTACAGTCTACGAAAAGTCTCCCTCTATTAGAAGCAGAGTAGCAAAAACCCAATGGAAGACCTGATGTGAATACCGACGGGCGCAAGCATGCACGGGGTGCCCAACGTTTCCAGCACTAAAACATAAATCTTCCATCAGAACCTAGGGAAGTAGCTTTAGTAGAATTAGGAAAGACAAGAAGAAATGGAATAATAACGGAAAGAATAATAAAATTTTGTTAAAGGTGTTAGGCCAAAGAAGAAGCAGAAATTATGAAATTATGCATGAGACAGCAAAAAAGATTAGAGAATTCTAATAGTTGGTGGGCAGAGGTAGGAGGAATTATGGAAAAAATAGGAATGGAAGATATATGGAGATTAGAGGAAAGGAATACATGCGATGTGGGTAAATTAGTAAAATGCAGAATAGAAGATATAGAAAGACAGAAAATATGGGGAATTCTAGAAAATATGAAGTCATTACAATTTTACAAGCAAATAAAAAGAAATTGGGGATGAGAAGCATATGTAGATAACTGCAATAGGCAAGAGAGAGAAGGGTTAGCATGGATGAATCATATTTCTAAGAGGAATAAGAGGTAGGGAAAAGGGAATTTGTGCATTGTGTGGTGGGAAAGAAAGCATAGAACACCATGTAACAGAATGCGAGGAGGTTGCAATATGGAGAAAAAGAGGTTTAGGAAGAAAAATCGGAGAAAGTAGAGAAGAGGATAGTCCCTATAAAAACGTTAACGGGCAGGGAGGAAAAGAAGTTAAGAAGTATTGGTGACTTCTTGCAGAAAGTAAAATAAAAATGGGCCAGAAATGTACAAAATATAAGAAAGGAAGAGGCGGGGAAGAAAATGACTAATTAAGTAATCAAGGAGCTATGGAGGTTAAGAGCTGCCTGGCAGAGCAGAAGACCAGGGTGTCATGCAAACCAAGGTAGCAACAAGGTATACACAAGTAAATGTAGCCAAAAGTTGTAGATTGTAAAATTTTGGAATATGCACAGTAAATATATCAAAATACAAACCTCTAACCCCAGCATTAACCCCTGGTGCGGCTCACAAAAACATGGGTGTAGCCAGTACCTTTACATTGCCAAACAAAGTAATCAGTATGCCTTTGCCATGTGGAGTACATCACATTATAGGAGCTGGTTTCTCTTTACTACTGTGAACATCTTACTTTCTAAAAGTAGAATTAACTATACGTGGAATGTTTTAAGCACTTTAAACAATTTTATTCTTCGAGCGACGGCTACCGAACTGTTTGAACTTAATATATTTAAAAATTTACGCAGGTAGGAGATATCGTTTATGCTTTATTTTACTTTTTTTAAGTTAGGTCCTCCAACGTTAAGTCATATCGAACAATGCATGAAATAGGTGAAATGATGTTCAAATGATTGAAGGGTCCATGGAGCTCAAACTTACCTGATATTCGTCTTTCAGGACCAGGGAAAATATCGGAAAAAATCTTATCCAAGTAACCGATACTAACGGAGATTTCAAACTCAAATCTCTTGAAAGTGAAGCACACACGCTACCGAGGCGGGTGTGGGTAAGAGAGACCGTCTTGTACTGAATATGCACCGCAAATATGTTTTAATGTTCCTTCGAAATTAAACTCGTCTGAGTAATATTTGGTATAGCTAATCAATTTTTGAATATGACAGAAAAGCCACATCCACTGAAATTTAATTTTATGTATTATTTTTTGCCACCAAAGTACTTTATTACTGCCATTATGATTGCTATTATCATTAGCTCGTGGTGCTAAATCTTATGTACTTTGAAGATTTAAAAATAATACCAAATTGCAGCAATACTGCCCCAAACTTTTCTCCACATCCTTATTAAGCTTAAAAAGGGTTGTTTGAGAGTTCTTGTATTACCTGATAAGCCATTCGCGGGCTCTTTCCACCGAGTGAGAGGAACGGCAGTTGGTGGAATTAGTGCCGGCAGAGGTGCACTAAGAGCTTTACGTAATGAAAGCTGTTTCTGTTCTCAGATGGGGAATCATATCTCATAAACGTGCTGTCGCTTACTCGCTGTCGCTGCTCTGCAGCAGGAATCATTGTTATTTCTTCCACGATGTTAACTTTAAATTCCTGCAATTTACTAGAACTAGAACGATACATTCTGTGTCTCAAAGAACCCATGGATAAAACTCGAGAGAACAAGAGAAGCACGAATCAGCACTTCTTGTTTCTTGATATAAAATGTGTCCTGTTATTCCTCTGGCACCTATTTCACAACGAACTCCAATTCTGAGGTAATAGCTATGCATTTCATGCAGCAGCATAGAAGCCCAAACTCAACTGATGTGAAGAATCATGTCCACTGAGATGAAACCAGCATTCATCAGAGAAAACAAAAGCTGTGGGCAAATGAAACTATTTTGTACAGATCGGAAAACTAATGGTAAATCTCTTACTCTCTACCTGCACTAGTTAAACCGTTGGGGCTTTAGTTTTAAACAGATGTTTAGGTAGAATTTCTTGCAAAACTCAGAGAATTAATAGTTTAGCAATTTTCGAAATTATCGCTTTAAACTGATCCCCATTTCATCAAGTTCATATTTCCTTAAAATTAATGTTTAGAGCGTATTTTTCTACATGGAATCCAAAACTTCAATTTTACTGAAGATCACATATTCAGATTTTCTTTCACATGGTCCACGCTTGGAAATCTTTGAACAACCTTCCGGGCACACAGCAAGTACATTCGTATTTGAAGTAAAATTTGTAACAAAAAAGAAACACGTGTTCTTTCACAGATAAGTGATCTACCATATTTATTGTAGCAAGAAAAGTACCTACTTGATACCGAAATTAAGAATTGCCATAAGTAAAGAACCATGATGGATTTCAAAGGAATGTATATTTGTGTAGAACGCGTGCAGGTGCAGTCGAGTTAAATAGCAACGTGGTTGAAGAGTTGTTTTAACAAAAGAAATATAAGAAACAGTATCCTTAGCAGAGTTCTAAAGGGTAGCACTTGACTTTGTGAATAGGACGTTCTTCGGACCCTTCATAATAGCACGACAAAATAGTCAAAAAGGGAATCTTTGGTGGAATAATGGGCTTCAAGAAAGTGAAAGTCAAACACACCCACGCGCAGCTGTGACCAGTAGGGACTTTCAGTTCGCGGCTGGCAAGCCATTAAGAAAGTCCCCTTCTTCTGTCTTGGTCGAGGGCAGGCTAGAAGCGATGAGAGAATATATTTGTCGGTTCATATATACCTGAAGAACGAATTAAGATTTATCGAGTAATAAACATTTCATAAACAGTAACTCTAGACAGTGATGTTGGTAACCCTTGGTCGGCAACTTCAAGTTTGATGTTCTGATAAAAGAAGCAGTCATTAAACCAGTTTGAAACGGGCATTCCAGTGTCATTGAAACTATCCTTCTCATACATGCTCACGCATACCCTGTGAGAAACCTCGTTGCTTTACCCTGAGCTAAACATTATTGTATCAAACTGTAGCGCCAACGTGGAACTCTTTGCTCGGCAATATTTTTGTATCATACTTGACTAAACCTGACGCTGCAGTTGAGTCAGACATCAGGCCAATGAAACTTCAAGCGAGAATTGAGAATCCTCAGACCCGATAAATTGCAAAGAATGAGCGAAGGAGAGAAAATCATAAGGAGGTTACCATATAATATAAAAATCCTATAGCTAAAATTGCAGGTAGGAGCGGCAGATATAGGAACTGGTTACACACAGCGTGACTTGTAGTTTCATGGCGGTGGTTAGTATTCACAATTCCATGTGGCATATACACTGGAAGCTTTTATTTCAAACATTAAAAATTTCGTAAGTGCAACAGATATGCAGTCTGTGGATTTGCTTTGCAAGGAGGAATGCGTTTTTCAAATTTTGCTTTTGAGAAGATATCTCCTTTAGATGTTGACATACTTTCAATTTAGAAAGTGTTTTGGGCAATGGAAATGACCCATAATGTGAAGTTGTCCCCAGAGCGATACATTTCTAATTACTAGAAGTGGGCTTTGCAAATCTGCTATGTAATATATTTAGTTCCGTGAATTAATTGTGTATACATTAGGTAATGAATGTTTAACAAAGAAATAAATGGAGGACTTCTAAGTTCCTAAGTTCCATTATGTTAATCAGGAACTATTTGTGCCACTATTATTCAGACTCACTGTCAGTTGAGGATCATACAAGTATGATGGGTGATCGTCATGAAACCAGAAGTATGGACATTCAAAGTTCATCTTGTCTATTGAGGACAGTGTTATCCTTGTGTGGTCTTACATTGTCAACAAGAAAAAGGACGTTTTTGCCAATTTTTCCTTGAAACTGCATCAAAACATTCTCTATAACATCCTATCTACAAACTATGGCCTTCATGTTTTCACCACAAATATTCAAGATCGTGCATCCTTCGTAACAAATGCCAAACCATACCGTAATTTTTACCCCATGCAGCGGCGTAATTTGCTTGACAGATCCTTCAGTTCTTGGCCTATGGTTGTCCGTCCAAACTGTTATGCCACGAGGTCAGATCTGTTTGACAGCTGTCGAGTACTTTGAGAGGATATATTTTGGTCTAAAAAGACAGGAATCTATCATCTGCAGGTGAGGTTTTCCTTGGTAATTCTCTCACAGATGCTTTTCAGCATCTCTCTTGGCAAGTTTACTGATTACACTCTGTGAAACTCCAAGTGCATTTGCAAGAATAACTGTGTCGATTCAGGTTCTGTAATACCTATATCTCAATATCCCTCCTGAAGTGTAAACTTACTACTCTTTATGATAATGTTTGTGTACCGTTATAATGCATGCTTTTAGGGAAAAATGGATAAATGGAGCTGCCAAATTGTAGAATGGACAAAAGAACAATAACCTAGTTTTCTTCTTACGGATTGCAGACAAATTATTGAGAGGCGTGTAGCTCGGTGTAAGAATTGACCGTTACTCATGCACTCTGGGTGCATAACTCTCCTGCTATCGAAGAATATGTTGGCCATGACCTTTTCTGTGGATAGCGCAATCTTGCATTTCTTCCACGCAGACAAGGAGGCGCATCTTCATTCCATAGTTTGTCTCTTTTTTCGGGTGTGGAGTATGTCCTCATGTCGATGTGGGTGATAGCGGAACCCAATATGAGCACAATTTTCGATACTGCGGACTGCCTCTGATGATGGAATAAGCACTGCCCGTGGAGAGGCGAAACTGCTCAGCAGTTTCCTCAATATTTTTTCTGCAATTGCTCAGAATTATTACACAGATACACTGGAAATTTTTGCCTGTGGTCGATGTGGCTTTTCTACCCGATGACCATAATTTACATCTTTTATGGCATTGGTCAAATTATTGGCACCATTTCATTATGGCTGGAAGCGACATTGTATTGGATGCACACACCGCCAGAATTTCACGGTAAATTTCTATCTATTTTGATGTTGTGCCCACATAATTCCTAATGTCTCATGCATACCATCTTTGGAGTACGTTTCCAATTGACTACCATTTCACTCGCAAACTGTGGTGCACCTCTTATCTATATTGCAGTACAATTTCTTCTGCAGGATGTCAGGTGTGAGTACTCTCTGCTACTCTTGTTGCACAGTGGTCTTGATGTGGCCAACATCTTAGTTTATGAACCAGCCTCTACCCTTGATAACAAGATTAAAAACATTTAAAAAAGTACTTCTGAGAACCTCGTTCTGAAGGTCCCGGTTTCGAGTTCCGTTGGACAAGATATTCTGGGATATTCAATAATGTTCCCTGGTGGGTAGACAAATGCTGGGCTAGATAAAATATTCTCCAGAACTTCTTTGTCAAAGCATTGTCTTTCTCCTTTCATAGCTGAAAGGCTTGCAACAATGATCGGTGCTGTATGGCGCTTGGAAAATATGCTGTAATGAGAGAACTATTTCTTCTCTGGTACAGTGCCCACCTTGGTAGCGTGGTGCTAGCATGTCTGCCACACATTCAAGAGGTCCCAAGTTCGAATCTCGGTCAGGGTGAGTTACCTGCAGAAGGTTTTTCCGGGGTTTTCCCTTATCCTGAAAGACGAATGTCGGGTAACTCTAAGCTCTATGGGCCCTGGGCTCATTTGAGCATCATTTCACCCATTACATTATCGTCCGATATGACTTAACGTTGGAGGATGTAAATTACAAAAAAAAAAAAAATCTTCTCTGGCACAGAAATTACGCGTGAATGGTAATAAGTATACCAGGGGTTTCGAGATATTCTGAACATTGAAACTTTGGGGACTTGCTGCGCTATGCCGGCTGCCATCAGACCTAGCTGCCTTTCTTGCACTCTTGTCCTCGAGGGTTTATAGTAGCAATAGGTTTAGTATTGTTTGCAGTGTAGAGGACCTTCTCGGCTTATAACTGCTAATGTTTAAGTAATTAGAGCAGTCAATCCCTAAGCGAGTTTACCTTTTGTGAGGTTTTAACTTTTCAATCGCCTTGTGAAGGAGAACACCATATATTGAACATTTTAAGTGAGCGATTTTTCGTTTCTTTTCCTTCCATTCGTTTTATCTTTCACCTAGTACAATCTTGTTCTTTTACAGCATTTAACTCCTCGAGGTTTATTGATCAACCATTCAGTGTATTTATGTATTTAATTAATAACTTCTTCTGACTCGCGTGAGAGTATCGTTCTTGATTGCAATTTCTATATGGTCTGTGGCCACATTTAGGACGGTTGATCTTTGTAACAGGTGCCTCTGAAGCGCCCTGATATTGCTGTGGTTTTTATCATCAAATGGCTCTCACTGATGAGCCTTACGGGATATTTTTCCACCTGCGGAGTGCCATCTTGATAGCGTCATCCGGGTACAGGCTGTCACAGAGTGACATTTGTGAAATATGTTAGTGACACTTGCGGAAAAACACACTTTACCAGGTAGGTTGATTTATTTATAGAATGATCTCGTGACATTTGTGGATGAAATATTCAGGTACTCGTTCTGACATTTAGTGGCTTCTTGCCTGAGTTTAAATGGCTGAAGCGGTAAGAAGGCCGCGACAGAAGTAGGCCGTAGATAAAGTTGTAGCAAAAGGCTTTAAAATACTAATCTCTTAGAAAAAATTAATTAATTGCGATATTTAAGTTAATTGGTGGAAGTTAATCATTTCTTCACACAAGCCGCATATAGGCTAAAGTTTTTGATGGATAGAGTCAACTTGAAAAATTCAATGCCATGGCCGGGATTTGAACCAAGGATCTCCTGGTTTCCGTCCATTCGCTCTAACCCGTTGAGCTACCATGGCCAACGTGCCATCCTGACATTAAATTCTCCAATTGACCCATATTATTTTCACTGTAAACCACTTAAACTACTTCCCGGTAAACCACTTTCCAGTTACCAGGAGATCCGTGGTTCAAATAGCGGCCATGGTATTGCATTTTTCAAATGGACTCTATCCATTAATTGCAATACGTATAAAAATGTAGATATTGAATAAAATAAAAGGTACACTAAATACATATACTTGTAATCTGCTCTGCATGATTTAAATTTCCGTTTCTGTGAAACTTTGGAAACACTTCGTTGCTGTTTGTAATCTTTGCACGCAGTTCCGTGCAAATATATGCCGTTGTTAAGAAGAAAGCTCAATGAAATTTCATAAAGTATTATTTTAATTAAATTTCATTAAACTGATATATCTTCTTCAGTTTCATTCCACAATAACAAACTTGTTTACGTGTTATATATATATATATATATATAACATCCTTCTACATAACTTTTCCAATTTTGGGTTCTCTGTCCAAATTTTAAATCTAATTTCCTCCTATCTCTCAAACATAAAACAATATGTTAAATAACCATCAGTCAGAATCCTTTACTTTTACTGTTAATTCCGGCGTTCCTCAAGGATCAAATTTGCCACCATTACTTCTCATGCCCGTCATAAACGATCTACCAAACTGTGTCACTAACTCTAAATGTTTTTTACACGCTGATGATCTCATATTCTATAGGAAAATTTACAATGCTTATGATACAATAAAGTTACAACAAGATTCGGATAATGTTTATAAATGGAGCTTGGAAAATAAAATTCCTTTCAACATTAAAAAATGTTCCCTTATTACCTTTACTAGAAAGAAGCACTACTTAAATTCTAATTATCATTTAGACAATTTCCCACTAGCTAGAGTGAATTCCATCAGAGATTTAGGTGTTACCATGTCCCAAGACTAATCTTTTAGTCAGCATATTGCAATTATAACCAATAACTCTCTCAAAACATTGGGTTTTGTCTTCAGAATCTCCAGAGACTTAAATGATACTGAAGTTGTGTTAATATTTTACAAAAGCCTTGTTCGAAGTAACTTGGTATATGCCTCAGTTGTATGGGCTCCTATGTTTAAATGCTATAACCTGGAGAAAATTCAGAAAAGATTTCTGAGATATGTATACCACAAAACCCACTGCTTATTCACTTACAATCAGTGTGTTCCATATATGCAACTGCTAAATGAATTCAAAATAATGTTACTCTATGTTCATAGAGTGCTTGCTGATCAGTTATTCCTGTATAAACTTTTGAATGGCCTGGTATGTAGTGAACAATTAGTCAAATCAATTTTAATGCCAGCATTGCAAATTTCAGAAACTGTCAATTACTTCAGATTAGAACACCCAAAACGACATCGCATAAAAATCCCCCTGTGTAATGAACTTTGTTCTAAAATAGAACTGGAACATAGTTTCTCCTACAAGCAATTTAATGAACCATTATATGCAGGAATTAACGGCATCTGATTTTCAATTCTGTTATTTATGTTTTATGTTTAATGATAACACAATTACCAATGTCTTGTCTTGGATTATATATATATATATATATATATATATATATATATATATATATATATAGCTTTAGTCTTAGTTTTTTGTATTCTTGGTTGTTACTCTTTGAATTGCACTTAAATTTGTATATAATTAGTCTTAGTTTTTTGTATTACATTTTGCATTGTCCTTTGTCTTACTTTTATATTTATATTTAAGCATGTTTGTAAATTATGCATGTAGCTACTGTAATTGAAGCATTGCTCTGTTGTAGCACAAACAAACAAATACATAAATAAATGTTTGTAATTATATATATAATTTCCAAATCCACTGCTGTTTTGCACGGTGAAACTACAGTTTTTTTTTTTTTTTTTTTTTTTTTTTGCTGAAACTAGATAGCGTAAAGTAAAATACTTGTTTCTAAACGTATTTGTTTAGAAACACAAATAAATCTGCTAAATATGTAAAAAAAAAAAAAAAGTTAATTTAAAAAACGTACTTTTACGAATTTTTTTAAAACCAATCCACTTTGAAAACATCTGGGTAATTTAATCTGAGTTCACTTAATATTTCAGCATGTGTGTGAGAACATACACATTATCGCAGTAACTAGACACACCAATAAGAAAGAGGCTTGCTAAGTGGTATATTTAATAACTTTGAAAAGCAC
Organism: Mantis religiosa; assembly: GCA_030765055.1. NCBI lineage: Eukaryota > Metazoa > Arthropoda > Insecta > Mantodea > Mantidae > Mantis > Mantis religiosa. The sequence continues at coordinate 63,332,194 of CM060948.1, forward strand.
GTTTACGCTCTTAAAAGATCACCACTTTACTGAATGCAGCGTACAAAATCCAACTGCAGCATATTACGTCTGTGCTTATCTTCACTGACAGTTAATAATTCTTTTCTTTCTAGTCAGGCGCCTTATCTTTCCATATCTCCGAAACCAGATGTGCTACAAACATGGGGTTTAGACAGTAATCCTCAGAAGAAATAGCTCTGTAACATGGAAAAAACAAAATAATTATTTAATTTGTATCTTTAGAACGCGCAAAGAAATTAGCTGCATGCTTCGGCAAAACGAGCCACTATGTGTGCTTAACTGTACAACGTTGCACGCACCGCACTGGCTAGTAGCCATAGAACAGCCACGCCTAGCCCCGCATTATGTTCATACCTATTTTATAGCCACCTTAGTATTAGGACATATATGTAAATCTGAGGATAGCTTCGTTAGTCTCCTGACAGCCCATACACACCTCAGCTTTGTACATGTGTTTAACTCGTGTACCTGTACGAGGGTGGGTTGAAAGGTAATGCATCCTATTTTTTTCTCTTTTAACTGCCAAGAAAATTGAATCCAATTTACATAGCTTGAAAACTACACTATTGTCACTATTCAATATAATCTCCGTCCTTTTTCACAGTTTTGGTCCACCTTTTAACTAGGGAATGTATCCCAGTGTGGTAAAACACACGGTCTTGCCTCCCCAAGGCATTGACGCACGAACGTTTCCACAGCCTCCTCATCTTCAAAATGAATCACACGATGAGCTTCCTTTAGTGGTCCGAACAGATGGAAGCCTGATGGTGCCAGTTCAGGGCTGTATGGGAGGTGATGTAAGACTTGCCATCCCAATTTCTCAATTTCTGCAGTGGTGTAACGGCTGGTGTGTGGTCTTGCATTGTCATGCAAAAGAACATCTGCCATAGTTTTTGTTGGGCGAACTCGGCGAAGACGTTCTTTCAGCTTTTGAGAGTTCTGACGTGTTGGACAGAATTTATTGTGGATCCCTGCTCCAAAAATTCAATCATAAGCACACCCTCTGCATCCCAAAACACTGTCGTCATAACTTTCCCTGCCGACCGCTGAGTTTTGATTTTTTCTTTTTTCGTTCGGTGACGTTGTGTGATGCCACTCCATTGATTGCCTCTTTGATTCAGGTTAAAAAATGAACCCACGTTTCGTCTCCAGTAAAATCTTTTTCCAGAAGCTCCTCTCCCTCCAAATTGAAGCACTGCAAGTGTTCGGAGGCTATTGTTTTCCTTGTTTTCTTTGTTTTGGGCGGTTAACATTCTTGGTACCCAACGAGAACAAACTTTTGAGTAACCCAGTTGTTGAATAATCGTCATCACACTTTACTGAGGGAGGTAATGCGACACAGTTCACCTGTTGTTACCCGGCGATCACCACGAATAATGCCATCGACTCCCTGAATGTTGCATGGAGTCACTGCAGTCAGCGGCCTGCCGCTTCGCTTTTCATTTGCCAATGGCGTTTGCCTTCAGCTTCGTTACAGCGACGAACCCATCGTCTAACAGTGGTGACATTCACCATTGCATCACCATACACATTTTTTTTTAGCCTTTCGTGAGCGCGAATTGACGTTTCACCCTCCTCAGTCAAAAATTCAATAACAGAACGCTGTCTAATACGAAAGTCGATGTCAGCCATTTTGCAAGAGGATGTAGTGCTGCCACCTGTCAACTTAGGAAGTTACTACTACAGAGGATTGGAGAAGAAGGTTTGAAGAATTATGCTCTCAATTACAACGCAAATTAGACAAATATAAAGTGTTAACTTCCGAAGATAAAATACTTCTGTCTGATGTTACAGATAAGCAAAGTAGTCAGTCACTTCAGTACAGTAGAGTACATTACAATGCAGTACAATACAGCATTACGAATTGTTGTATGCGTATGTTATTCTGGATGCAAGCTTCTTACGCCGTGAATGCCAAGTTGCGTGCCACTAACTCTGTGTTGCTCTCGTATTTAGAACAGAACTCGAGTACTCGGCGTGGCAGGGAGACAATCTCTCTGGCAATGCTGGGCAAGCGATAAGAAAATGCCATGTAGTGAGAAAAGAAATGGAAAAACCGAACACCGAAAGCAATTTTGATTGCAAGTATGAAGACTGCATTATACTTCAATAATTTTATATTTCATTCCCCAGGCCTCAGCTTGTGAGAGTTGTTTTTAAAAATGAATACCTACTACTCGTACATAGCCCTCCGTACCTTGAGGGTTTCCTGCTTTCCCTTTCGAACTGCTTTAACCCATTTATCCACGACATAATGCCTTGAATGTGCAAACCTATTTAAATATTAAAATGATATAGGAACTCCCAAGCACGAATGCATCATGTTTCACAGCTACGAATTATCTGCAAGTTACATTCACACACGCAAAATACAGAGTAATAACTTTAAGAATATGCAGATTTTATGCGGTTTACTTGCCTGCACAAATTGTAGCTTTAGTCCCCAGATTGTTTGCATGTTATTGCAACCATGCAAAACATTAATACTGCCATAATTTGGCCATAAATTTCATTAAAATACAACGTAATAAGTTCCATAATAAAACCTCTACGCCATAGGCAGAGGCAAATACGGAGCACAATTTAGCATCTTTGTAGTTAATTTTCACACTTCCATGGACTGGCTGATCAGTTCAAGTCCCGAGTGGTTGAATTGGTTGACTGAGTCAACCAGAGTTTGCTATTTTACTCTGAATTTAATCATTGTTGCAGTGCTGGCAGTTCCATTTATCTTAAAACTGAATCCCTGCCAATGGAATTTTTGGCGAATTTCTAGCGACCGCACATTGACAGTAATTTGCAACTTATCCCTGTGAGCTCTCTGTTTCGTGTACACTTAACCACACAACCGGTAATGCAAATATAATTCTTTCATTTTAATACCTTATACCATCATTTTTCTGGAGTAATATTCTTGACTGGCAACCAGGTTTCATTATTATTGATTTTAGGACACTTTTCGAAAAGAAATGTTGACAAAGAAGGAAATCAAAAGGCTTCTAAATGATATTCGACGGAAAATATTCTGAATTTGATTGGCCTGATGAGGAGACAGAACAGTTACTAGTTAGTGATCACAACAGTGTTTCAAAAATATAATATTTGCCGTTACAGGCAATTGAACATACAAATCCTGAAGAAGAAATAGAAGAATAACAAGAAGCAGAAAATAATTAAACGACAAAAATAAAAAAAAAATATATTTGTCACTAAAGTTTAGATTTTATTTGTGGTTCTTTTGTTAGTAAAGATTTCAAAACTAAATAGTCTAAGTTGTAATACACAAAACTACAAAATCGCACCCAAAATAAAATAAAAATTCTTTCTGCTCCTAACAGTTTTGCTAAGTGTATTACACGAGGAGTGACAGGGTTCTAAAAGATTGCTAGTGAAAACATGACAGATTTACTTGTGAAATATACAATTTTCACATTCGATACGTGACAGAAAACTATTTTATAGAGAGGAATGTAAAGGAATCTTATAGGAAAGAGTTCTGTGCTCTCACGGAAACCTTTATTTTGATTTACTTAAAGGTTTTAGACAAAACAAATATTGAAGATATTTGGAGTAAATATGACAATGGTATGATTCTTCTTAGAGTATATATCATAGAGACGATTATTATTTCTCCTTTGAAGTATGAAATGATAAATCGAAAAGGAGATAAATGCGTGAGAAGAATAAAATAACACAAAAGAGTTAATTAATGATTTGAGGCTTTCACGGCGTTGGTTACAGATGATAGTTTCTCGGGCTAACAGCCAGGTCAATTTTGGGTAACTGCCCAAGCTTTCAACAACTAACTCTGCCGCCATCCTAATGGGAACTGAAGCTAGACTACACCACTGATGTTGCAATATTTATAGCTAGTCAGCGGTGGTTATCTATAAATATTGCAACATCAGTGGTCTAGTAACTTCAGTTCCCATGAGGATGGCGGCAGATTTAGTCGCTGAAAGCTTGGGTAGTTACCCAAACTTGACTTGGCTCTTAGCCCGAGGAACTATCATAAGTATCAGCAATCAGGTCATATTTTCATAGGTTTGTCATAAATTGTAATAAAAGTTATAGATTGGGAGAAAATCTAACATTCATCAGGTGCTGATAACTTCAAAAGAAGATACATATTCGTTTAATAAACAAACCGAACAACCGAGTCCAGCAAGACTTGAAACTCTTTGCTATTTGCGATGCCAACGCATCCTCTACAGCATCAGCAGAGTCAACTCTAGAACACCACTTTAAAAAGCATCAAATGAACCATATGACATTGTGCATCGACTGACAGAAACTCTTAAACAAATCCTATCGTAATCTTAGTTTTGTTAATTAGTATACCAGTCATCTGTTGACTACCTCACTTTTACAGAAACACATCACTTGCATTGGTATTCCTAAGAAAAATAAAACGAAAATACCTACAGAATTTTTACAATTGAAATCAAGCAATATTGGGTGTTCACTGTTTGGGTTGCAGAAAGCTATAACAATGGTTTCACATGTGTCCCCAAGATGTGTTATTCTGCTAAGCATCATTTACAGTGAAGGAACAGTAGATGAGGAAACCAATAAACCACACATAATCATGACTACAAAATCACACAGGTAGGGGTTGACACAGTCTATCAGATGTGTGGCTTAAGTGGCTACATGTCGCTGGTATTATTGCCCAAATAGTTTCAGTTCAATGCGGAAAATCCAAGTAAAGAAAGGCGCATAGTTTTGAAGCAGTTGTACCTGGCAGGCTTCCTATCATTTTGTCCTGCATTTAAAATAATGTAAAAGGAAAGGGAATAAACCTTTTATCTACCTTGTTTTCAATGAAAAATACAATTTTTCAAAATTAATAATTATTTTTAATTTATTAATTGAAAATACTAAGATTAAAATAACCGCAGCAATTGATAAAACATTACTGTCTTACCTTAACCATGTATCACATAGGTTTCTGTGAATCGCCGTCAGCGCATTACACAAAACAAGTTATAACACCAATAGTAATAATAATTAGAGTATTAGCTGTAAGAAATTCGCTGGACACTTGTATTATTCTAATATCGGCACATTGGCAAAAAATAGATTGTTGTTTTTATCTTGTATTCTATTGTTTTTACAAGATTCTTTAGTGAAGAAAATAAACAATGAACTTCAGTGCAAGGGCATTGAATTTATTCCTAGAAGAAAGAATAGTCTGTATTCTATGATATTAGAGTTCATGGTTCTGAAATTCCTTAGACAGAATGCAGTCTACGAAATCACCAGCCGTTTTTCGTCTTCATTTAGATTGGTTTTAGAGTGATGGCATATAATTATGGAGCAACATTCAACGGGATTATGAAGGAAGAAGCACTGGACATAGCTAATGAGATTGATGATGAGTGCGAGACAGCTGATGTGCTGCCTCCTGCTTCAAATAACCTGACTGATGAAGATTAAGCACCTGCCATAAATGTGAACAATGCTTCCTGGGCCAATATTAGTTCATCTTACTGCTTCTGTAAATAGTAACTTAAGTCTAGGCATAAAAATAAACTTAGAAACGGAAACGCTCCAAATAAGACTTTATGCTCACATACAGAAAAATTCAAAATATGTTCATGCTTTAAATTTGAAATTGTAAGAGATGAAAGGACAAGAAATCACAAACCATTTCAAGTCCTTAGGAAAGTTCTAAGCTTATAGTAAACGCTTAAATATATTCCAAAATAATTTGTGTCGTACCAGAATTATGTAATATTTTATACTTCACTTTCATGAAATAATATAGTGGAATCCATGGCTTCCAAGAAGGTCAACTAGAATGCAAAATAGACGGCCATTGTTCAATAACTGCTAGCCAAACGGATTTCAGTAAGAACGTAGCGAATTATCACAAATATTTATTAGCAGAATATTCGTAGTTCTCTTTGCAAAAACATTACCTATAGTCGTATTCAATTATTATTTTGGTTATTTTTCGAGCAATACATTCACATTTTCCTCTGGATTTGTTTGAATTCCGATGATGGCAGATTGTGTAATACCGGAACATAATTTCCTACGGAAAAATATGTGGTGATTAGCTTCACCAACTCGTAAAGTGTAGTTTGATCTTTGGTTTGATGGAAGCACCCTTTATTACTAAATACTCTTTCTAGAGATACCCTCGAATAGAATCCTAACACTTGGAAACCGGTTTGATGGCTTAAAACTTTCTGGAGTCGAAAATAACTTTAGAGAGACAAAAACATATTCCAGTAATTCTGTTACACTAAACCAAATTCCGAAAATTATTTTAGCATAGTGTAGTGTAGTGATACAGATACTCTAGTGTATCACTGCGTGTGCCTGGCTTACTGCAGCATTTTAGGAACCTGTGGTGACAAATAGGGGAAGGTAGGCCAGGGTGAAAAATAAGTTTTGTTATTCTGCTTCACATTTTTACTTTTGCAAAACTCTTTATTGGTTACAAAATTGTATTAATGTTGGACTACAAGTTGGCATATGTAACATTTCTAAAGCTATCAAGTTTGTTTTAAAAAACTGCAAGTTATAGATAATAACAACTGTCACCCTATGGCCCATCGGTGTTACACAGTGAGGCATAAGGTAGTTGACAATGAGACATAATGTATGGGAACATTAAAACCTCGCACAACAAAACAATTCCTTAAATTTCACCAAAAACTCTATGGAACACTCAGGTCTCCAAAATCTACATAAAATTTTAAGTATAATTTCTGCCTTTTGGTTTTGCCTTGTGCAGAAGGAGTTGGCACCGGGGATCTTATATTCTCAGAAGAAACCGATGCAAAATCTGGAACAGCTGGATAATAAAATCTGCCTGTCAGTTTTCCACTTTACCTAAGAAATTTCACTTCATAATCACCATCTATATCTTCTCCAATATATGTAGAATTTAGAGTTTTTTCCTGGAAACTCTACCAGGCCAAAGTCTCCTTTTGGCTCGGTGATCAGCTTCTCATATGTTTGGTGACCTGTCTTTTCATATCTGAACCACTTGAATTAGAAGATTTGTTATGATTGCTGGAAGACTGAGCTGATTATGACTTAACTTCTGTTTGCTTGAACAACCTTTTCGTATACTTTTATTTCTTATCTGAAGTGCCAGTAAGTTTTTCTACGGATTGTCTGTTGGGATAAAGGATCCTCCGTTTCTCCTTCTGGAAGTGGACTCCATCCTCTCTGCAGCTTTGAGGTAGCAACGGATGTCCTTAGCGCTAATGTGACTTGGTTTATTTCTCCTTTTCTGCCAACTCTCCATTACCAGTTATCTGTGTCGAGCTATTAACTGGAATAGGTTCATTGCAGACTTTATTAGCACATGCAGCGTTTATTTCTCTGTCAGTTACAGCACTTACAAGAAAATCGTGATTAGAAAAGGCATGTTTGTCAAATGGAAATATTCCTGCTTTCTGAAACCCAGATGTGATATTTGCTGGTGTCATTGCCAGTTCATGTGCTACACCAACAAAACTTGCCACATCATATATGGAAACAGTTTTTGCGGGGTTTTCAGCATCTATGAATCAACTGCAGCATTGTAGAATGATTTAAAGTGCCCAAACACTGTAATGTCTAATGGGTGGAGGCGGTGGCTGCAGTGAGGAGGGATTGTCAAAATCGTTATCCCATTCTCTTTGGCAATGTCAATCGCTTCTGAAGATATGTGGGCACAAGATTGTTCATTGTTAAAAGAAATGGAATGTCTGGTGATGAAAATGAATGCTTTTACAAAATCTCGTAACACTTCTAGAAATAATGCACCATTCATCCATCCTGACGGCAATATGTTTAATAAGGCAGCGAATTCAGTAATCGTAAACCAGGATGGCCCTTTACTTGCGCCAATAGAAAACTCAAGAAAGTATAATGTTTACAGCACAGTGTACCGTGGGATTATGGACACAATATATCTAATGCCAATGAATAACTATTATTGCATGATGTAAGTTTACCACTCTCCATAAGTCCATATACTTAACTTCTCATTTAGTTTTATTTTATGATATTATGTTAATTACAAATTATGATTAATTGTAAAATATGGTTAACTTATTGGAGGCTATTTGGTTTTCTTGACGAAAAGTCGATGACTACAAGTGTGTTATGGTGCTCTAAGTGTAAGTGAATCACTCATTTTTATAGTAATTGAAATATATATAAAGGCGGCCCGGGTTCGATCCCAGGCGACCACAAACTGGGATTCGTAATGGACAACATGGCGCTGCGTTGGGTTTCCTCCAGTTCCTCCGGTTTCCCCCGCCATCATTCCACCAATTGCTTCATCTCTTCATCATCCAAGGCGTTGGACCGACCCCTCAACCCTACTATCTCAGGTCAAATGCTTAGGCTCCCTCGCTCTGAGGGATCCTGAGCGACTCCTAGCACCAGCATTGGTGAGGAAGGGAGGAAAATATATTCTTAAAGTCTGTTTAGTTAACGCGTGTGCAGTTCGGCCGCCTCCTTTGACGAACCCTTATAATCGTTTTACAACACCAGCCCTCCTTCTCCCAGTCCTTTCCGCAAGGTTGCCACCTTTCTCGAACCCTCATGGTTTCCCGTAGGGGAGGCGATCCGTCCCCTTCAGCTGCCGTGGTGCGGGCGCTGCGGACCCTTAGCACTCGTGGTACCTCTGACGTTACTACAGGAACCTCGGGCCGAACTTCCTAGCCCCTCCCGTCTGGGAGTTGTTCGGATTGGGTTGAAATCGAGGGGACAGTGTGTTCCCGACACCCACGGGGAATTGGGTACCTCCGGCCAGACTACGGCCACCCGGAGGGGGTAGAGCGTTGCCTAATAATTCCCGGGTACTAGCCTGCAGAGCTAGTAGAAAGCGTGCTAGATCACTAGGTATCCCCACCGAGGTTTTCGGTAGTCTTCCCTGCTGGGTGGACGCGCGTAAGTGGCGTATCCACTTCCATTCCGTCTTGACGTTGTGCTCAGCGGGGAGACTTTTTAAGAAATCAGATATTGCCCTATGGAAAGAGCCCCGGAGTATCCATCACTCCCGGGTAGAAGGAGGCCCGGGTCCTTGGTCCTACGGGTCCAGGACTAATGGAAGTAGAACCTCTTCACATAACTAACCTCATGGGTATCGTACGAGGTTTCGTCTAAATAAATTATCTTGTGTCCATTACTGCGAAACTTCCTTAGTTTTGACACGCACACGCACGCACGCACACACTGGATTCCATTATAACCCTTATCTTATTCAAAATGCGGTATTTGAAACCCAGCTCCTTTAGGAGACCACGCAAAGTGCAGTGCCAATAAGGAAAATCACAAATTTCTTGCAAATGTGCAACCAATTCATCTAAGGTGAGCGCTCTCCCTTTTGCATAGAATCTATAAATTTCTCGGCGAATTAAATCGCATGTGAATTATGCACTTTAGAGAAACATTTCCTTTTGTTTTTACACTTGATCGGCGTCTTTGGTATTCCTTTCGTCACAATATTTCTTACTGTATTTCTGTGAATACCCAGAAGTTTTGCAGGATCTTTGCATTACCCCTTACCAAGATTATTTGTCAGCACATATTTATATGTGTTCAAAACAAGCGCTCGAATTTGCTTAGAAATAGTTCCCGTTATAACTTTGCTTTTTAAGGCGTTTCCAGTAACATAACTCGGTCCAGTTATTCACACTATTGTCTTCACTTTGATTATTTTCACTTGACTGAAAGTTATCTACTACTTCATTTGCATTTACCACTGCATTTCCCTCCCACGGTCTCCACATCGTGACACACAACGAATTTCTGCACGTAATGAAACAGATCAACTGGAAGTTGGAACTTTGGCAACTGAGACTCCACGTGGAGTAAACTTGCGACTGTCATTTTCATAAAATCAGGGTTGCTACTGGTCCTCAACGACAGTGTTCCATTTCTGGAGTGTGGAGATAGATTTAAGAGGGCCATTAGTGGGCGGGAGGGTCCGTTTCCTTTGTGGAGCAACTGCACTCTCGTCCACTAGACAGGCTTTACTAGGTCGATAACAGATTTTCTCGATTCTCGATACCGATACACGATATCTTCCACGATATCCGATATTTCGATACTCGATACCGTCTTTTCTACTTCTAGTTTCAATACAAACGAATTTCTGGAGAATTGTGTAATGCCAATGAAATTAATAAGGTGCACATATTTAATGAGACAAAATTTAAACCATCAGTGTACATATTTTTAAACTCTACATTGGACTTTTAAAAACAAAATGCGTTTAAGAAACAGTGCACTTTTATATTGTTCCATTAAAAAATACTACCACTCACACTCTTTCTGGGACAAGTCTACTTCTTTTTCCCTCACATATGAATCCTGCTGTGCTAAATCGTCTTTCAGGCAAAACTATTGCAGTAGAACACAAATATTTAGCAGATAATTGTCTTTCTTTCATTTTAATTTTTACTTTCTTTTCTATAGCGCGTCTCACGCTTAGAAAACAGTACAGGTCTTATGGGGCATCTTGTTGCTACATGCACCTTATGTAAAATAGCAACTTCGCCCAAGGGAGTGACCGGTCTGTTGGTTTGATATTGTATTCTAAAAGAAACATCATTCATACAGAACTATCTACACTGCTATTAAATTCTATTTTAAATATTCAGTTTCTGAGTGCATGCATTTTAATTTTTACTCCTGCTTTTACTTGTTACTTAAGTAGTTCAAACCACGATTGTGCAGATATATTACAACAAACCAAATGGAGGCATTCAGTGATAAAAGCTTTAAATATCCTTTGAATATGTCGGTTACTTTTATGCTTCTCTGTCATCTGATAAGGGTGCAATTCCTTCCATTTCGTCGTCTATTAGCCTCGACCACAATTCTGATATCTTCTCTTTCTATTATTATACCCCTTTCGAACCCCAAATCGTGTAGGAATCGATTCAAAGTGGTCCTTGAAAAATTAGGTAAGATGTCGTCATCACTGTTTACCCTTGCCAAAACTAGATTCAGCGTGAGTGGCATGTTTTCAAGTAGCACAGAATGAATAATACGCCGTACTCCGCATTACACTATTCCATCATATTGCGTTAAGCTAGCGTTCTTTTGGTTCCCCGCCCATTTTTATGGAGTTCATAGGAGACCTTTCATTTGCTCCTTTTGTATTTTATATATTAATGTTTCTGAACACCCGGTAGTCTTAGCTGTTTCTTTCATTGCGTTACTGATACCGATTTTACTTGAAAAATAGCATAAGGCATTCAATACTACTGTGCGGTCCTTACTTCTTACCTTACCAATATTTTGTTTCTTCTTAGCTTCCCCTCCTATAACCACAAGTATTTACAAAATTGTTAACTAGCTTCAGGTAACACTTCATAATCTTTCACACCCTACAAGCATAGTCTTGGGAGCTCTTATTGTAAACGTGTTCACTTTTACTGCATCACATTGCCTGCTCAATGATAGGATGGCACTTGCCTTGCATGTCGCCGTTTCTTTGAAGATATAAATGACTTTTTTTATTTGATACATACGACAAATGCAAGAAGTTAGAGGACTTTAAAAATTTCCTTCAACTCTCCTTTACATTTCTTTCGGTTTGTCCCCCGATATAATCCCAATAACAAAAAAGTCTCTAGCTGCTTGCATTTTGTAGTGCATATATATATAAATTTTTCCGATAGTACTTAATGTAAAAAATAATAACACTCGTCTGATTTAAGATGGAGAATTAAAACTTGCCCGGTAGGAGTACTGTAGTCTTCTCTACCTAAGAATTTTTTTTGTAGTATTATAGCAGTAAGCTTCATAGTTACCGTATGATGAACATACAAATAGCAAATATCGGACTTTTAACGAAAAACAGGCATTTTCGAAAAAATTGGACCCATAAAAACACAAAATGACTGTAATGAGATAATCTGGTAGAGGAAAATATTCTGCATAAGACAGTGCGTTTAAAGCTGCAAATTATTACAATTAATTATTTATACCACATTATTAGCAAGTGGCAACAACGCGAGGGTAAAAAAGGACGAAATTAATGAGAATTTCCGAATGCTATACAGAGAGAGATATATCCCATTTACTTCCATACTGTCTTTTAAGGTTGATACAAGCTATAGCAATCCAATGCACTATAAAGTGAAGGTGACAAATAGTCGTTGAGAACGTTCTTGGGAACTGTTAATTAAATTCAATCTGACACGCAATTATTTCCTTACATATAGTTACTTAAGTCGCCATTAAGGTAGTTGTCTCATGTGTTTGAGAACTTCTAGTGGTTTGACAGGAAAAATACGAATCAGTTATGAGAATATAATGTCATGTTGGCACGTTGGCCATAGTAGCTCAATGGTTAGAGCGGCTGGACGGAGACCAGAAGATCTGTGGTTCAAATCCCGGCTATGGCATTCAATTTTTCTGTCTGGCTCTACCCTTTCATAATGCGTCTTACACACGACTAGTGTGAAACAACAACTAATTTCTATTACTGCACAAGTGCCACATTCCTGGCAATTTCTCGGGTTTTGCAATGTTCTACTTTGTGATTTTAAAATAACATATAAATTGCAGAACCATCACCAAAGTATCGAAAAAGTAACGAGGGAATTTTCTGAAGTACGTTCCATGTGGATACTATGCAAGTATCGTGAGTATCGAGGTATCGCAGGTATCGAAGACCAATCACTGCCTGTTGTCATTTAGGGGTATCAAGTATAAATAAAGTTAAACTTATAACATTTAGAAGAAGAAACTCCTTTCAGATTACAATTAATACGAGTTGCTGCGGATGATAAAACATCTGTAATGACGAGTTAATCTTATTAACTATCAGTTTTATAAAACTACTTACATATGTGTTTCAGCAACAAATCTAAGAGGTTTATAAGCAAAATGAAAATGGGGTATTAACGCGTTCATTCACTTAGGAACAAAGAAACTTGTTTGTGGGCTGAAAATTCTTCTTGTGTTCCGCAAATACCAGTCTTCTATCAACATCGCGTGTCAGAGAACATCAATCAATCAGTTGTCTGCAATAAACTCGCCTCGTGAACTGCTAGTGACAGGTAGTGGTGGGGGACTTGATATGCGTGCTACGACCTTCATATTCTTTCCTTCTTTGTACTCAAGTATCGAGACTATCTGTTGACGGAAATCTTGCTGCATGATGACGGACGGAGATGAACAGCCTTTCTGTCATCAATAACATTCTCCCTTCTTCGCAGAGGAATAGGGCCGTTTGCTTCCGATCACGCTTCCCCTTTGTCATGAGAACTCAACTGCGAGTCATGATAAAAGACCTCGCGGTGGTATAAAGTTTTGAAGGAGACAAAGAGGGAGAAAGGGGGTGAAGATCTCCGTCATTAACGGTTCCCGAGTTCTCTCATCCATCATCTCGCTTAACCGATAGGCCTGCGATGCACTTTGCACAAGACTGCCACCTTGGCTCCACACACCACAGACGAATTCAGCTTAAAGAGAAACTATAATTCAGTTCGTATTTTAATGGCTTAAGGAATCAATCTCTGTCTCGCTAAAGCTCATATTTTTGTTAAGAGCGACATCTACACCAGCATACGCGTTTTGAAGAGCCTATTGAACTGCTGCATCCCAAGGTGTGAACTCTGTTCATTCATGTGATATTATGTTTAAAGGGTAAAATAGTTACTGAAAGAAAACACTTACACTAGTAACTTTATAAGGTAGTTTGAAAAACAAAATTCTATACTTCATTATGTGGCTGTGGTTAACATAAACAACAAACATAATTAATTTGATCTTAAACCATTATATTTAACGGAACCGTTCTGTAATAACATCATTTTTATACCGAAGTTCGTGTTTGCATATGGAATAATTATTTTCAAACGAAAATCTGATACAGAAATCAGAACGATGATGAGATAATATTGGCGAGCAAGGGTTCCACGTTGGCGCTACAGTTTGGAGCTAATTATGTGGCGAGCAAAGAGTTCGACGTTGACGCTACAGTTTGATACAATAATGTTTAGCTCAGGGTAATTAATGAGGTTTATCTCCGGGTATGCGTGGATATGTATGAGAAGGAGAGTTTTAATGACACTGGAATGCCCGTTTTAAACTGGTTTATTGACTGCTTCTTTTTATCAGAACATCGAACTTGAAGTTGCCGGCCAAAGGTTCCCAATATATCACTGTTTAGAATTACTAAACGTGGAGTGCTTATTACTCGATAATACTTAATTAGTTACGTATAAACCGACAAATATCTTCTCTCATCACTTCTGGCCTGCCTTCGACCAAGACAGAACCAGATAACTGCCCTAATGGGCTCCAATCCACCGACTGTCCTCCACAGTTGCGCCTGGGTGTATAGCTTTCACTTTCCGGAAGCCCATTATTGAACCAAAGATTTCCTTTGTGACTATTTTGTCATTCCATTAAGAAGGGCCCGAAGAATACCTTTACAAAGTCAATGCTATCCATTCAGGATTCTTACTAAGAAAACCCTTGTACTCCCGTGTCTTTTGTTAAACAACTCAACCAACTCCGTTGCTGTTCAACTCAACTGCACCTGCACGCATTCCACAAAAATATACATTACTTTGAAATCCATTACAATTCTTTATACATCGCATCCCTTAATTTCGGTATCAACGAGCATAGCAAGTTTAGGAGTGAGAAATAAATGAGTGTCAATACATAGAAGATTTTGAAAGTGAAGGAGGTGCTGTGCGATGTGGAGATCTCGGCTTAGCAATCTAGTTGCTGTTTCATTAAATAAACATTTATTAAGTCTCACAAACATTAATTTATTTGTCCTTTCCAGTGTACCCTAACCGTACATGAACTAATAAGAAGAAGTTTAATGTACACAGCAGAATTGCAGTGTAGTTTCAACAAATTGATAAGGTTCACTTCATATGATGAACCATCATCATTATTATTATCATTATCATTATTATTGTCGTTGTTCTGTTATTGTTTTATTCAATTTGTTTCTGTAAAATGTAAAAAAGGAAGGTATTAGAGGAGAAGGAGAACCAGAAAAAAAAAGAAACAAGAAGCATAAGAGCAAGAGTAGCTAAAAATTTTATCTTGAAATATTTATTGTAGTACTTGCTTACTGACGACGGTTGTCTTAATAATCATTCCTATTATAGTCAATATTATTGTAATCATTGTATATTTGAATGACCATTGGAATTTAAGGCAATCCCATTAGGATCTACTGATTTAGCCTAGATAGACAGCAATTATTAATACACTGCCCGCCTTGGTAGCGTAGATGGTAGTGTGTCTTCCTCACCTTCAAGAGGTCCCGAGTTCGAATCTCGGTCAGGGTGAGTTACCTCGATAAGGTTTTTCCGGGGTTTTCCCTTATCCTTTAAGACGAATGTGGGTAACTGTAAGCTCCATGGATCCTGAACTCATTTGAGCATCATTTCACCCAATTCATTCACTGTCCGATATGGAGGACGTCGGAGGAGGCAGGTTACAACAACTAATACACTGTCTGTCCATCAGCTAATGGTCTATGGCGGTAAAGTAGTCAATCTGTTATTCAGTAAACAGTCCCACACTCACCCTGATACCTGAGGCTGTATTCGATGCTCCACAGCCGTAGCTCCAATATTAGTATTTATATTTTTGTTAGATTAAGGAAATAAGTTATCGCAAAACCTGAAGTTACAATGTATTGTCGCGAGCCACTGTTGCGACGGGCACATCCGGCGCGAACAAAGAGACATATAGTGCTGCACGGGGGTAAAAGCGTGCCGAAACCGTGAAAGAGACAGATAGATGACTGGAAGGTTCGCTTTCTTGATTGTTACAGAACGTTCCACTAATTTCTAGAACAATGAGTGGAGATATAAAAGTGCCACTGCTGTCAACGCAGGGGACAGTTGTAATTAGACTTGATAATTGTGTGCGTGCAGCAGGGACTTAAAAGTGAATTATTTTGTTTATTTACTTGTGCAGAAGCCACGAGAGACTGTGTTGGTTTATGATACCTCATCTTGCTGCAAAGGGGTGTACAATTTGTGTCTCTCTACTGAAATAAAGAGCATTTTGAATTTCTGCAAACTTACGAATCCACAAAGTCACAGTATTGACCATTTCCTCCGTTCTCTCCTATTCTCTGTAATTATTTTCTATATGTTCTACATGCTATCAAAATTGTAAACCATCTATTTCGATTACAAGCATTTTGTCATACATATATGAGAGCAAACAAACAGCGTTTTGGTCCAAAGAAAGTAAAACTATATCGGCTTTAAACTCCTGCATACATTTGTTTATTTCAGTTGGAACATTTTGATTTATGCATAGAACTGTCACGCCGAATCACTGGATTTTGTAAGCACGATATCAGAGTAGATAGCACGAAACTTCAAGAAGGGGTTTTGTTCGCATTTATATTGTGATAAAGAACATTATCTAAGACAACGATAAAAGAAAGCGAAAATTAAGAGCTATGTCTTTTTTCAAATCTAGTTGTCAGGTTTATATGTTCATAATGCCTGTCGCTACAAACAAGAAGAGAATTTTCTGAAAACTTTTATACTCAACCTGTACGAGCTATTATAAATCTGGTGTTTACATTAGTACTGGTAGGAACGTCGAATTCCTAGTCGTTGCACTACCACTTACAGAATACTTGTATTTTTATACTAGTTCCTGGTAACCACAGCTAAACAAACATACCACTAACAGAAGTTACAGCGAAAACAACATTACGGTGTGATAGTAATGCTAAGCACTTGCAGCAACAGCATAAGAACCATAGCACAGAATTAGATAAACTTGGAGTACCTGGCCCATCCCCTTCATTCCTCCACTACAACGAGTTGGGGAATAGCTGTAGGAATATTTATTGATTGGGGGCTAATGGATAAGATAAAATAAATTACATAGAAACTTTGTTAAGTAATCCTTAATAGTTTGTAAGATGAACTAATTTTTTTCAGGATCAGAAACACATAACGTGTGTGATATGAGTAGTAATAAAGTGTTTTTATGGAGGTCTCTGCATAATGTAAGCAAGAACAAAATCAAAGACAAGGACAGCATAACTGAGTTATTGGACAGTTCACAAACTTAGATATGTCCTACTGCAAATGACTAACAATGTATAGTTCCAATGTCCCTCAGTAAAATGGCACATCAGAAAGTCAATGCTTGGTGTGTTGCGGCCGAATGCATAAGGCATGATCAAACCGAAACTGTCTTACGAACATGCCCAAGTACAAATTACATTAATGATTCCCTGGATGCCATGTGACTATGGTTAAGTACACAACTGACATTACTAGATCTCGGGAATTCGTGTAGATGTGGTCAAGTACAGCTGAAGCGATATAATCCCATAATGTTGCACGAACGTGGTCAAGTACAACTGAAAACGGAATTCCGGCATACCGTCTGAGTGAGCCTAACTCAAATGACAAAACTGAATTCTAGTTTGTGGCGAAACTGTGCCCAAGTACAAAGACACGACTGAAACAAAGTGAATAATGTGACACGAATGCCAGTATGTTAGTGTTACAAGCCAGTATTGCGCCCTTTGCCAATACGCTTTCTTACAGCTGCCTATTGAGTTTATACCTCTTATGAGTTTATCTTCCTCTAGGCCATAAAAGTGGAAGATTAATTCCACCACGTAAATTAGTGGTGGCAGTATAAATACATTAAAGGCCTGACAGATGAGTGGGACATCTCACGCTTTGCGACCTTTACACAGATCTATTGCGACTAATACACCCAAGAGGAAGAGATGAAGCGAGAAAAGTCAAAAGGTCGTAGGCAGACACGCAGAATCCCTAACAAGTACTGAAGGTGACACACAGGTGTGGAGCTACCAGTACTCAGGGTTCATCGTCGACAAGCGTCCCCCCGCTTAAGAATAGTGGCCACACAACGCCGCCCATCGCTGAAAACAGCATCAAAATGCCCAAACATCCGCACCGTTTGACCTACACCGCCATACACCACGAATATGAAAGCCCGTCTAAGATGAAAAGGAAATAGAATGAAGAGAAATGATGGAAAGGTAACCGTGATACGATAGCAAGAATTCCAGCATTCACCTAAATGGCAACAGAAGCAAGCTCCTGCAGTCGACGTGGATCGAATCTGCCTCCTTCCGAATGCGAGTCATACACGTTACCGCGGTGGCATATTGCTGGGTTAGTGGTAGGGTGCAAAAGATATTTTGCGGAAGAAACTTTGGAATTCCATTGATACTTGCATCTTCAGCCCAGATCTGCTTCGTTAAAGAGAAGTCGAACCTCTTCCGCCCTTACCATAGCAATAGAGGCAAGGCTCAATAGCTGCTTCTCGTTTTAACATATCTCTTTCTCTTTCTTTAGTGATGAGACAAGTAGCTAAATCCAAATAAGATACAGTCTGCTACCATGTAATCTGGGTAACATTTCTTATCCCATAGTCCCACCTACTGCTCTCGCCATGTCACTGGATTACTTACTTTCAAAGGACGATTTTATTTCCATAATTTTGCTCCATTCCACTTCCTTATCAATTTTCAAGTGTGCTCAGGCTCGTGGTGTGTGGTACTGCTTGACAGAGGCGTGGATTTTGGCACATTGTCGGCGCTGTGTAGCCGTTCCACCGACCAGGTGATGGAATGAACCACCCTCGACACTCGATTGGGACTTCGGTGCAGCTCTGTGGCCTGGGCTCCTGTGGCTTCCTATTCCCAAACTTCATTTCGTCATGCTGGGGATGTAGCCCAATAGTTCTTTGTGGAGTTCGAAGTGCGCTAGCCCACCTTCTGTCCAACCTTTAATCCCTACCGATGCATTTGAACTTCCATTAATGAGAGCGCATGAAGATTAAAGATAGGTTGCAAAAGGTTGTACCTTTACATTGAATTGAGCTCTATTGTTAAAGGTTAGTAAATGTGTCGATATTTTTCTCCTATCTGTCGTAAGACAAAGAATGAGTAAAGATGTGTGTAATTAACCACTGTACAGGCCATTCAGTACTGAAGTACCAGGAAGACGACAGTCCTGCAGTATAAACTCAATCAGAGAAAAACATACCTACTGGTCTATTCACCACTAGATAAGTTTCATTTATCCTTATAAATCACTCACATAATCACAAAGCGAAGCTGATAAGTTTGTTTCAGCTTCAGTTTTAATGATCGCTTCAAACACAAGAGCAATATGTATCTAGTTTTACTCTAGGTTTCAAAAGTTGTATTTGTTATAGGGATAGGAATTCCTTGAATCGAGGACGCGCCGTGGCTGAGTGGTAGACCGCTCGGCTCTCACCATGGCGGCTTGGGTTCGAACCCAAGCGACCGCAAAGTGAGATTTTTGGTGGATAACTCGGCACTGGGGCGGTTTTTCCCCCAATATCTACGGTTTGCTCTGTCATCTCATTCTACCGGTGCCCCATATTTTTTCATATATCATCAGTGTCACCGCCTGCGGTGCCGTATGTAGTACAAGCGGGCGCTACACATTTCCTTTTCCTTGCATCCACCTGAGAAAATTTGGTGTTTATAAAGAACTGAGTGGGAATAAATTTAAGGACAACTTATTTGTTTTAAATTGAAGAAAGTTTAGAAAATATGACATAAAAGCGTCACTGTGCAAAGTGAGATTTAGTGGTCTCCTATATGGTACCAGTATCGTCCTACCTTCGCGAGGTTCGTAAGTTTCCACAACATGCACTCATACACACATATCCATATAATAATGTACACACAGATGCACACGAAAGCCCTTACTGACGTGAACATACATAGGGACACGCATGCACACACATTTGCACTCTCTACACCCATGTACGAAGTCTATTCAAAACATTCCGGAACATTCGTAATTGAGTGCCAATGTAGTTTTGGGCCGAATTGCGATTGGGATCCCTGTACATTCTTGAGTTTTAAGTTTAACTGTCTGACGGTTCATTATCTCATGTCTGTTAGTTGTTTCTCAGTTCAGTATTGAGTAAAACGTTGTGCTGTGCAGTTTGCGAATTTCGAGATGCTAGAATTAGAGGAGAAACGCGACGTATTAAATTCTGCGTGAAATTTAATAAACCCTTTACAGAGATGCACCAAATGATGGTGATGATATGGCGCCTACGCTGATGGTTGAAAGTGACCCTCGTTTACAACGACTACCAAAGACGCTCATGCCAGGATCGTCGGCGAAATTGATCCTTCCAATCGAAGAATCAAAGAGAGATTGCACAAGAACTTAATATTTCAGATGAATCATGCCATGATATCCTGACACATAATCTTGGAATGCATCCTGTTGCCAAAAAATTCGTCCCACGGTTCATGAGAAAGACCAGAGCGAACATTGCCTCATAATCTGTGAACAGCTTTTGCATGGCACAAGTGAGAACGAGATGTTCATAAGAGAATCATTAACTGGTTAAGAGACATGGGTCTACGGGTTTAATGTTGAGACGAAGTTTCAGTCTTCACAATGGGTCGGGAAAGGTTCCCCAAGACCAAAACAGAGAAAAGAAAAGCTTCTCAGGGTAGGTTAAATGTCGAAAGTCATGCTGATAGTTTTCCATGACTTTGAAAGGTTAGTTGATCATGAATTCGTCGTGTCACAGAGACAATCGACGGTGCTATTGGGACGTGTTGCAACTCCTGCGAGAAAATGTTAGAGAGAAACGTCCTTAAATGTGGTGACCCAATTCATTGCTTTTGCGTCACGCTGACGCACTCGCACATTGATTCCTGTTGGTGCGTCACTTGCACAAAAAACGAATTCACTGTACTGTGTCATTTTTCGTACACTCCAGGCGTGGCCCCTGCGAACATTCTCTTCTTTTTTTCTGAAGTTGAAAAAAGACGTTGCAGGACGAAAGTTAGTAAGGAGGGACGAGATAAAAGAAAATTCGCAGACGGCACTTCGCCGTGTACCAAGACTGCTTCTGGAGGTGGAAACGGCGTTGCTGGCGATGTATCAAATGTGAAGGGAGTAGTTTTTATGAGACCATGCACAGTAAGTAAAAGGTAAGGGTAGAAACATTTTATGGACAAAGTTGTACAGTTGTTTGAACAGACATGTGTACATATATACTCACACATACATGTATGTAAACGTACACTTACACAGAGTTAATTAAATTAAGTTCACTAAAAAAAGATCAAGAATTTTTAAATGGTCTCTCAAGGACCAGATGACGGAATATATTTACAGTAAATTTCTTCAACAGTATATTCTACCATATATATATAGCAACGGGAAGAGAGGTACAGAATGCTAACTAAATAACTCTTCGCACATTTAATGGAGTATAGTTAAGTCCTCATTTTGCTGGAAGAGTTAGAAAATCTCTCACATCATACTACCGGTGTTATGACTATCTGAACTGGCAGTAGGATAGTTCCAGCAGCATTTTTAAGGAGATCAATGCGTTGGTTAAAGAAATAAGCCCAAGATTTCACAACTCACGGAAAATGACTGTTTAATATATTTTTATATCAATCTCCACTAAATTTAACAAGAGAGTAGTTCAAAAACAGCAAAAAGAGTGAAACTATCCTAAAAGGGCTGCCCTTTACACAGAATGTTGTGCAAGCGTTCAACAAATACTACAGTTGAAAATACCAGTAGCAGAGAAACTAATAGAACCATTGTCTGCTCTTGAAAAAATAGTCTGATCTCCGTAGACTTCTTTTAAAATAGAGTACAACCTGTTGCTGCTTAAATGGGTAACAGTCATCTGAACATCTAACGGACAACACTAAAGTACTGGATAACTAGGACTAATCTTAGACAGCGAATATGCAATTTCGGAGGACAGTGGCCATTCCTGGACCACTCACAAACATATTTCCAAATCAGTTATAAAAATGTATTAACACTTGGACGCCTAATATACTCGAATGTTTCAAGAGGATTAGTTTTACCTCTAGCAATAAATGAGAATGAATGAGTAAAGGCTGGAGGCCTATGCGCTTCTCTAAGGCATACTGCATTTGGACAGTACTGTTATCGCTCGCGCATGTAAGCTACAGGTATGTATAGCCTGAGTATTACAACCGCCTCAATACGAGAAGAAAAAAAATAGTCACGTTTTTCTACACTTTGACCTTGCGTCTGCATATGCTTTTAAGGCAGTGCTTCACTAGTACTCAGAGTACTACGTTACGTTGTTTTCGACGTTTGCTTCTAGTGGCAGTTGTTGGCACATTTGATGGTCGAACTGTACATCTGTCGTCATTCATACTCTGCGTCCAGCTAGCCTGTATCGCATGTGAGCCCAGGTCCCTGCGGGCTTCACTAATGAGTAATTGCTAGCAATATTCACTAGCGTTAATATGTTTTATCTTCTCTTAACAGGATCAATTATCATAATTTTTCTTCATCTTACAGGCTTTTACTTTCTTTTTTAGAACGGCCAGCTATTACATCTTTGTTGAACAATGAATGGAATGTCTATCGTTACTGCTATAAGGCAGTGTTGTACAATCATTCCAGCTATAATAGTAAGGTCTAATTTATGTAAGCGATTTCATGTCGAGCGACAAGTAATTATCCAACGTGCCAGAATTCTTACTGCTCTATTTATGTATGCGAAACGTCGCGCCATATGTTATTGAGAAAACAGTTCTACAAGCCCAGTTCGGCATGCCAGCTAGCATGGAATCCTGTACTGTATTGTACTAATGCTATAAACTCTTAATTCACAGGGGGGCAGGAGACGAAGACCAGTTGGTGCTTTCTGGACAGTCCGTTTAGAAACATGTATCGTGAACTGCTCCTTCTTATCACGATTCCTGTAATTCTCCGAGGCAACATCCCAAAGTGAATCCCAGATTTCGTGCAACACAGAATCTATCGGGAATGCTACACGACATTGCTTAAATGGTACCTCAAACATACATTTGTTTGTAAAGTACTTCATATTCTTCCGACACTGTTGTGTTAAGTATATAGACGAGCAAACAAGAATTATTTAGACTGCAATACGCATTCTTCAAAGAATATATGCATTTTAAATTGCAAATTGTGCTTAGACAAAGTTATGTACCTCAATCTCTAAGATTTAATTATTGAAGATTAATTTGCAAACAAATTTAGGTATTTTGAATTAATATCTACAATAATTATAAAAAGTTATAAAAGAAAAATTGGGCAAACATACACAATTTCACATATGCTGGTAAATAAATATACATGCATATATAACTACATATACAAATACATTTCACATACATCCAATGAGTGCCTGAGCACAGAATGCTTCCCAAAAATATGGATAGGAGCAGATTTAATTCCAATAACATAACTTGTAAAGAAAACAACATGTAGTTACTAGTAAAGCCTATAGACTTATTAAACCTTCTAAACAAAGAACAGAAAATACTAATAAAAACAAAGACAGTCAACCACTTGGATGTTTGTATAATAGCCGCGTTCATTCCATCCCACGACGTCAAAGCGGCCACAGATCCTCACGTGGAAGCAATTACAAGGGTCTTCCACCCTCAAAAATATGGGGTAGTCCTTCTCACTAAATTCCCTAAGTTAAAGCACAGTTGCAATGTTTTGCTTGTGTCCTCAGAACTTCAGTACTTTCTATTAGCTTAGACTGTGCAAACGTGCTTCTTATGTGTGGTAATTAAGATTATAGAAGTTACATAGTGTTTTACTTAGCGTAGTTTTTTTTAATTTATTAGTGATTAATAGTTATTAGCGTTTAGCATTTGTGTAATTTAATGAAGACGTGGAGACCGTGGGAATCAAACCTAACATGGATATTCTAACATGGATTTCCATTCCTACTTGTGATATGTGCCTAACAGTATTTCTAACCTTTCTCGGGTTCTAAAGCGTTTATGACATTTAATTATTATGCGGAATGTACGTGATTATTTATTTAAATTTTGTTTAACAGAAGGTCCCCTTCCCAAAAGAAAGACAATTAAACTGCTTAACTTTATTCAAACCTTTAAAATTAGCAGACATCCTTGTAAAACACTTCCAGCATTTAAAAAGAGTAATAGATTTTCCTTACTAGTTTTTCTTTAATTCATTAGTTAATTTTTTTTTTACTTTTGAGATATTTACTGCTTTGTTAAATCAACTGAAATTTGAGTCAACCCTTGTAGCTTCCATAGAATATAGGAAAGTATTTTTAGGATAAATCGGCTCACAATTACAATAAACAAAGCTCTAACGTGCAATCTTTGCTTATAAATTATTATTAACTGCCGGAATATCCAAATTGCTTCTTCAATTTGCAAGTAAATATCTATCGCAAATTCATAGACACTGATGCAATTTAACCCTTTTAAAATTTTAATTATGTCTTACAACAAGTTATCGGAACGTTTTACTAAGCTTTTCTTGGATATTATGCTAATAATATGCATTTAGTTCTTGTAGGTAATATAAGTACTATACCATAACAGCATATGT
This sequence comes from Mantis religiosa, assembly GCA_030765055.1. Lineage (NCBI taxonomy): Eukaryota > Metazoa > Arthropoda > Insecta > Mantodea > Mantidae > Mantis > Mantis religiosa. The sequence goes on from CM060948.1 coordinate 63,356,586, forward strand.
AATATAGCTCTTTTCAGTTATGTTATAAAGTGTTGTAACATGTATTATTAAAGGATACATTAATTATTTAAAATTTATTTGAAAAGATCAATGACTGTTTCGTACAGTGAATTCAGCTTGCTCTTTTTTTTCCCTTCTAAACGTTATTTTAAACAACGGCAACCCTGGGTATTCTCAGCTGTAAACACGTGCCTAACATTCTTCACCCCTCCAACCCGGTAAGTGTATCCTAAGATGTTTATGACATTGTGGTTAGGGTGAAGAACAGTTTTTCCTAACAAAGCGGAGCGCCTCGGGATGCTTTAAGCGCGGTCACTATACCCAAAAGAACTGCTGAAAGAAACCAATGGGGATTTATGCCACAAAATTACAATTGAAGCTATGGCAGCATAACATTTCGTAGAACCAGAACCAGAAAATGGGAAAGTACCAATAATGGCAACAGTATATGCAGACGAGATCTACGATGCTGCTTGATCACCAAGCATCCAAAAAGGTATGAAAATAATTATTCCTATTCATCAGTGACTGCTTGAGTGTAGGATATGCATTGATATAGAATAACGCCATCAGTGTAAAGATACAATTCACAAAAGTATGCCCTCAAGCATTAATCTGTTGGTCTAGCTTCTAAAGCCTGATTTATGCTCAGTTATTCAGCTTGGTAGTCAGTAATTACTAGAAAGTACTATCCTTCACTGACGACTTAATAATTGCTCCATAAAAGGGGGCTCCATAAAAGAAACAGAGAACTATAAATGAACTTGGAGATGCATTCAGTAGCAAAGTGCATAAAAAGGCAATTAACTAGTTTTTAAAAGTAAGACAAATCGAAATTGATGCTCATTTCATGAAGAAAATGCTATAGACGAGCAGGAAAGTTGTCCAGCAAGTCAACACCATAAAATAACCTGGTGTAATAGCCCAAAAGAAAATAACCTTCAAATACCACAGCATACACATGAAAAAGAAATGAAAGAGATCGATACTCAATATTTCAAAACCAGCCAAAATATCATGACGAACTGAAGATTGAATCTAATTTATTTATGAAGACAAATACGGAGACTGTTAGGGCTAAATATGTGGTGAAAAATCTTACACATTAAGATCCATTAAGAATTAGTTCATGCAGAAAGAACGATGCATTTCAGAAGACTGAAGGGCTTTCGATATATTACACGCAAACACTGTATTTAATAAATGGAATAATACTTATATGAATATATTAAGTTCCAAGGGGTATCAGAGTATTTGAACGTTCTGAAAGAGCATCCAAATTGGAAGCATTTTATAGGCATAAAATAATACTATAACATCAGACTCTAATTAAGTCACTGAAGGATAAGTCAGTAATAGAGGAGCGATAAAAACATACGATGGGAGAAAAGCTCAACACGCAGTGGAAGCAGTCGTTACAAATATTCACAGATAACGAACTGAAACCATATTTGAAATATGTATTAAACAGAAGTTGTTCTAACTTCCAAGTCAAACAGCCAGTCATATCAAAATCCTTAGAACAGCCTAAGAAGGGCAATGTTGATATGACGTCAGCTCACACCGGTACATATGGTCGCACTGAACATGAGTTCAATGTGTGACGTCACTCGTTTTGTACTGCCGGCGCAGAAGAGAGAGTAGTTTCAAGCGCGCGGAATTCAGCAGTATAGGAATTACAAGAAACATATCTGGTACTAAGAAGACAACCAACGTCTTTGTGGCTAGTAGCATAATTATTAAAATTAGAAGATAAGGAAAGGGAGTGGAGACGACAGTATATTAATTCAACTTATATGAATCAAAACATACGCCAAGTAACAAAGAGTGGAAATCAAAGACCAAAAAGAAAACAAAGAGATACTCAGCAGAGAATGACAAATCTAAGGAAAGTCTTTCTTCTGAAATGTAGAGGATAGATTCCGAGTAACATTTAATAGAATCCTAGATTCATAATTGTGTTAACAATATTAATACATCACTATTCCGTAGTACTGTGGTCCCAATATGAACTCGAACGACCACGCCCACATATGCACGGCAGAGATTGCTATTCACCCAAAGGAATAGGGGAAGAAGATGGGGCCAGCATCACACATCCCCCAGCCGGAAAGTTGATTTCGTAGCTGGGATAACCATTAAATCCCAACTCCTCAGTTTCCTCATGTCGCTGAGTGGATACAGGTACTATACCCAGGAAATTAATTTACGTGTGTGAATATAAAAGAAAAAAAATATCCCTACGTGTATGTGTAGTCGTAAAAAAAACGAAAGCTAGACTATTCACCTATAAGTGTACATTACTATACCGAGAAAGGGAATTTTGAGTTTTATCAGTAGCAAATTCCGAAATTGCCCATTGAATAAGGGAAATCGTCATAAAACTTCATAAGATTTATCGCAGTATAACATTTGTGAATTATGCAGAAGAGCAAAGACAGTTGCTAATGTAAACCCATCCAAATAGCAACACAAACCTGTACTCATAGCTCATTTTCAAGATGTTCACAGATAAAATCTCGGTCCAGGTCAGTTATCTGGATAATGTTTTCCTTTTTCCGTGGTTTTCCCTTATTCTGAAAGATGAATATTTGGTAACTGTATACGCTATGGACACTGGGCTCATTAGAACCTCGTTTCACCTATTTTGTTCATCTTCCGATATGACTTATCATTGGAGAATATAAATAAAGGAATAATAAAAAAATATACGTCTGTCAGTACTGTGGAGTGATGGAGCATGATATATGATTAAAACAAATACATTACCACACACAGCCTCATATACAAACACAAACGCACCCCAACAAACAAACAAACAAACAAACAGACCCACACACGCCTTCACAAATAAACAGATGTATACACGCAGCAATACACAAAGACATGCAATGAACCCATACACAAGGATATAAACTTAGACACACAAACATGTTTATAAACACACACACACACACAAACACACACACACAAACACACACACTAACATTATCGGATTCTTCTTCCGATGGTTTATAAAGAAAGAAGTCTTAATGTTCATCTTCGTGAGTTGGGTAGAAGGAATTTATCTTACATTTTGTATTATTTATATATTAATTGTAAGCTACACATTAACCATAAAAAACAAAAGAGTAAAGATAAACAGAAACATTGCCGTTTACCTGAAACAGATATCTCTAACGTACAAACATTATAATGCTAGAGAAACTTGTTTCAGCTTTTTCATTTCTTATTGTTTGAAAATCGCATCATGAAACTCTCGTAAATGTTTTTCCCTGGCTTTTAACAAATGATTTTCCAATAAAAGGAAACGAGAACTAACGCATACTACTTCTAACTGCCGATTACTTACATTCCTGACATTCCCTTGTGAGTTTATAGAAATGTGAAGATTTCTGATTATATTATATAACCACACAACTGAATTTTATATTTAAATTGTGGTTGTTGTATGTTATTAACTAGCGTATCAGCACAACTCAGCTAGAACAGTTGGGAAAGAAGCCGCCGCTATACTGAATGTAAAGTTTGTCATTATATTAGAAATCAGGCAACGTCGCTTTCCACACTGTCTACTCTCCATTAAAACATACCCGAAGAATGTCATGTTCCAGGAAAGAGCACAACCAGCGTCAAAAGATAATTATCACTCATTCACTTCTCCTGGGTTTGCCTTCTGACACCACCTTTTTATAATCTTAATGTGGTCAATTTGCAAGAACCAGTTAGCAAAGTTTTCCTTTACCTCCTGAACGTCCACCCCTCACGAAGAGGGGATAATAAATGGTTTTTCTTTTCTATCAGTCACAAGTGATTGATCACGTTAGATAGAGGGAAAACGTGCTTGATCTTTGGTAGGTACATACACATACACAACCGCTAGACAGGTCTGGGCCGGGAGTGATGAATCGTACAGGACCGGGTCATTAATATGTGTCAGTTTGAGTATTGAACCTGCCATTCAGTCCGTTGCTGGGTCTCTTAGTAGCAGTGGCCTATTCAATAAGCTATCCGGCAGCAGAATACTTCTAGAAAAGAAAACAATACCTGTTTACTGTAAATTTATAACATTTATTTTCTTTGTCAGTCCCTTCGCTCACTCTGTATGCTTTACGTGCCACGTCGTGTCCTTCAACCGACATTGCTGCTAGAGGAGACCACCCCTAATCTTCTAGCACATTGTCATTAGACTATCATCTCACCGTATAAGGCTCACACACCGAAAGTCCCGGGCTTGATTCCCGTCGGGCTGCCCTTTGACCACGTGTGTTTTCCTAGGCTTCCTGGGTCCGTAGGGCAATGCCCCCATTATTTTCTTTCATCCGTTGCAGCTCGTCTGCTTCAGAATTGTAGGACCGGCGACTGCGGTTAGAGTTCTGCGGCAGGACGGTAGAAATTGTGAATTGAAAACAGTTCTCTCTGTCACTTTCTCTCTCATTTACACCCGGGACTACTAAATTGTAAGTGATTAAGACAAACTACCCGGCGTCAAGATTGGAGTCATACTGTAATCGTTAAGGACTCCGACGTCCTTCCTCCCAGGAGTCATTTGGAAGCACAAAGGCCCCATTAGTGCAGTACTGTGCTCCGAGTAAAGCCCTCATACTGACTACCCATACCTTCTAACAGTATTGTCTCTCTATTTCCTTTGGGACATTTCAAACTTTGCTTTTAATTATACATATATACGTCGTACAAAACACCTGCTATTGAAAATCCAGTTTTCTTAAAACAAATCTAGTGTGTTATTTAATTTTACCACAGTAGCATACGACAACACCTTGAGTTTTATATGACTATAATAGGGGACTTATTAGTTTTAGTAATTATTGAGTACATATGAGATGCTTGAAACTTTCCGATCCTCGTGGCGATGCACTGGTGCCCGGAGATCGCGGATTCCAGTTTAACCTCAGACAAGAATGTATCTGCTTGTAAAAAAAATTTCAAAATACCGGACGAATGAAGACAGGAATAAGTTGAGAGAGAGAGAGAGAGAGAGAGAGAGAGAGAGAGAGAGAGAGAGAGAGAGAGAGAGAGAGAGAGAGAGAGAGAGAGAGAGAGAGAAAGGGAGGGGGAAGAACGAGACAGTGAACTGTAACGATCCGTACATGATCAAAAAGTATTCTTCAAACAAGCAATGCTAAAATTGCAACTTCATTTGCTTCTGGATAACACAAAACAAATGTATTTACATGATAGGATATTTTAAAATTGGTATTTTGAAGCTTTAACTAATTACTGAGCTGCTTTTTAAGCATAAAGCATCTCTCAGATAAAATGTGCAAAATGTGAAAAGTTGTGATTCATATTACGGACTATATATAACAGAAATCGTTTTTCCATGGAGTTGGAAATATGAAATTGATTTTTGCACCATAAAAGGCGTTCATTTTCACTTAATTCGCTACTAAGCGCTAATAGCAAAGATTTTCCATTGGCATTGCATTCACAAAAATGTTTACTCGGGCATATTTATTTTGATTTGATAACAGCATTTATTTTGCAGTATTTTCAGTGTCAGTGCTAAATTACTCGTAGTGTAGTAGTGCGTGAGCGAGTGAGTGAGTGAATGAGGTGAGTGAGGTGAGTGAGTGAGTGAGTGAGTGAGGTGAGTGAAGTGAGTGAGGTGAGTGAGGTGAGTGAGGTGAGTGGGGTGAGTGAGGTGAGTGGGGTGAGTGAGGTGCGTGAGGTGCGTGAGGTGAGTGAGGTGAGGTGAGTGAGGTGAGGTGAGTGAGGTGAGGTGAGTGAGTGAGTGAATGAATGAGTGTGTGGGTGAGTGAGTGAATGAGTGAGTGAGTGAGTGAGTGAGTGAGTGAGTGAGTGAGTGAGTGAGTGAGTGAGTGAGTGAGTGAGTGAGTGAGTGAGTGAGTGAGTGAGTGAGTGAGTGAGTGAGTGAGTGAGTGAGATGCCATCTCAGTGTCTGCATGTCTTCTGTTTTATTTGAAGCATGTTCCACTATAAGCACTGAAATATTATTTGCTACTTCTTCATTCATTTGCATTAACTATTTCCTAAAATACGCAGTTACATTTCTTAATGCCAAATTTAAATTTTACCTAATCCATTTAATCTCCAATCATTATTTCATGTTAAACACGCGAATAAAGTTTGTTTCTTTTCTTTCAAGTCACATGATGATTTTCTATGTATTGAGATGTACAGCTTATGCATACCACAATGTTAAACGTTTATAATTGTAGATCGGTGTTGCTTTTAAGGAATATTGTTTTTTATTTAGAAAGTATATAAGCTCTTTTCTGCAACTGTTTATATTTAATATTCTTTTGTGAGTGCTGAACATTTTCCACTCTTCTTTCTAGCACTGATATTTAGTTTTGGCCCCTCCCATTTTGGCGTTCTGCAGTCGTAAATTAGGTGCGTCATTGTTTGATCGGAAATACTATATCGCAGTGTGTTCTATACAGAATATGTAGTAGTGGAATCAGATCTTTGGCCGATGATAAAAAAAAGTCAGATTGGTTGTTACATACATTTCAGAATGCCATCTGACTTTAAGAGCAAGGAACAAAATACATTTTGTGTTCTCTAAGGAAATGCACAACTTTTTGTGTTCTTTGTACAATTTTGCCACTCTTTTAAACTCTTGTGTCGTTTTTCTCTTGCGAGTTCCCTCCTGGGAATTTTTATGAAATTTTTATCAATATGTCTGTTACCTGCCGCTTGCCTCAATTCATCTCTCCGGGAACCTATAGTAGTCTTTAACTAAACTCGCTGATCCAATTCTTCTCTTCTAGCGCTGTAATATTTTGTCTTATTTGTTCGAGTAATTCTTTATGATTTTGGGGTTTTCTGAGTCTAGAGTGATTTGGCTGTCTGTGTAAATTACAGCCATTCTGTCTGTCATTTCTGTTTGGTTTAGTCCGTGAAAGGAATCCAGGGCCTTTAGAATCGCCACTTCTTCTATTTTATTGTTCCAACATCTTTAAGTTTGTGCTTGAAGGTGTGTATGAAGACTTGTTTAGAGTAAACAGTACCTCCATTTTTACATTACTTACCAACTGAGGATATTTCAGACGTAGTATTTATTGTACCTATTTCTTATAATTTTATATTTCCATACGTGAAATTCAAATTGAGCTTTTATTTATGGATGCACTTTAACTACTATATTTCTCAGAATGAAATTCTATAATGGGTGAGCAGGACCGTTTAATTTTTCTCAGAGGCCCATTAATCACGTTTGAGGTTATTTTACATGCCGTAAATGTACAACAGATACCACTGACTTTACTTCCCTTCCAAAGAAAGTCATTACAAATATTTTCATGCCCGAAAAAGTCCATCGCTCTCCGCCGAGTTTGAAGCGTGACTTCGGGAACCAGAGACCAGCATGTTACCCCGAGAGCACGAAGGACGTGGACCACTCGCCGTTAAGGCATAGACCCGTTACACCAGGTCAGCCGTTCAAATATCGCCATCTGTGATTAGGACATTTTTCCATGTTTTTCTCAGTCTTCAATACTGATATATGGTGCAGAAGTCCTTAAGCTTAGGTTTGGCATATCTCCTTATCAAATTTCATTTCCCAAGTATCACTTCAGTTCACCTTACTTGGATGTCCGCCGCACGGTAGGGGATAAATACTAGATACTAAATTACTAGATTTATTATTTTAAATTACGCTGCTGAGGTCATCATGACTTGATGTTCAAGTTAAATACACATTAACGGGCACATTTCTCTTTGCTCCCATATTTAGGTGGGCTATCTCACGAATCTTGATTACAAAATCTGTTAGACTTTTGGGCTTTCCTCTATGTAGTTCCACAACTTTTAGCTATCCAAATATAAATTTATCTGTGCCTTTTTCTGTACTTTCTGTGATTGGACTGCTTTTCCAGCGTTCTATACACATGTGCCCCTTTAAGGTGCCACGAGCAGAGTTTCTAAATAGTCACCGCTGGTTTGTATCAATAAGAATGGAAATATATAATATATAAGGGGTTCAAAGAAAAACGATCCGGAGAGATAATTACAGAAACCAGCACCTGTATGTTAGAAGCATTGGACCAGGCTGTTGAGACACTTGTCCCACTGTGACAACAAGCGGTGTGTTAGCCGTATGAGGCCCCACCTAGGTACGACGGCACGTCGACTTTCGAAGTCTTCCGCGAACAAATCGACACAGTAGCCAAGCACAAGTGGTCGCCAGAAAAAAGAGGCCGCACAGTTAATAGCCAGCCTCTAGGGACGGGCCGAAGAGCTGCTGAACGCGAACCAGAAAGCGGCGGCACTCAAGAACATCTGGGAGGCCCTGGAATACCGGTTTGGAAACCACCACTTAGGCGCAGCCTACAGGAGTTCGCCCAGGCAATTGAACAGCTGGCCATCAAGGCCTTGGTTGACCTCCCAACCAAGCTCGTATCCCGGGAAGTCGCCTACACCTTCGTTGACCGGGTACGAGACGCCGAGATACGTCAGGGCCTAATGCTCGGCAACTACAAGACCATCCACGAGACGGTAACTGCCGCATTAAGGATGGAGGTGACCAAGGTGACGGCTACCCCGACTTCGTAAACGAGGAGTATGCGCTACAATGGGGACCGAAGATCAGCTGAAGTATGCCGATGAAGACCAAGTGGCGTGTGTTGGGTGTGTGGCCAGCCGTGACACCATCCCCTCGAGTGACACTGCACGCCGTCGGCCAACGTATGGATGACGGCCTCATCGCCGAAGGTTGGGTGAAGGGGAAGCCGTGCTGCGTGCTTGGGGACACCGGGGCAGCCGTGACCACCATCAGACCTGACGGGGCCTGGGGTTTTCCGTCGAGAAAACCAAACCGACCATATCAGCTGGTTATGGCATCGGGCGACACCTTGCCCGTTGTGAGGGAGGCTCTGCTGTATTTGACCTTGGGTCGGAGTGCCGTGCATCAGTGGGTATTCGTCGCGGAAGGGGGCTGAAGAGGTGTTACTCGGATTGGATGCCCTCAGGGGCCACAAAGCGACGGTCGACGCCGGCGGGAAGGTCCTGCGCCTCAAGGAGAAGACGTGATACTCCGGCAACCCGAAGAACACCTTGGAATCTGCAGGGTGATCCTCAGGGAAGACGTGGTTGTCCCCGCGATAAGCCAGGTGTTGGTGACTGCGCGACTGGAAGGTCAGCGGACCAAGAACATGATTCGGAACCGGAAGACGCCTTTGCACGGACTCTGTGGAGCCAGGACATTTATCCCGTGCCAAGAGGAGGTGCCGGTGAGGCTGCTCAAACCAACGGAAACAGATAACGACATTCAGGCCGGGACGGAGTTCGAGACGTGAGAGCCCGTGTTCAGCGTAACGCCAATCGCGAAACCCAGGTCCCGGTGCCGAAGTAACACCTGGGTTCCCGCCTGGAAGGCTTATTACAAATGATGGCTGACTACCTGACCGCAGAACAGCTAGAGATTATTCGACAACTGCTGGGAAGATACCAGTGTGTCTTCAGCCAAAGCAACAGCGACTACGGCCCCACTGACCAAGTACTTCACCGCATCGACACCAGAAACGCTCGGCCTATTCGGCAACAACCCAGATGGTGTCCGCTGGCAAAACAAGCGGCGGTACGGGAAATGCTGAAAGACATGAGATCCAGGGGAATGATTGTAGAGCGTGGCTGACCTTGGTGTTCCCCTATATTCTTGGTGACGAAGAAGAGCGGTGAGCTACGCTTCTGCGTAGACCACAGGAAGCTGAACGCTGTCACCAGGAAGGACTGCTTCCCATTACTACAAATTGATGGCAACCTGGACACGTTTGATGGTGCGCAGTGGTTCTCGACCCTGGAACTGAAATCGGGTTACTGGCAGGTGTCTCTATACCGGAGAGACAAGGAGAAAACTGCATCCTCAGCCCTCCAAAGGCTTTGCCAGTTCACAGTTATACCCTATGGTGTCTGCAACGCACCAGCTACCTTCCAAAGCCTCATGGAGTCAGTGATAAGGGAATTGACATATGACACCTGCCTGTTATACCTGGACGACATCATTATCGTTGCCAAGACATTCGCAGACGATTTCGGAAACCTGAGCAAGGTGCCACAGAGACTGCAGGTGACCAAGCTAAAGCTAATCGCCAAGAAGTTCCAGCTCTTCCGCAAGGAAGTCCCCTACGTGGGTCACATAGTCTCACCAACCGAAGTAGCCACAGACCCGGAAAAGAAACAAGCCATGAGAATATTTATGGGTCTGGCCCAAAGGATAAGCGAGTATTGTGCATTTTCCTGGCGCTGTGCAGTTTCTTATAGGGCTTCTCCAACATTTTTTTTTAATTTACGTCCTCCAACGTTAAGTCATACCGGACGATGAGTGAAATGGATGAAATGATGCCCAAATGAGTCCGGGGTCCATGGGGCTTAGAGTTACCTGATATTCTTCTTTTAGGATAAGGGAAAACTCCGGAAAAAACTTTATCCAGGTAACTCACCCTAACCGAGATTCGAACTCGGGACCTCTTGAACGTGAGGCAGACATACTACCACCTACGCTACCGAGACGGCCCGCCTCCAACATCGCCAAGCCCCTCACACACCTGACAGAGGAACGCCGGCCTTATTTGTGGACGTATAGGGCGTTTTACAGCAACTACAGCAGACAGTTTGCAGTGCTCCTATTTTGGAATTCCCACAACCAGGCGGCACCTTCATTTTGGACACTGACGCCAACGATCAATTGCATTGGAGGTATCCTATTCCAGGTCCAGTACGGCTACGAGCAAGTGATAGCCTACTACAGCAAGACGCTATCCAAGACTGAGAAGAAATATTGCGTCACTCAGCGAGAGCTGCTGGCGGTAGTGAAGACCTTAGAGCACTTCCACATATACCTGTACGGTCGGCCATTTCACCTGAGGAGTGACCACTTCGCCCGAACCTGGCTACATAGCTTTAGAAACCTGGAGCACCAGACAGCCCGTCGGGTCCAGAGGCTGCAGGAGCGCGACTTCACCTCTGAACATCGTAGAGGGAAGAGCCACGCAAACGCAGACGCCATGTCCCGAAGACCCTGCCCGTAAGATTGCGGCCAATGCACAAGAGTAGCAGAGAAGGAGCGTGCTGCAGCTGTCAGAGTGGTCATGGCAGTATCTGCGGACGGTTGGAATAGCGCAGGCCTGAGGAGTGAGCAGCTGGCGGATGCCTAATTGGGGCTACTATTGAGGGAAGTGGAGGCAGGGACAAGACCGACCAAGGAAGTCATTGCACCCAGAAGCGCTGTGTATAAGTCGTACTGGGCCCAATGGGACTCACTGAAGATCAAAGAGGGTGTGCTGTTCCGGGTATGGGAATCACCCGAAGGGAAGGTGCAGAGAGAGCAGTTGCTACTTACCAGAAGTAAGTTCCCGGAAGTCTTGGAGAAAGTACACGTCGCTACTTCAGGAGGACACCTGGGAGGAAGCCGAACGATTGACAAACTCGGACAGCGCTAATATTGGCTGAGGCTCCGAGCAGACGCTGAGAGGTGGTGCCGTCAAAGTCACGAGTACGCGGCGAGTCACGTACCCTAAACTGCCGGGGTCACATGCAGCAGTACAACGCCGGAACGCCATTCGAATGCAACGCTGTTGACATAGCTGGACCATACTCAGTGTCCGACCGAGGCAACAGGTATCTGATGGTGGCCCTGGACTACTTCACCAAGTGGCCGTAGGTATATGCCATCCCGAACCAGGAGGTGGCGATTATAGACTACCTCGTAGAGCAACTGATCTGAAGTTTTGGGGTTCCTTTAGAGCTCCACAGCGACCAGGGAACCAATTTTGAGTCTAACCTGATAAAGGAGGCACTGAAGACTTGGGGTGAAGAAACCCGCACAATACCTCTATATCTGCAGTCGGACGACATTGTCGAGAGATACAAGATCCTAGAGGAACACCTGAGGAAGGTCATGACCTGCCATCAGCGAAACTGGGACGTCAAGGTGCCATTGTTCATGCTTGCCTATTGCTCGTCAACATACGACACCTCTGGGTTCACGCCAGCAAGCTTAATGTTTGGCTGAGAACAGACTTCATATTCCCTTGTGACCTGGCTTTTGGGAGCCCCCGGAAGCGAAACAAACAGCAAGTGAGTATGTGGAGAACCTCGTGGACCATCTCCACGACATACATGAGATGGCTCTTTAGAACATCCAGATGGCGAGCGACTGCATGAACACCCGGTACGACAGGCAAGCCAAAAGCCAAGCATTCCAGCAGAGTGACCTGGTCTGGTTTTACCGTTCTGCCCGGACCAAGGGACGCTGCCCGAGACTTCAACAGCCATAGCAAGGACCGTACCGGTTGCTAAAGATAATTAACGCCGTGGTCTACCGCATCCAGGAGGTGCGCTGAAGAAAGATGCTGGTGATACACCTGGGTCGTCTGGCCCGCTACGATGGTGCTGTTCGGGACGACCAGCCTTAAGGAGGGAGCCGTGTTGCCCAGACATTATTGTGCTGTTGCCGGGTGTGTGCAAAGACAGAGACGCAGAGCTAGGCGAGCGCTGAGCCCTTGCCGAGAGAGAGCGAGAAGGAGGGAGGGGAGAAAGAAACAGAGATAGTCTGGAATTTCCCACTGCCATCCTGATTGTTACCGAGCGTTCCACTAATTTCTAGAAACAGTGACTGGAGATAAAAGCGCCGCGGCTGTCAAAGCGGAGTTACTTGCAGTTGTGCAGTGTGTGAGTTCTGTGGACATTTAAACTGCATCACAGTTGTTAATTGAGAGTGTAACTGTGCGGACAATTGTGAAATGTACCGCAAGTGAATTCTTTTGTTTGTTTGCGTGTGATGAAGCAACGAGAGACGTTGGAGATTGCGTACTTAGGTGTCACGTTATTTTTAGAGCCTATAGGGTTGTAAAAAACGTCTTTCTACTGAAATAAAGAGCATTTTAAATTTCTCCAAGCGAGACTTTTATTTCTACGAACCCAAAGTCACAATATTCATGATTCAGAAAATATTGCAGGGCCTATTCCATAAACTGTGGCCAAAACAGAATGCACCCTCTGTGGATATCTAGAAAAGTGAATTAGTTTTAAGTGCATCTTGATGCTATAATTTCCAAACCTTAGTTAAACATTTCATCAGATATATGATTCATTAAGGACATTCATATTTATCGCTTATGCTTTTTGTTCTGGTTTGTATACTAATTACTAAATTGTGTACGCTTAAAGTGTTACTTCCTCATTCTTATACTTATGACACAACAGATTCGATGTAATGACAATTATTCAGGCATAAGTCCCATTCGGTACCTCTTATTAGAACTGTTGACTTTTGTGTTGCATTTTCTAAACTATATAACACAGTTATACATTTTTTACTATATACTATACATGTCACCGTGTCACATTTAGAGCGTTATTCCAAATAACTTTCCCCTGTGTTTTCGAAACCATTCCTTTTATTAATTTAGGTACATTCTGTGGAAAAAAAGGTAGTTCAAAAATAGCTGAAAGGTTCTGTGGGTGATAGCAGAGAACGTGCAATAGCAGTAGGACGGTGCAAAAACGTTTCCAACAATGATCTAAGGTGGTAGCAGAGTGAGCGAATCGCTTGCATTTGAGACTTAATTGTGTTGGATTGAACGTGAACTCCGTATGCATGCTGTGCCTCATGAAGTGAAATCACTTATTAAGGATTTGACTCCTCCCTGTAAGGCCAAGGTATGTTTTGGTACCCAAATCGAGTCTCAAGATAGCCTATGAATTAAGTTAGACAGTTACAGCTTGCAGAACGTCATGGAGATAAGACTAACACTTTCACAGAATGACACAACAGTATATTAGAAATATTGCGAGAAGACATAAAGTGCCACAGTAAAGACATTCCAAAAGTGACAATACGTTGAACCTTTGTAACACTGGACATTTTATTCAGCACTTTAATTTGTTGAAAGCCTATGAAGTGGATCTGAATGCTGTTACTGCTATCCCAGTCCTATTATTCAAAATCCCTAACCTAGTGGATCATTTGTTGCTTGTATTTAGTTACGTTTGAGGATACCTATATAACAAGAAAATAAAGAAAATTACATAATACTTTTGTCCATTTGTTTTAAAAGTAAAAATTTACAAGCAGTTGTGAACGTTAGGAAGTTTAAAATATACAAGGCGTGTCCGTAAAATAAGGTCTCCAGAGCGCTGGAGCCGTGAGGAACGCTATTACGTGAGATCCGGCAACACTGGAGTGTAGCTTGGTTTCACCCCTTCAAATTCCCACAATAGCGAACCCGTTGCAACCATTAGTCTTGGCTGGGCAGCCGTTTGCGATGGAGCTTCCTATCACTTCCGCCGCCAAGGGCGAGTTGCGTGCAGACATCCTTTTTTTTTTTTTTTTTTTTTTTTGAGTGCCAAGGGCACTGCCCCCACTGAAATTCATCGTCAGTTATGCGAAGTCTATAATCCACAATGTATGGACGTCAAAAAAGTGCGAAAGTGGGTCAGAGTGTTAAAAAACGGGCGTACAGACGTCCATGACATCCATTGCAAAAATGGAGCAAGAAATGCCTAAAGATCGGCGCGTGACAGTTCGCGAGCTGTGTGAACTTATCCCTGAAGTCAGTAAGACTACGATTGACAAGATTTTGACCCAACATTTGGGTCTCCTGGCCCAGGTCGGATGGATTCTCACCCATCCCCCCTACATCCAGACTTAGCACCCTGATTATGATCTGTTTTCTGAGTTGAAGTCACACCTGGGTGGAACATATTTCCAGACCGATGATGATTTGAAAAACGAGGTTGAGCGCTACCTGCGCAACTTGGCGGGAGAGTGCTATGACAAGGGTATACAAAAACTGCCACAGCGCATGCAAAAGTGCATCGATCGCAATGGTGATTACATTTAAAAATAGCTGTAAGTTCCGCCTTTCCATCAATGTAACATTCATTGACAATAAACATGTTTTCTATATTAAATAAAATTGGAGACCTAATTTTACGGACACGCCTCGTAATTTAACAAATAAGTAATACATTTATCTAAATATCCATATGACAAAACTTAACTTTCTCCAGGAGTAAAATGTTTACCTTTGTTTGCCGCGGCCCATTTAAAACACCACTTGCAAACAGAAAAACCTGAAATATTGATATAAAATAAAAAATTATAGGAGCCCTAACAAAAGCATACACACCTTACAATAAATTTTCTCTCTTTACACTCAGGCACGTCTATGCATTTAGCTCGCTATGGCTGTCGAACTAGCAGACGTGTCTGTTGCTTCAAAGCCGCGCTCTGCTCAGCGATGGTGAAGCCCAGAACAGAACATTACTACTAACTGACATCAGTAAATGGAACACAAAATGCAGCTTGTACAGTGGCGCGACATACATCCCCCTTAAAATGTTATGTCGGAAACCGCTGCTACTAATGATGACTTTGTAAACCCCATGGATGTGGGAAGGGAAATAAAAAAGTAGAGCACCTGGACAGTGAAGGGCACACTGTCTTGTTTAATATCTGCACAAATACCACGGTAAACACTTTGAACTTTCAACACTATTACACATGTTCGTGACCCGAAGAACTCCACTGTTACCTTACAGTATTTGAATTGGGTTGGTGTACTAGATGGCTCACACTATACTTAGGAAAACAAGCAGTTCTTTGGATCGCTTTGGCCACCATTACTCCAACACAGCACTGGTAGCTTGATGATCAGTTCAGGTAAAAGATGATTACTTGCTCAAATAGGACACAGAATTGGTAATAGGACGCTCCATTCACCAGAGTTTAGGAGGCAGTGTGATAGAATGTAAGAATGCCATAACAGGCTATATAGCTGAAATAACGCCCCAAAGTGCAGCCCAGGTAAAGTGGAACAGGAGGATAATACAAAATGTGCAGACGGCAGGAAAGCACAATAACCACGAGCACTAAAACATGCAATATTAAAATAAACTACAGCAATTTTAAAAAACTTCATAACACCTAAAATAACAATACTATATCAGAGTTCATCATGTTTGACTACAAATAATCAGCAAACGGTATTAAGAGCACAATGTAAAACACATTTTTTCCAACACAAACTGTATGACAACAATTTTAGTAAACCAGGATAAAATAAAGTACAAATATGAGCTACCTAATTAAATATTGAATTGATATATAGTAGTGCAACAACCATCGAGAATGCTCGTATATTCGGGAGAAACTACAACGAAACAATAGTGATCGTACAAATGTATAATGATTGGAAAGCAGAGTATCACAGGCAAACATGCCAGTGCTGAAGTTGAATGCTGAACCTGACACGTGACAACAAGAGGAAGCACGTACTACAAGAAAACAAGCGCTAGGAAGTAAACACGACAAGCAGCATGAACATAAACAAACCCCATAAAACAACATAAAGATGGACGACACCAAACAAACATTAAGAGGCATTGAACCTTGATGAAGAACCAACCTTTCACACAAACTGGCACTGCAACAAAATATTAGTGAAACACAGCAAACTAAAGCAATTAAACCTGACTTATACACCCTTTATGTTTTGAAACAATAGAGTCGACACCATTATGAAACAGGACTCGACCACAAATTTAGCAATAATGTTCATAAACTCTGTAAGAAAGCCACAAAAAACACCATTTTCGTACGAACCTTGGGATGTTGTCCTAAAACGGTCACACAACTACACATTGGCACTTGGCATTCAACAGGCAACACGATCAGCAGTCAGAAACAACAAACTGGAAAAGACCTAAACTGTAACATATGGGCACGGCAAAGTATCAGTATGAAGATGGTGGAGTCCGAAACTGACCTTTTTGAAAATATGAAAATACTAACAACCTAATTTGAACCAAGAAAGGGGACGCTAGCTTAGCAGTAAATGATTAGAATGATTTTTACACATTACAATATCTTCAGTTTTGAAGAGACTAGGCAGGCATTAAGCATTATGATGTATTAGAACAGTAACAGTATGAAAAGCTTGCAAATTTCTAACCTTTTTCTTTTTCAGATTTCTTTTATGTTCTGTAGGGAGAACAATCCAACAGGAATTCATTAAGTCATCAGCGTTAGAGTAAGGTGAGGGTACTGAAATAAAAAGTAAGGAAACTGGAGTGTGTGGTGTTTTAGGGCCCGTCGACAACAAGGTCATTTGGGCCGTAAGGAAACTGGAGATAGCCATGAGAGTGATATAGAGGCGTTTTACACAATGCAAGCTTCATATGTTCAAATAACAGCGTATTACATGGAAGGAAGGAGGGAAGGAAGGAAGGAAGGAAGGAAGGAAGGAAGGAAGGAAGGAAGGAAGGAAGGAAGGAAGGAAGGAAGGAAGGAAGGAAGGAGGGAGGGAAGTACGGAAGGACGGAAGGACGGAAGGAAGGAAGGAAGAACCAAACCTGGTTTATGAGAAGCTCAGCCATCTGCCTAGCAGAAAGAAAATTATGTAGAATTTCACTAGCTAAGACATAATTAGACAACTGAAGATTGCGTAAGTAGAGCAGTAATAGCCTGCAAAACGTGGGTCAATACATCGTAGCTACAAGCCCGATTACTTCACGTTATCCAAAATTTAGGTAACTGTGAACTCCATCTACACCTGATATTCATATTTTTTATTAAGTATCTTGTAAAAATGACACAAAAAATATTATGCAACCTATTGCAACGGAAACAGGTAAAAAGTTTCTGGTTTTAGTATTGAATAGGAGGAACTAAGATTAGAGCTTCCGATTAAAAAGCATACATGTGTGGGACCTCGGAGATGCTCATCTGTCCGAATCAGACTGTGGAGAAGGATATCCTGCTGGAGTTCACCACTAGAGCGAAGAATCGTTAAGTCTATGACAGTTCGTTGCGAGGATCATTGAGGATAGGATACCGTGAGTGGATGCCGACAGGATCTACGACGTGATTATCAACTTTGCGTCGTCACGAGATGATTAGAGACAGCTCTTCAGCGTTACAATGAGCATCCGGAGATTTGCCACATGACGCTAATGGACAATGTGGTGTTGCTCGCAATAAGTAAGCGTATCAGAACAGCCAGCAGTCGTAGAAACCCATAGATGATCTCCATTAAACCCACGCATGGATAGCCCGAAGATCCACATATTCTCTTATGGCTGGCACAAAACATCTGAGCTTTTGGCTCTGACCGCCAGTCCAGCTAATGAGCTAGGGAGTTGTTTACCGCTTATATTACGCAGTGTTATGATATGATAGTTGTGCTTGCTCTCACTTATTGCAAATGTCCAGGGCCAGAGATGAAGAAAGGGAGCATATGTTCACCCGAGCTTTACAAGAGGCCTCAGGAGTGTAAATGAAAGTTTATCCAAAGCAACTGGTGATTAACTGCGTTCCGCTTCCAGAGTTCTCAGGGATAATCATAAGCATGTGCAGAAAGTAGTGTCATTGGATACACCGATGAACAAACATAATGCTCTTAAACTTATAATAGAAATAGATGATTTCGATAAATGTGTTATTCGGCGTAGGGTGCAAAATTTATATGCGGTAGATATGGCCCGCCGTTGAACGCAGGCTACAAGTCTCTGAACGAATTATAAAATATTAAGGCTTTAAGTGTAAAAAATCAAATAGGGCAGTTCTAATAGAAAACCGTGACATACGATCTCAGAGGGAGGCACACCTCACCCTTCTTCGGAAGTACAAATCCGAAGGATGGAATATAGTGTATGAAGATACGAGGGTCGTCCGATATATAATACCCTTCTCTTCTCTGAACATATTTATTGCTATGAGTCCGAATTTGGTGAATATATATATATATATATATATATATATATATATATATGTGTGTGTGTGTGTGTGTGTGTGTGTGTGTGTGTGTGTGTGTGTGTTGTCCATGTTCTATTTTTCTACGTAGTTGGCCGCGCCGTGGCTCAGTGCTCAGACCGCTTGGCTCTCACCAAGGCGGCCCGGGTTCGATCCCAGGCGACCGCAAAGTGAGATTTGTAGTGGAAAACACGGCGCTGGGGCGGGTTTTCTCCGGGATCTCCGGTTTCCCCCGTCATCTCATTCTACCGGTGCTCCATCTTCATCTCATGTATCATCAGTGTCACCGCCTGCGGTGCCATATGTAGTAAAAGCGGGCGTTGAACACCACACATTTCTACGTAGTCTCCACAATATTCTATGGGCTTACACCTACGATGTGTAAGAGCATGATTTCCTTGCTGGTAAAACCTCTGGTCGTGTAGGTATAGCTATATGTTGACTACATGAATGACACTCATAATCTTTAAAATGTTTCCCCCACAGAGAATCTTTAAGCGGACCAAAGAAATGGAAGTCCGAGGGTACCAGGACTGGACAATGATGTCCAACCCAATTTGGCGATGTGTTCCCAGGTTCTCAAACGTGTGTGGGCGTGAATTATAGTGCTGGATTCTTGTCAAATGGAACACATCGGAAATGGTTATTTAGCTTATTGAGCTTTCATGTATCCCTCTGAATTAATAGTTTATCCTTTTAGCATCACATCCACAAGAATAACGTCATCACAATCCGAGAAGACTGTCACCATGACTTTTCCGACTGAAGGAGTTGTCTTGAATTCTATCTTTTGTGGTGAACGAGAGTGCCTTTTTGTTTCTGGCGCAAAGTGGTTAACCCAGCTTTTGTCCACCATAACGATCCATGATAGTAAGGTCTCTCCGTCGGTCTCAAAATCCATCAACAATTCAGATGAAATAGCATTTCATGGAATCTTGTGGCCTGCTGTGAGCATTCGTGGAACCAATTGTAAGCTCATCTTTGAATATCCAAGAATCTGGATCATTGCAGATGCACTTCTAATGCTGATCGATAACTGTAGAGTCAATTTTCGAGTTGTGATGCACCGGTCAGCATGAATAATGGCATCCGTAAGACTCAGCATCTCTGGAGCAGTGGCTGTGACAGGACATCCTGAGCGTGGCTGATCATGGAGCTCTGTTCTGCACTTCCTGAGCCTCTAAGCCGGGATAGCCCCAAAGAATGGTTTGCTACGCAAATATGGAAGCTGCCAGAACGATGGAATAAGTGCACAGACATTGGCGGGGAATATCGGTAATGTTACCTAAATGAATAACATACTTTCAATAAATGGCTCCTGTAAACAAACAAAAAAACAAACAGAAACAAACAAACAAAGATGTAGTGCCAATCATTTTCGAACGCCTCTACTATAACACACTAGCCTATTTATTTTATGTACAGGATTTCATAGGTGTTTGAAATCATTAATAATTTTATATTATGATTTAACAAACGTGTAATATATGCACTGAAATACCCATCTGTAAAGGTAACTAACTTACTTCCTCCAACTAGGAAAGACGAAGAGCTCTTACTGTGGTACCCTTAAAATTGCACTTGCCATATAAAAATGCAAAATTTTCAAATACAAAGTTGTAAAGCTCACACACTTTACATTGCGGTTCCCCTCAAAGGTGTACATCCTCGTCGCCATCATAGAGAAAGCTCACCCTACTCTCCCCAAGCCGCTCTTGGCTCAGTGAGCGTGAGACAATACTGCTAATACGCGGTGCTAAAGGGAAACAAAATAAAGCTCGTACAGTGAAGCGCTGCTCAGACTGACACGGTACACAAGCAAGACATTAAAATGTTCTGTCCACTGACAACATTTGCATTCAATAATCGATAACTTAAAAAGCTTTTCTACCCTACCTCGTAATAGCTGTTTAAACTTTGTGGCTGAACTAAAACAGGCTACTGCATTCGGTGTGTCCACTATAGAAATTTTGCAACGCAATATAAGTCTTTGCGCCCTCAGATGGTTTCAGGTGCACTCACTAACCAAAATAGGCTCCATGGATGTCACAATAATAATATGGCTATTTATATACATTGTACATCCTATACTAGACGATATAGCGTTGAGGCGTATCGACCTTCAGCAAAGAACGTTGCAAACTTTTCTTATATTGTTTGTTAGAAGAGTGAAATATTAGTAATTTGGCGTACAGTAAGGGACAAAACACAAATGGAACTGTGTGTCTGACATGAAGGGTTAGCAAATTATTATGCGCAACACGGGTGCATAATATTAAAAAATAACTTTACTGAGTATAAAGGCACTAAATATGTATCCACGTAATTATTTTCTGTAATATTTCTCAATGAATGAAAATGAAGCGAAACACTCCTAACTTCTGTAATTTACACAACGAAAGATAGGAACAGAAACAAATTAGTCACTACACCTTTGTGTAATACTGTTGGTAAATCAGTCCATTTATTAAGATATTTTAAACCATTGTTAGAAGAAAAGAACCTGCAGCTAATATATTATGGAATAATATACCCACAGATGTTGTATGGTACAGAGGTCTGGGGTGGCGCTGCTGAAAATATTATTTGTCCTGCAAAAAAGGTGTATAAGAATAATGTATAATCTCACAACAAAATAAGCTTTTAAAGAAACATTTATTCAAAATAACATGTTAACATTTTACTGTCTGTATTATAAATATTATGTGATTTTGCTCAATAATGATGAAACATTAATAAAAAATAATGTTTTACGCTCTTATAATACCAGAAATAAAACTGATTTCCATAAATCTACAAATACTAAAAAAGGTATCTGTTAAAGAAGTCAATGTGATGGGAATTAAACTACATAATAAATTACCTGCAATGCTAAAAGTGTTAAATGGTAAATTATTTAATGTTTTAACTGAAAAAATATATATTCAAATGTCTATATAACCTTAACTAATTGTAGATTTAGCTATAGTGTATTTTATAGGTTTGTAACATTGAATATAGCTATATCTATTTGATATGTACTGGCGAAGACAGAATTTTGTAAGAATCTACGACTAACAAAATTTTAATTTGTCATTAAATGACTTCGCCAACTATAGGGACTACACGGTAATATAACTAAAAACCTGTACAACGAAAATAACTTGTAGTTTACTCAATTGGCAAAGGCGTAATGTCAAATATATCACCAGCAATGTTTCGTCACTGAAAGATGTCGTACTGGCATTGTCGCTATTATCAACCTCAAGCTTCTTGTTTCAGTAATCCGCCCCTTTTCGCAGTAACTATCAGCTCTTTTGGCCTTCAAACTTAAAAAAAAAATAATAATTTCTGTAACGATGTATAAGGTACATGGTACAACAAATTTTCTAAAGCGTGAGTAATCTGTACAAATAGGCTATTGCCGTAATGTAAACCACGCATTTAAATGCATTTCATTGTTAAGCTATACAAAATTAGGTGTATATAATTCTGTATACTATTATTGCAATTATTAACGAAACACAATCTCATATTAGTTTAATAATGATGAATCTGAATGAAATTATAAATAAAAATAACGACATGAAGAACAGTAAAGTTTTCTTTCGGGCTTATGGGCCTCGGTCCTGTAGGATTTGAATATCCCGACGTTTCGTCAAGGACTGCGCTTGCCATCTTCAAGAGGCGTGATCCGGTTCTAAGAGCTCGAATGAAGATCTTAGAACCTTTAGCTCTTAGAGCTCGAAAGCCTCAGGAAATAAAAAGGTAACGACATATTCATAATTTTTCATTTACGCTCATTATATAATAAATCCCCCTTACATAGTTACTTAATGCAAAACATGCCACGGAAATGAAAGATAAACAACAGTTCTACTGACCTTGATTAATTAATGTGCCTGAAGGATTAAAGTGCTATATGTACACTTCATCAGCAGTATCTACTGAGGAATCACAAAGGGAACTTGATTACCTCTCGCGCCTGTGTGTATATGACATGATTACATTTGAACAGAGTGTACATACACTGTCTCGCCATGTATGTGCGATAAGCTCATGTAAACATCTTTGTTGTTCGCACATTTTCCGGTACACCTCTTAGCTTGCCATGTAGCACATTACTCTGGATATATGTGCATATCGCTGGTCAGATTATTTATTGATTCTCCAATTAGACCTCCTTAGCACTTGAAGATTATACGGAGTCAGAAATAGCAGTTTATATTGATCATGATGCATTTTTAATACAACCTGCACACACTACCTTTGTCATTCATTTCTACTTAGTCATTTGAAGAGATTGAAAGTAGGAACTTTTTTTAATCCATCGATCAGCAAGTATGCATTACAGATGTTTGTTATTGAGACTTAGTAACAGTACACATAACAATTGAGGTAGCCGTGAACGACTCCTCTAGCTAAATATGGCAGGATCACTATAACACAAATTGAGGACTTTAAGTCTCATAGTTTTCACTCGTCTGGGTCGTCTCTACTGGAGAGGTCATTCAGGAAAAGATCTTGTGGCAATCTGCGCTTGAGGCGAGCTGGTTGACGAGTGCGAGCGCCGAGATTGTACGTAACAGCTCCAGGGACCTGCTGGAGATGGTAAAAGAAAGGTCGTGCCAGCCGGCGGATGTACTGGTGAACGGGTAGAAGATCAAATTCGTGATGAAGTTGTTGGTTTCTGACGAACCAGGGAGCATTTGTAGCTGTACGGAGCACCCTGTTTTGTAATACCTGCAGTCGGCGGAGATTAGTCTTGCTGGTGCCACCCTAGACTGGAGCTGCATAGGTAAAAATGGGACGGACTAGAGATTTGTAAAGAAGAAGGGAGGATTCATAACCGAGTGAGGTGCGCCTGTTGAGTAAAGGGTACAGTTTTGAGAGTCGTGCAGACTCAAGTGTAACAGACCGACAGATGTGGGCGATCCAACTTAGTCGAATGTCCAGTAGCACCCCAAGACACTTCACTGGCACACTGGTTGGTAACCATGAGAGTTGTTCCCCGAGCAGCTGTAGTGGAGGATCCCTATAAGGACGTAAAGAGAAGATCTTAACCTCTGTCTTGTTAGTGTTGAGGGAAATACGCGCGTTAGAGAACCAGTGAGCTAGTCGATCCAGGGCAGTTTGTAGTTCATGAATAGCATGACGGATATCGGAGTGAGAATAAAAGAGAGCAGTATCATCAACATATAAAGATGTGCAAATTGGAGCTATAGCAGGAAGATCATAAGTGTAGTTATTAAAGAGGACTGGTGCTAGTACCGAACCTTGAGGGACACCTGCTAAGATGGGCCGTCGGGTGGATGTGGAACGTAGGAGCGTGAGAGTTACCTTTAGAAGGCAGTGATAAAAGAGGTTCTATGAAATTTCTATGAGACAGACCAGTACATATGCTAGTCGTACAGCAAAGTGGAAAGGTCGAGCTAAGCCGCGAAATGGTGATAGGGAATTGGGTACTGACTTCTGACTAGAACACGATAACCTATCTAATATGTCAGTTACTGCACAAGAATCAATTTTCTAAAGTGAAATTTCCACCGAAAATTTACCCTTATTTTTAACAAATTTTGACCTTGTATCGCTACTAGTACGGCTTGAATGATTGTGTGTTTAAACCTTTAACATACATGTATTCATTTGATACCGAAATTCTTCAATACTACCACAGCTTCAATTCATTTTCCATGGACAGTTTCGTGATATCTGTATTAATTTGTAACTTTATACTGGATGCGAATTTAATTTGTGTAATTCGAATGACTGCTGTTGTATTCAGACTAAAGCATTACATTTCCTTTTTGTCACCATAACTTATCGAATGAGATACCGAGCAAGGTGGCGCTGCATAACACCTGCAACTACAATTTGGTAGGTCTGGGCTCGATCCTCGCCAACCGCACCTTGTCACTTGAGTTTCTCTGTTCCCTCTGATTACTTCTCTGAACTCTAAAGTGCTTGCTCCAATAAAACAATTTCTTTTCTCTAATTTCCCATCTTTTTTCATTATCTTCTCATCATTAAAGTGCGCTTCCAGGCTTATGGTGTATAATGATGCGATCGATGGCACGGAAACATGCACAATGTAAAGAATACTGCACGTGGATATTGAAGGGTTTTCTGGTTGACGGGTCGCTTGTTCGTCTCTCTGCTGGCTGCGGCACTAGAACAGGTCATCGTGTTTGGACATTTTGCCGGTCATCCTACAGCCTGTGGCATCCAAGGAACCCCCTCCTTCTGGACTCAAAATAGATCCGAGTAGGTGACAGTGTGTGAGGTGCCCTCTACCCTTTAACCTTTAGATCAGTGCTGTTCAACTGTCTTATGTGCTCGGGCTCATTTAACACATGCATAACGGGATGTGGGCGCAACCACAATCACACCATTCTTCTTCTTCATCGTCTTCTTCTTACTACTACTATTACTACTACTTCTACTACTATTACTACTAGTATTACTATTACTACTAGTAAAGTCTGTATAGTCAACGCGTGTATAGTACGGACGCAAAGGAAACTGATCCTTCCGCCCACTAATGACCGTCATATATCTATCTCCACACTTCAGAAATGGAACACTGTCGTTGAGGACCAATAGCAGCCTTGGTTTTCTGGAAATGACAGTCGCATGTTTACTCCACGTGGAGTCTCTGCTGCCAAAGTTCCAACTTCCAGTTGATCTGTTTCATTACGTGCAGCAATTCGTTGGATGTCACGATGTGGAGACCGTGGGAGGGAAATGCAGTGGTAAATGCAAATGAAGTAGTAGATAACTTTCAGTCAAGTGAAAATAATCAAAGTGATGACAATAGTGTGAATAAATTGGAAAGTGTTGCTGGGCCGAGTTATGTTACTGGAAAAGCCGCAAAATACAAAGTTATAATGGGAACTCTTTCTAAGCAAATCCAAACTCTTGTTTTGAACGCATATAAATATTTTCTGAAAAATAATCTTGGTCAGGGATCATGCAATGAACCTGATGATGAATGCTGGGTATTCACAGAAATACAGTAACAAATATTGTGACGAAAGGAATACCAAAGACGCTGATCAAGTGTGAAAACAAAAGGAAACGTTTCTCTAAAGTAGATAATTTCACATGCGATTTAATTTGCCGAGAAATTTATAGATTGCATGCAAAGGGCAGAGCGCCCACCTTAGACGAATTGGTTGCACATTTGCAAGAATTTTGTGATTTTCCTTATGGGCACTGCACTTTGCGCGGCCTCTTAAAGGAGCTGGGTTTCAAATGCCGCACTTTGAATAAAATAAAGGTTATCATGAAATCCAGCAGAATTGTAGCTTGGCGATATATATACATGTAAAAGCTAAGGAAGTTTCGCAGTAATGGACATAAGATAATTTATTTAGACGAAACCTCGTACGATACTCATGACGTATCGAGAAATGTGGCAACCTTGCAGAACGGTCTGGGAGAAGGAGGGCCATGGTTGTAAAACGATTATAAGGGTTCGTCAAAGGAGTCGGCCGACGTGCACACGAGTTAACTAAACAGACTTTACTACTACTTACATGTATCGGTGTAAAGGTATTTAAAACTATAAAAATTAAAATTGCCACGACTTACAATTTACATAATTAGTAAGTAGTTTGGCATTTCATGTTTTCTGTAAGTCTACACAAAACCGGTGTGTAGCTGGAACAAGTTGCTCTTAATACGTCATCTAGATGTGAGTCTGTCAGGCTCGATCGGTACTTATTCTTAATGATGCTCATAGACGAAAGTGTGGTACCAATGATAGGTTACTTATTCCTGCCCCCAGAGTCCAGAAATCACTTGAGCTTGATACACATCATTTCAAAGATTTAAATCTTGAATATTTAAAATTTCCATGTTTAATTCTTCAAAATTACAATTTCCAAGATCTCACTTCCAAGTTCAGTAATGTCAACTGAAGGGAATGGATTATCGATAAACGTAATCACTGGCTCAAGTACTAAACACTGGCTAAACCTGTTATTAAATTCTGTGACTAGAATTTGAAGATGCTGAGCGAACCATAAACATCACATTCGCCGATATGTACGGTTTCCATGACATCCGAGTTGGAAAGTGAGTTAGGGAATTTCTTTTTAAATGTGCAATCCAGAAAATTAGTTTCATTACTTATCATGGTTGAGATGTTGGGATTTTTCCCTTGCAAATCGAGATTTTGCTCATTTAGTTTTGAGCTTATACCTGCAAAGATCCCTACATCTAGGAAGCATGGTATCTCATCGAGTTCATGACAATGTTGTCCAGAAGATGATTTAAAAATCACTTATCTCTTCCAGAAGAATGCGGATTCGTTCCAGAGCTTTTCGCTATTAAGCCACGCCTGCATTAAGAATTATGTCACCATGCTCAGAATTTGTTATGTAAACAGGCTTCTGAACAATTGGTGACCTGTTGAATTGACCTTACGTGATTTACTACAGGAGTAACTATTTTCATAATATGGTCGAACTTCAAAACATTTGCGAATAAAAGTTCATATTGAATAATAGAATGATGAGAATGAAATTTTAAAAATGAATCATCTTTAGCACAAAGAGCAAGATATCCATTATTCTTTTCAGTCACTGAAGGTATCCCATTTGTTGTTATAGTAACAGGTTTAGAGAATGAAATGTTACTACTTTTCGGAAATTTGAGGAATGCATTAAATGTCTTCTCCCCTAGTTCGTTCATGAAGTGGTAGCACTTTTACAAATACCTCTTTAACTGTCAAATCACGAAAAGCCATTCTAATAAATATTCACAATTGTCCAGTGTCAGAAACATGAGTGCATTCATCAATCTGAAGCGAAAATTATTCATACGAATAAAAGTCTTGAAAAATGTGAGGTTCTAAATTCCTAGAAAGCTGTTCAACACGTCTTGGATATCTGTACAGCTACAGATTTCACACTGTAGCAACAGTTTGGTGAGACAATTTAAATTATTTGATAGGACGCATGAGTGTAGATTTATCTTTTTGACCATCAAACAGAGATTCTGCGGCACTGATAAATGTTTCAACTACTTTCACATCATTAAAAGGTTTTACACTTTCTGTAAAACATCGCAGACTTTGTAAAGGTCGCGTTACTAATTTCCTAAACTGTTTTTATCTATATACTTAACTAACTTTGTGTTTTCGTAGCTCACAATTAACAGAAATTTTACCCTTAAAATTTGTGTGATTTTTTGGGATAATTACGTTCTTCATTACTTTTCTTGGGAAGAGACACACTACTGTGACATAAGATACATATGAGTTTATCGCTGAATTCCAAAAAGAATACTGTTCTTCCTAACGACTGTTAAATCTAGTGTAAGTTCTTTGTCTCTTGGCCATATAATGAGAGGTCTATCCAACTTAGCACACAACTGAACTTACATTCGCAATCTCTCAAACCGAATGCTTGCTCAAAACCTTGACTCCTCCGTTCACTATCGGTATAACTATAAATAAAGAAACCGACCGAGTGGGTCTGCTGCCCAAATTCGGAAAGTCCGGGTTCCATTCCCGTGGCCAGCCTGCCTGACCCATGGCTTTTTTCGGGAGGTTTCCCGTGTCGCCAGGCAAATGTTGGGTGGATTAATCACATTCTCCGAATTCCCTGTCCCTTCACTTCATTTCCATTATCATTTCATATCACCTCTCATTTGGTGGTCTCTTTCAGAGTAGAAGTGTGGGCGGGTGTCTCGGCGGTGCATGGCAGGTTGATATGCTCCTATTTCCTCTTTCAGTTTCCTGTGGGCCGACCTGGTGAGCCCTTTACGAATCACGCTGAGTGGACTGCCCAGGAAGTTCCAATTGGCAAATACAAGGAATCCTGCCCACCGAAGTGACTCTTGGGTCGGCCGCCCTCTGTCTCCTCTGATCTCATCCTTCCTCCGCGGGATACCCCACTAGGAACAATAGGTCAAGACTAGTCGCAGTGCCCAACCGTAATCCAATCCATTTCAATCCAGTCCAATAAACAAACCGATCTCTTCGCTGGCTATCGCTACCCAGTGCTTCAAGCAGGAAATAAACTGTTTGCGATAAAGCTTAGTTGGGATTAAGATGGCTCTGTCTTCAGTTCCCTACAATTTATGTCTGTTATTTGTTGAGGGAAATAATAAGCACAACTTGGAGTGTATAAAAGCAGGTTTCATGGTTAGGGGGTGTGTACTGGGAAGAAGTTTGGAAGGAAGTAATTTGAACCTGAAATATTATTTAAAATTAGAAATTCTCAAAATAAAAATTTGGCTCATTATGGGCGACAGGAAATCACATTTCAGGCACCGTGTTGTTCATAGCGGCTTTGGATGAATGATGTTATGGCATTAGTGACTCCTCGACGCGAAGTAATGATGTGCAAAGAGCCGTCCAGAATCTAAATGTCTCATATCAGGTTTATATAACCTTATTTTCCTCTCGTAACCAGTTATCTGTTGAAATATGTAAAACTAACTTAATTGGGTACTAATTAGAGATAAAAAGTAAGATTCCGAAAAGATTGTCAGGATAAAAACTTCTATCTCAATATATGATGTAGCTAAAGAAATATAATTATCAGGTCCTTACAGCTGGTGCAATTAGACAGTGAAACCCTTTGAGGGCCATAACTGCCTACTAAACCCGAATGGTTATATAAGGCTAATTTTTGCTTATGGAGTTTTGGATTTTAAAAAAAAAACACACTCCTTACCACTTACTTCATCTCTCTTTTATCTCCTTATATTGAAGTCTTTTTTAATTTTCGGAATTAAATGGTGTACAGATGAACTTAAATTGCTCTTAAGATGGAGCTTAAATTTTGTATAGTTTTGCAACAGACTGGAAAACGTTAACTTCAAGTTTCCGTATGACTGTTTATTTTTACATTTACTCCTACATAGTTTAATATCCCTTAATACAAACCAGTTTTGCCATTTGGCATAGACATCAGTGCGAGAGTACACAGAAATTAGCCGCTTTTCCACTGCCTAAGAATGTTAATCAAATAGCAAGGTTTATATGCATTCAAATTGTGTTGCAGACAGAGTCAAGCTGAAAAATTCAATGCCACGGCCGGGATTTGAACCGCCGATCTCCTGGTTTCCGTCCAGTCACTCTTATCCATTGAGCTACCATGGCTAAAGGGCCGTCATGAAATTAAATTCTCCAATTGACTCATATATTTTCCTGGTAAACCATTAGGGTCTCTCGTATTCAAAAGAGACCGTTTGTAGCGACTTCCAAATGTAAGTACTTGAGACTCAGTCTTCGTCATTAAACTCTTATTATTTAAGTTTTACTATTTTATTATGTCGTGGCGGCACGTTGGCCATGGTAGCTTACTGGGAAAGAGTGAGGAGATCCGTGGTTCAAATACCGGACTTGGCATTGAATTTTTCAGTTTGACTATCCATACGAGCTGACCCCAACAGTGGGTAGGAGGCTCTTGCTCTTAAGGGTTATTATGGGTTATTTATTTATGTATTTTTATTTCTGTATATCCCAAACCTTAGCCTTTACACGGCTATTGTGAAGGAACGATTAATTTCTATCAATTAACTTAAATTATGTTGAGCATATATCTTCATTTGCTATGCATAGTCAAAGTTTCAAAACTAGTATTGAATAGCCCACTTGACTTTCTAGCTGGCTGCGCTGAGTTTAAAACCCGTGCAAGCGGATAGAGAAATCTTCCTATTTCCAACGAAATGAATGGAATACGTTTGAAGTAAACCCAATTCCAATTTCTCACCCCTTTTACAATGTTCAGGTCAATGTTACGGAGGTATTCACATGACATATTCGAATATAACATGGCTACAATTACTTCCAAAGATAGTAAATCACTGAAGTTTGATCACTGGCGTACTGAATTGTTATCGATTTTGATATATTGCAGACAACCATGAACTCAAGATCATAAATGATCTGTGTCAGTGTGCTCGGCTAATACACCTCTCTGAAAACTGAAAGTTGTCCGTTGAATTGTGTAACACTCTGTACATCTGGCAGTTGCATGTGGTTACCATTCAGAAAGCGGAAGCGATTAATATCTTAACTTTAAATTAGCAATATTAAAGAACCAAAGAACAGACTTCTTCTGATAAACATCACACCTTTCAGCAGTTAGAAGGGGAAGAATACATATTGTAATAATCACATCTAACATTAATTTATACTTAATAAAGTTAACTGCAAGTAAAAAAAATTGTTTCTGGAATTAAATTCACCTTCCACGCCTTGGTAGCTCAGCTTCTCAAGATCAATTAAATGGATAAAAATGAAATTACACTTTCATTCTTCTCTTCTGGAAAGTGTATTTGGTACTATCTCCTTACAAAAATATTGCTGTTTTCTCAGTTCCCTTGCTAGGTAGCCTTCAATTGAAGAAATTTAAAGAAGAGAACTCTCTTGTCTCTATCAAAACTTTCACAGCAACTTTTGAATCACTTCAGTCATTTGGTGCCAAGCCACCGAAAAAAAGAAAAAAAAAACTTGGTTTTTATATTTGAAGCAATTTCTCTTGGGCTTGAAACATGATTTCTTAGAAAACTCGTTGACAAGACATCATATAATGCGGCTGAAATATATTGCCTGCTTGATTTTAAAGAATGTTATAAAACTCATCGGTGTAGGTAAAGATTTTTCAAATATGTTTAACAGGAAAACAGTTTTAAAACCTTTCAACACTAGCGAAAAATCATTATCTGGTACTTAAATATCTTACTCAATTTCTTAAGGGGGTCTTAGTATAGCACAAAGCACATCACAAAATTTGGTTTCTGCACATAACGTTTACTATACTCTTACCGTCCTATTAAGCACACTTTCCTGTGAGCAATTCCGCGTACAAAACCTACAAGCAAAAACTGCTGGTAAGCTACTCTTGTGCTTACAACTTGTTTGAATGTAATATGGCGTAACACATGGGCGAAAGTGTCCTTATCGTCTGCCACGCTTGTGCACGTGGGCGCGGAGTAATACAAAAAGTGTGTTTCTTAAGACGGATGCAGTATAATGTAAATGAGTAACTGCAGATCGATTGATGAAAATGTGGATGACATTGTAGCAATTTATCAAAAAAATGTAAATGTTTTGGAGATCTTATGTACAACAAAATAGCTAAGTTCAATTAGAGAATAAAATAAAAAAATTACACACAGGTATTTAATTGGTAATTTCAAACAAAACTAGAGGCCGCGCCGTGGTTGAGCATTTAGACCACTTGACTCTCACCAAGACGACCCGGGTTCGACACCAGGTGACTAAAAGGTGTGATTTGTAGTGGACAACACGGCACTGGGTCGGGTTTTCTCCGGGACCTCCAGTTTCCCCCGTTATCACTCCACCAATTGCTCCATTATCATCTTTTCGTACATCTACATCACCTTCATTCCGTTCATGTACTTCCCTCGCTCTCATTCCAGGGACCGGGCTGATCACCCATCCCATCTCTGTTCATAGTTGTGACTACCTCACCCGACACCTTTTTTGTTGTTGTAATTTACGTCCTCCAACGTTAAGTCATATCGGACGGTGAATGAATGGGGTGAAATGATGTTCAAATGATTCCAGGGTCCATGGAGCTTAGAGTTACCCAGCATTCGTCATTTAGGATAAGGGAAAAACCCGGGAAAACCTTATCCAGGTAACTCACCCTGACCGAGATTCGAACTCGGGGCCTCTTGAACGTGAGGCAGACATGCTACCATCTACGCTACCGCGGCGGGCTCAGCCGACACCTAAAATGGCATAAAGGATAGAGGATCATAAATGAACAGGCTGTTTCCTATACCAAGAGAACAAGAAGAAACAAAACTATTATGTATTTCAAACGGTAAGAGTTCTTGCCTGTAGCGAATCAGATGCGTTAGAGCCGTCAGCGTTACCACCTCGTTATGCCCACTCTGTTAATATTTCCCTCTTTCTCGCACACTTGCGAGTGTTCTTGGCGCTAACGCAAACTGAATTTGCCAAAGGTTTATAATAATGCAGTTGTTGAAATCACAATTGCCACGTGGATATTCGTATATTACGCAAATGTTTAAATATTTAGTGTAAAATGTTTATGAATTACTTATTTTTCTAATCCAATGAAAATACCAGCGGTGCATCCGTATAGCTGTGAATGTTACTTACGTTAAGAGATCATTCGTCATTTTCTTCATCGTCTGAGTACTGCAAATTTATGTTGATAGGTTCCAAAATTTCATTACGTGCTATTTCTCTCCAAAAGTAGCCTTCTTGTACTTTATCTGATGTTCACGCAGTTTTTCCAGTCTTGTTGTGTTCCTTGTCAATTTCTTCGCGAATAAGTCGTTCAACGTCAGTCAGTTTAAAGATAGTATTTTAATTTGGAGCATAATTTGAGCCCACATTAACTATTGGATTGTTCTAGCAGTAGTAAGGGGGGGAATGTGGATCGCGTCTCAGATCAGATCCAGCTGATACTTTTTCATGGAAGAGTAACTGAATAGTACTGTTTTGAACTCTCAAGAGTAAAAATAGAGATTACGAACCATTCATAAACAAAGATATAATGTCACCAGACATGTTCTGCCAGACCAGCAAGAAGTGTATCGTTTCCTCTCATCGAATTTAACAAACAGCTTGGCTTATTCAAAGTAAATATTCCTTTTATCACGTCATGTCAAATGTTTACGTTTCAACTCTGAGTAATTTCAAATATACGTACACGCATACATGCCAACCAATAGTGATATTCATTACAGTATTTATGTCGCAATACATTGTTATACTTTATTTATTTGTATTAGGAAAACTATTTGAGATAAAAATATGAGATTTTTACGGTTATTTTTAATACATTACTCTCTCCTTTCTCATGGATCAGTTTTGGCAAAATCTGAATTTTTATCTTAGCGCGAATAGTATTTATTAGAGATTGATCAGTTTGCCGCTCCTCACACGCTACGTAGGGGGAATGCAATACGACAACACCGCAGTACTCCGATTGGTTGCTCACCTAGTAGCGCTTAAGGATAAGCATCATCCCATTTGATAGGTTTAGTACTTACACACAGCGACGGAAATGTAGGTTTACGGGATATGCAACTGAAATTAATGTCTTAATCCCATTTGAATGCTACAAACCTTCTGCAGTCAATTTTTATTACACTGAACTCTGAAAAAAAGTTCTGGATAGCTTTTGTAGTAGTATTTTCATTACTTATATAACTAAATCCCCAAAATCGTTCTCTTATCTTTTATTCACAGACGTAATGCAGACGTTGCAATTTATTTGACACATCTGAATTTTCATCAGCTATAACGTCTACAGAAGATATATTCACAACTTTCTCCTACATAGCTGATGTAATATTGGAGCTTTGGCTTACATTATGTAATGTGAGCTGCATTAGACGTTCTTTTAAAGGTACCACAAGTTTCTAAGAACTCCCCTAAATTGTTGTCTCCAGAGTACTTCTACTGTTTCACATGATTGCCTGATTAATAAAAATTGCTCTTTCATCATGTCCTCCAAAGGTCAACTCTGGTTTTCCCAGAAAACTTACTGAATTAATAAGTCTTAAGGTTGTCTCTGTTCTTCTTGTCTGTTTTGTTGCGTAAGAAATCTGTCATTTTTAAACTGGTCATAACGCATAACTTCTATTCTATTTTTTGCAAAAACTTATAGCTACAGACCATCGTAGATTGTAAATACTCAATGTTCAGCTGTTCATTTGCACTACCTCGTAACCATTAATATTTGAAATGCTTATTACACTGAAAATATCTAGTTTGTGTAAGGATCTTTTGAACTAAGTTCCACAGTTCTCTTGATGGCCGTCCATATTAGATAATCTCCTGCTTTCTGAAGGGTTGATAAAATATTTTAAACGTAGTCATTTATAAGCGGCTAACACATTCTCAATAAAGGTGAGAGAAGAGTACATCGGTGGAAGACACCCTTAAAAACTACTCCCGACCAAGAAAATTACTGGAGACGACATTAGCACATAAGCAATTAGGTTAAGATAGAGTTAGGCCACTAGGATTAGATAATATTGTAAATGTTAGTTAAGATATGTAAATGATATACAGCTAGTATTGTAAGTACTCCTAGGGTACCAAACAAACTAATTTATCAATGTCAAAAATGTATAAAACCTGAATAAAGAATGTAACAAAGTCTAGTTTCTAAAATAGGCACCAGACTCCCAAAACTAAGGAGGCCGAGGTCTTGCTGCAGAGCCTTATACCTTCACAGTTAATACAGTTTCATGATACACACTACAGAGGTCGACATAAGTATTCGAACGTAATATATTTATTACTTATATTATTTTAAAGCTACGCAGAATAAACATATGTAAATACAACTGGTACAAAATGAACTTGAGTCTTCCATTAAACATATAAACTCATAAATAGCAACTGAAATTAATTTGCACTACAAGGAGAAATAAAACTGTTACTTTACATCTGGACATTGGTATTTGAACAGAGAACAGCTAGTATTTACTTATCTTCCCCTTTCTTTGAATTACTGCTGATAATTGTTTGGGCATTGTTTGTATGTGTTGTTTAGTGACTGCAGAGTCCATATTTCTTTACTCTGAAGAAATTCTACCAGATGATCTTTGCCTGTGATGTGATGCTTCCTTAAATGCTCCTCGAGTTCCTTCCACATTTTCTCTATAGGATTTAAATCTGCAGATTGGGGCTGTGTCTTCAAAGTGTGAGGAGTGTTGTACACGATCCAAAGCCTTACAATTTCAGCAGTATGCTTCGGATCATTGTCCTACTGGAAGTAATAATCATGCCCTAATCCCAGGTTCTCTGCACTCTTTTTAAGATTGTTTTCAAGGATTCTGTTGTATTCAAATTTGTCCATGATCCCATCTATGAACACCAGTTCCCCAAAGTCAGATGAAGTTATACAGCCCCATACCATCACACTACTGCCACCATGTTTCACTGTAGCTACCATGTCCTGAGGTTCCCATTCTGTATTTGGCAGTCTCCATACTTTAAGACGTCCATCACTCTTGTATAATCAGAATTTGCTCTCGTCCGACCAGAGAAGCTTATCCCAGAATTCTGTTGGTTTCACAAAATACTGTTTAGCAAATTCTATACGCTTTTTCTTATTCACCTTATTAACATATGGTTTCTTCTTAGGAACGCGGGCATTGTACCCAGTACTATTTAAAACCCGTTCAATTGTTCTGGCGTGAACCACAGTGCCAGAATATTGCTCAAGGCATCCTCTAATCTCAGATGCAGTGACTTTCAGATTCTACTTCACTATTTTTATTATTTGTCTCCTGTCTCTTGTGGTGAATTTAGAATTAGTGCCATTTTTAGTTTTATTTATAACAGCATGTATCTGTTTGAAACGTCGAATTATGCAGGACACTGTAGTTTTGCTTCTGTTAAAGGTTTTGGCAATTTCAGAGAGAGGTTTGTTCTGTTTTTACATATTTTTCACGATATTCTTCTCTGCCACAATTGTCTCCTTACCATACTACCCGTGAGTTCACAATCGGCTAAATAACTTTGAGCACACTGTCTCGAGGTACAGCAAACACAAGTGCTATGTGGCAGGAGCGTGTAGAGTACGTCCAACCACCTTTTTCTCTGTTCGATTCGATACGTTTGAATACTTATGTCCTCCAATAAGAGGGACAATGGAATAAATACAGTAAAAATGTGTAATAAATACATGCAATGTGATATTTCAAATATTGTTTGCGAGACAGAAAAGGTTAATGCCTATATGTTTAGCAATTCAACGCTGCCAATTAGATGTGACAGTATCTATAATATGTGCAATGTTACATGTTATATTATTCGAACACTTCTGTCGGCCTCTGTACATCACACTGTCTCGTACTTTGATACTTTCACCGTCCCTGCTAGCATAGGATGGGTGACCTATAAAATGCGCCTGCTAGTCTCGCTGCTCAGTTGATGTGAAAGGGTCATTGCTCCAGCTCCGTTCATAGTGTTTCGAAGAACTGTCACTAATTATCTAGATGCTATTGAAAATAACCGTGTCATAGCAAGAAAGGAATGCACTGTTCTTATAAGTTACCGTTTGGGATTTAAACGTGTGTAATTCACGTTTAATACAATGCAAAATATGTAACTATTATCACTAATAAAACTATTTCCAATCGAAAATGAAACTAAAAAAACGTTTTATAGTATCAAAATGAGCAACAGAGACGCATAAACACGTACAACATATCACATTGTTGAAAGTTATAAAATGGCTGGTGTAGATCTCAGCCGAGCATTATTGTTATTTACTGTGCCAGTAGTGATTCCATAATAGGTGAAGCTCTTCTTCAGAATTCTTATAAATCTCGAGGATATTTAGAATTAACTTAGACATGAGCGCGCCCTCCTCAGTAGCGTAGATGGTAGCGTGTCTGCCTCAAGTTCAAGAGGTCCCGAGTTCGAATCTCGTTAAGAATGAGTTACCTGGATGGGGTTTTCCCTTATCCTTACGGATGAATGTCGGGTAACTCTAAGCTCAATGGACCCCGGACTCATTCAAGCATCACTTTACCCATTTCATTCATCGTCCGATATGACTTAACGTTAGTTAAGTGCAGAGGTTCTACTCCCATTAGTCCTGGACCCGTAGGACCTAGGACCCGGGCCTCCTTCTACCCGGGAGCGATGGATACTCCAGGGCTCTTTCCGTAGGGCAAAACCTGATTTCTTAATTCTTAAAAAGCCCCCCCCCCCCCCCCCCGCTGAGCACAACTTCAAGACGGAATGGAAGTGAAGTGGATACGAAACTTACGCGCGTCAACCCCGCAGGGAAGACTACTGAAAACCTCGGTGGGGCCGCCTTGTGATCTAGCACACCTTCTACTAGCTCTGCAGGCTAGTACCCGGGACTTATTAGGCAACCCTCTACCCCATCCGGGCGGCCTTAGCCTGGCCGGAGGTACCCAGTTCCCCGTGGGTATCTGGAACACACTGCCCCCTCGAGTCCAACCCAATCCGAACAACTCCCCGACGGAAGGGGCTCGGCAGTTCGATTCCTTGAGACTGCCAACCTCTTTCTCCTCTCTCCTCATCCTTCCTCCCGGGGCTGCCCTACTTGGGGTATTAGGCATAATAGATGTAGTGTGATCACGGTGCCGAATCACCTCCGTACCATAAACCAATGTAATCCAATTTCCGAGATATTCCTTGTTACTGTTTGAATTTTCAAATAGTATACTTTTCTCAAACAGGAATTCATTTTTCTGTATTTTTTTATATCTATCCATGCAAAGAGAACGGAATTCCGCAGGCATCACGTAACGACCAGCTCATAAAAGATTTGACTATCGCTTATATCCTTCTGAATTCCCATATTCCTTTTGCACCTACAAGAATATTAACAATAACCTATTTCCTCAAACTTTTCCTATATTAACACAAAGCAGACTGAGGAATAGGCATTTGTAAGAATAGTTTGGTAAGAGTGGAGAAGTTATGTGATTGGGAACAATCAGATTTCTCAGTTGCTGTGAATTTCTCATATATGCTCTAATTAAATCCAGCATTTGGTTCTCTCTCTCTCTCTCTCTCTCTCTCTCTCTCTCTCTCTCTCTCTCTCTCTCTCTCTCTCTCTCTCTCTCTCTCTCTCTCTCTCTCTCTCTCTCTCTCTCTCTCTCTCTCTCTCTCTCTCTCTCTCTCTCTCTCTCTCTGATTATTCTGTAAATGTGAATTGTTTTTGGAATTAACAAGTTCATTTTTACCTTAATTACGAAGTTACCTTTGTCTGTAACTATAGTTAATCCAGAAATCTGAGGAACTTGATACGAGGTACGTCCAGAAAGTAAGTTCTGTTTGGTAATAAAATTAAATTGTGTATAGATATAGAAAAATTATTTATTGCACAAAATTCTACAACTCTTAAACTACTTTTCTACACAACTGCAGAAATTTTGCAGGCATTTGTCATAGCGAAGCACAAATTTTTGTATACCTTCTTCTTAGAAGTTTGCCGCCTGTGTCTTCAACCAGTTGGACATATTTTCTTTCAGCTCTTCGTCATTGTTGAAGTGTTGACCGCCAAGGAAATATTTGAGAAGCAAAAACAGATGAAAGTCGCTAGGAGCTAGGTCAGGGCTGTACGGGGGTTGGTCAAACACGACCCAACCACATCCCTGTAGGTTGTTTTCCGTCGCATTTGCAGTGTGTAGTCATGCGTTGTCGTTAAGAAATACATCACCTTTTGATATCGCAAATTAGCTGATAAATTTCAATTGGTTTCACTTTCCTAACATTCAGAAAACAAATCACAAATCTGATTTCACAAGCGGCGGGATTTTCAATCAACACCAACATTATAAACAAGTACAACAAAGCGTTCGTGGCTGACAGCGATCTCACAATGGCGCACGTTTCTTCTCCTTGATACAGAGCGTCTACCGCGCATGTACGGCACTGCGATCGCAGCGCTGCATCGGAGATAAATTTAAACAGAACTTACTTCCTG
Organism: Mantis religiosa; assembly: GCA_030765055.1. Lineage (NCBI taxonomy): Eukaryota > Metazoa > Arthropoda > Insecta > Mantodea > Mantidae > Mantis > Mantis religiosa. The sequence continues at coordinate 63,395,757 of CM060948.1, forward strand.
GACGCCCCTTGTATATCCATGAATGTTAATAATGCCATATTTATTTACGCCTTATGCAGTAAAGCTTGTAAAATATCGTGAATCCTCAATTAGACTCACATGAAGATATAGTGATGACTTTGTTTTGGTATCGAATTAACCAATAGCTACAAAGGCGTCGATACTACCAGTGCATTCGAGGTACTGTCAGCCACTAATCGACACGAGGCTTTAATCATGAAACTAAATCCGGGAATCTCTTTCCCCATTGTATCCACTGTTAGACAAAAATGTGCACCGAGGTAGTGTAATAAATATTTATGTGACAAAACCGTCTTTATGAATAAAGGAGTAGAAAAGGGTGCCACCACAATATTACTGGTGCAAGAGGAATATCTCAAATGTGGCTATAATGATATGAGAAAGTGGCCCGTCTTAAAAGTTCCGGCAGAGAGTGATTTTATGTAATTGTAAAACTTGCCAGCAGCTCAGACAAGCATGATGTATAAATAATTTACTCACACGTTGGATAATATGGGCTGTCTTTCTTCAGACTCGCAGTTTTCGATGTTAAAGACTAGGGGAAAAGTGGGAGGGCGAAAGATTGACAGAAGAGTTCACAGGATGACAGGCCCCCTTAGGACTGCGACCCTGGGATTATCTCCAGCTGGTTGACTTGTCCCTGTCAATTAGACTCGGTGTCAGCTGGCTTGAAGTAGAAGGGGGTGACAGGAATCTTGCGGCGCTGTCACTACTGTAGACAGCTTTGATGTCGGCTCGTGTTACCTGGTGACAGGGCCTGGCCTCGTGAGGAAGCTGTCATAGAAGAGGATGGGGTGATAAGTCACCAAACTTTGTGAAATGCAAGTTGAAGGTTTCTGGCACAATCACGTCTTTTCCATCCCTCTTTGTTTTCTTCATATGCTCCTAAGCAATCAATTATGCATGCTGTTGTTGACTTGATGATTAGCTGTTTGGATGTGCTGCTGTAATAAAGCATTTACCATATGTTAGTAAGCGAATTATAAAAAGAAACACGTTCTCAAAGTTTCACTATATTATTTGGCCTTAAATGTATAAACATGCACAATATTAATATATGTCCGGTATGTAAGTCTTAATTCGCTTAGCATTTATCATTATTGTTCCATGGATGCACCTTGAGCTACAGAGTATTAAAACTTCGAATTATAAGGCTAATAGTATCACTGAAATCAGGTCCTTCTTTTAGTGTAGACTTTGTTGTTGTTTTCATTATCGACATTTACTCTCCTCACGTGCAGCATTTATAGTTAAACTAAATGATAAGGACAGTGCCAATATAGATGATGCTATAATAATAACAGCAATAATGTTTACGAATGACCCTCGATACTCTCGATACCTGGATACTCTAGATACTTGGAGTATCGAAGTACTTTAAGATACACCTGCGATCGTTACTTATTGAAAGCTGTAGACCTAAAGTTTATGCTAGACAAGAAATGTCAAAATAAGAGACATCACGTTATTGCCTCATACATGTCTCCAAAGTGTTACTGCATAATAATTTTTAATGAACCTTGACCTTTTTTCCTCTGAGTGAATGAATGCAACATTTCATAAACTCTTGTATCATAATGAAAACTTACAAAACAATGGGAGGATTAGGAGTATACTTACGTAACATGCAGCGTTAACGGAGTTGAGAATGAAGCTCATTTACCTGACGTAATAAATCTCGTTTGACCCCACCTCTAGGAGGGGGTACATAGGACCGGTACCGGCACAGCATCGTGAGTTGAGGAGCTACGCTAGGTAGCGAACCCTAGTCTAGAAAGCCAACTTACCGGCTGGGGTGCCGAGATGCTAATTACATTTCCATCCCGTATCGTTTGGATGATCGACCACCTCTGCCTTGCGTATGTGGGCATGAGGCCGACAGTCGGGTTTGCAGGCTAAGGCCAATTTGGGCCATGGGTTACGTTACGCTTTTACTAAATCTCGTTTCTGCAAAAGCCTGGCTTCAACAGAGTCTCGCCTGTAACATTTGCCTACTGTGGTGACTAAAATCTGTAAATCCAGCGTACAGAAATCAAATAACTGGATAACTTGATTAGTTTGGAGAGGACTCGACACCGAAACCACACTTGCTTCATTGTACCTATGCCCACAAGTGGGGGATCCCCGGGGAGGCGAAGGGAGACACAGGATGGCCGCCCCAAGGAGTCAAGGTAATGCAGAGTCTGGGGTAACTACATTTCACTTAGATGGAAACTTCCCCGTTAGGCCAGAACAACGTACATCCCAGCCTACTGTGGTTCCGAAATGGTCCCACCACGAGACCTGGTGCGGAGAACGGTAACCGTTCCACTGGAGGAGGAATTGGTTCACTCAGAGCATATCACCCTGCCATGCAACGCCGTGACACCCGCCGACACTTCGAGCTAAAAGAGACCACAGATAAAAGATTATATGGAATTTTAATGGAGATGAAATTGATTAACAGTAAATTCGGGTATTGTAATTAACCTACCAACATTCGACTGACAACTCGGGAAAACCGCCGAAAAAACCCCATGGGTAAGGTAGATCGGCCACGAGAAGCGAACCTGTGCCTCCCGAATGCGGGTCACGGACGAAACAGTCTAAGCCATCCCACTCGGCCAGAAATCAGAACCTAAGGTGAGGGATAAAACAGAACATTTTAAAGCAATTCAGCAAATTTGTTCCTACTTTCCACCCTTAGTTAGGGTTACGCAAGTCAAACTCGGGCCACCTCTGTAGCTCACAGGTATACCACCATAAGTATTTTGTTTTACCAAAGTACCACTGTGGTACTCAATAAATTGCGGTACTATTTTAAAGCAAACAGTACAAAACAGTGTGTGAACTATGTAGATAAACGTTCTCGAGCTGTGGTACAGCATGGTGAAGTGTCGAAGCGTATTGATCTTCTTTGACGAGGTGCATTCGCATGTTACCTTGTTTTACAAGAAGAGCAAAAATTTTAGTAGCTTGGCGTACAGTAAATGACGAAACACAAATACAGCACTTGGGAGCTGCGTCTCTAATATCAAAGCTTGGCCAATTAATTATTATATGCAAATGTGAGTTACCATTGCAGCCGACCGTTCTGTCGTTTGACACAAAGGGATTTTGATTTCCTCTTCTTTCCTCTTGTCACAATATTCAATTACGTTATATATTATTTCTAGCGCCGGCCGAAGTATGACACGTTGCTCTCCAGAATGCATGATTGCATCTGAACAGAGTGTACATAACTGATTCGCCGTATATGTACATTAGGCTGATATAAACCACTCTGTAGTTCAGGTATTTTGCGATACGCTTTCACGCTTTGTAAGTTGTATAAAAATAATAAATTTGAACAAGCAAGTACATTTACACACCGGATGAAGACTGCAAAATCTAGGAATCCGCCTGAGCCATCCCGTTTGGTTATTTTGGTGGAAATAGCAGCCTATTAATGAATTACTTGGAATTAACGTGGTTTCTGAAGTTAGTTTTCCATCATCAGAAAGCGTGCTTCAGTTTTCAAAGCATTTTAATATGCAAGGGTATTCATTTCAAACGATAAATGAACCTTCAATCCCATCGTGCAGTTACAGAAATTACAAACGTATCCTCTGCCCATTACTCAAAGAGTAATTTTAAGGGTACTAAACTCATAACATTAAATAGCATAAAATATATCCTAACTGTTTTAATATGGGCAGTAATAATATTAAGAAAAATTTCAAATTAATTCAATTTCAAAATGTCTCATTAACACACCACAAATTGTGCCATTTGTCAATCAAAATTTGTTAATGATTACTATACTCTTCAGGCATATACTACAGGATCTTTATCGATATGGGTAGTTGAGGTCACCATGATATAGACCTTGAGCGGAAGGTCTACTATTCAAAACCTGCCAGGGCCATCCTCCCCGAACTTCTTTCTTACCCAGATTTCCTCGGTTTTATCTCGCAAATGCTGAGGGATTATATAATATTTATATTCCCAAAATTATCACAACATACCATCTGATATTCTGCATTAACTATCAACTGGCGTTAAGCTCTACTAAAAATAAATTAAAAGTAAAATATGCAGATTCTCGTTCCATCGGCATCTTTGCTTTACTAGACGGTAGGTTCTCATAAGGTTTAAGGACTGAAAAACTCACTGTATCCCATCGGCTTGCAGCTTCCACGTAGAATGTATGCTACATACCACCTCTTATGAATTCTGAAGTTTTAGGAAAGTTGCTGAAATACTTGAAATATCTATAGGGAAGAGAAATAAGTATTTGAAATCGCAATATTTGGGCTACGTTGAGATCGGATGTCACACCTTGCATTCTTTTTCTAGACTTGAGATCCCAGAATTCGAAATTTACTTTTAAGCCCACTGTGTGTGTGCGTGCGTCCGTATTACTACCTTCGTTATCCAATCTACGGCCGTGCTACTACATAGAGGACTTGCAGCAACCACAGTCTTGAACAGTCTCGTAAGGAAAGCTGAATGACAAGGATTATTTGAATCTCAACCTATGTAGAGTAAACGCGATAGGTAAGAAGACGTTTCGGTTGAGCACAACCATGGCTTTAAGTTCTATATTCGTATAAATATAAGCGTGTCATATGGCCTTCAAAAATCTGACTTGCGTGAAGGATAATCGATAAATTCGCTGCATTTCGGAATTATTAATGTGTGTTGTGTCTTCAGCTGAGCACACAAGTAAAAATGTTACAACAAACACCAATTCTAATGTCAATCCATTTGTACTATTGCAGCATCCATATGGGATACTTTTATTTTTACATTAAGGTAGGAAAGCTTGCCTGCAAGTGGAACGTGTTTAAAAACATTCAGGCCTCTTGTCCTGATAAAATTCTGCATACTGGAAGCAAGGTCAATATTTTCTGTAGCGAAGTGTTAGGTATAAATTAGCTCCGACAACTAAAATTTGCATTTTTATTGCTAAAAACAAAATTTCCGTCATAATTCTCCCTGACGAGTGAGGAGGAGGCTTTCAAAGTTTCCTTTTTTCTAAAATCGTGTGGCTACTGTCTGTCCATAAATTGGTAACAGCACATACGAATTCTTTCTATGTCACTTCTAATGCTTCTGGCATTATTTTCTTGCACTCACCTCAGATCTTAGTGCACCTATGACCAATTTGAATCTTAAAAATATCCATAATTGCCTACTAAATGAAAAGCAGTTTCTCTCGAATGGTCTGCTTCATTTCGTAAGCCATGTGATCTTTACCAATGCAAGAACTAGCCTGTGAGCTTTTAAGTTTTGCGAGAACTGAAAGCCCAGCCCTCCCTTTTTATTCCACGTTTTTATCGTGCCTGAGAAGAAGCACTGAATTTGTTGGGGCACAGGAATACAGGGAAATTCTTTCCTCTTAATGATGAGAATTTACTCCAGGTTGAGCTGTTTTTTCTTTGGTCTTCCAAACTTAAATTTTCTTTTCTGCCGTTACCTTAATACTGTTAGCACATGCAGACTCAACTTCTACAATCCCCCTTGAGGTAGGTACAGCTGAACCCCGACAACTACATCATTCATGTTTATATAATAAAGCACAGCCGGTTTTTCAGTCATCAGCAACAAGGAATTTATGGAATACCACAAAGAGCTCGAGTAACTCAGATCACTTAGGAGTCATTATAGTTGCCACGTCAATCATCAAGTGTTTCTCGAAATTAAGACGATGATGGTCACTACTGTCGACTAAGCAGGCTACAATCTAATATAACTTCTATGAGTGATTTTAAAGCATGAAGCCAATCTTGAGTTTCCGTGTTGAAGAAGTGGATAAGAATGTACAATCTGCTCAGTTGGGCTAAACATTTCTTCTTACTGCATTGATATGTAGGGTCTGGGATGGGGCCGTGGTCCATTATTTACCCTGAAACTTTGTTCATCAGTTAAAGTTTTTGTTGAAATGCTTCACTGACTGTAGTGATTTTGCGGTTTTATAAAAATTATCGCCTTCAATTAATGGCGTTTACCTTGATTCTCCAATAGTTCTCCAAGTTTCTAGATGGCCGAGTGCGGTTTGAGAGTTCCTGTACATAAACGAAACTTTGGCTAATATCGGAATAATTGTCATGTCATTCGCGTAAAGCATAATTTATTTAACTGAGTGTTTACCTCCATTGTTAATAGACAGATTGAATAGAGGGGGTCTCAGTAACCTACCTTGAGAAACGACCGCTGGGATCGCTCGAGATGTGGATTTACCATCGCTTACTATCGGGAAGACCGATCTTCCTCCGCAGGTAGATTGACGTTATTTTGACTATGGTGCCAGGAAATATATCTTTGAGCATTTTACGCAGTAGCCCCTCGCAGCATATGCGGTCGAAAGTCAGATCCATGTCGAGAAAAACGGCTTCAGTTGACTTTTGGATGTCTAAATGGTGTGCTCATAGATTTATTTAAGCGTAGTTGAATGACTCAAAGTCATCCCGCTTTCACCTCTAATTTTCCGGGTGGACTCAGGACCTGGTCATGGCGGCAGCCCTGTAATTCATCATTTGACACGTTCGTATGCATCGTATTCCAGCAAAACACATTATGGGAAATAATCGAAATGCTTATGCGGACCACATTAACTTACCTATCAACACTTAATTACGCTCCCTAGAGAGCAGAGATGCTTGCATGATTCTGCATCCCGGAGGATCTCTACCGAGATGGGAGAGCATGAGCTTTATCCTTTGCCCCTTTAAAGAGCAAATGAAATGGTTACTTCAGGAATTTTGTGTTCTTTATTAGAATACTTTCAATTCTTTGTGGTGAACCCACACTGTCAGGTTCTTGGCATTGTAAAATATAAAAGAGGCACTTGGTCCGATTAACAAACGTTTTCTTGGATTTGTGGTTCCTTTTGAGGCCTAAATTCATAGGATGGCAGACTTAATGATGATAACGTAGACAGTGAATTAGATTAAGTGGACAAGTTAATGATATAGAAGAGTTAAAATAACTGAAGATAAAGGAGGAAACAAGCATATTTTGTCGTCAGGTGACTTTGTGTTTGTGTGCAAAAGTACAAGAGAATCACGCTACAGTGTGTAAATAGCTACGAAAGGGCACGAGGTTTGGAAACCAGGGCTTTCTAGAAACATGTAGTGTTTCACCCCCGCTTTTATTACACACGGCACCGCAGGCGGTGACACTAATGATACTTGAGATGAAGATGGAGCACAGGTGGAAAGAGCTGGTGGGGGGAACCAGAGATCCCTGATAAAACTCGCCCCAGTGCCGTGTTGTCCACCACCAATCTCACTTTGCGGTCGCCTAGGATCGAACCCGGACCGTCTTGGTGATAGCTGAGCGGTCTAACCATTCATCCATGACGCGGTCCACCAAAGCTTTCTAAATTACCTTGTTATGTTTGAGTTGGAAGAACAAATGGATCCACTTCATGTTGCCACGAAAAAATTAACATACTGAAAAGTCCTACAAAAAATTAGATACTTGACAACAGTTAACAGAATTGGAAAAATAATAAATCAATTACCCTTCATCCTTATAAAACATTGTCAGAAAGAAGTTTACACATATTTCGAACTGTTTGTATTACTTATTTCTATAACTCGAACAGTCTTTTTAAATATCAGTTATACTGCCAATTAAAACAAAAGTATAAAGTTTGTGTGAAACATAGTATAATTTTAACGTGCTACATTAAATTATTTAGCCATTATCATACAGAGGTCTATAGTGCATAGTTTTTGGAATGAAGAAGTTAATTCATTTAAAACAAAACAGTAAGTTTAGGTCGTGCTTACAAACGAATCTCTGGGCAAAATATTACAGCATTCAAATTTAAACGCAATGTAATACCACGAATTCATACTACGCATATTAACCACATCTGCAGGTGTTTTAAGTAATGTTTCATTATCTTCTCATAAAAAAACAATTGTGTATGTAATGTGACAGGAGTATTGCTATATTCTGAATACGTCCCAATTACAGCTGATAAAAAATGAACTAATAACATGGCCTTCTTCAAAAGAAGGATAAACCTCAGCAATTATAACAGGTGAAGGCAACTAGAAGTGGCTATCTTCAGAAGCCGACGATACATCTACCGGTATCAGTGTAACTTCACCAGAAACGCAAGCAGTATCAAAGTCGACCCTGCACTACACAATTACGCAGATGCCGCTTTAACTTCAGTCAACACCGGAAGGTCAGGGCCAGAACGATCTTCTATGGTACGTCTAGTGTTGTAGTGAAGAATGTTCACTGCTAGTTATCAACAAAGCTGCTGGTAGATGCAGGAAACAACATTGGGCTTATTTAGAGATACCACCAACATATGGTTCAAGGGATCCAAAAATATTGGTGAAACTCCTATTCTAAAAAAGGGTCACTTGTAAACTGCTCTAACCAGCTATTGTTCTGATTAGGACATCCCCTCAAGGTCAAAAGAAGCAGAACTTTCGCTGCTTATTATCTACGATGGCTGTAAATAAAGTGGAGGCAACATAGTCGAAACACGCGCAGGAAAGCTGGTATGTGGCAGTAGGATATGCGATTGACCAGCTGACTATTGTCGATGCGTTGTTCGCATTTAATGGGCATCCAGGTGGGAAATTACTGTTGTTGTTTTGTAGCATTGAAGTTAACAGTGTCTTTCATCGTTCAAAAGCATGTAAATGAAAGGCGATCATTGTTTCTGGATTAAAATCGAGGTTGCTCGTGGCAAAAGTGCATCAGAATGATATCGAGGATTATGTGAAGCCTTTCGCGAGAATGGTTTGTTGCACGATGAATCAAGACGTTTGGTGCTGGTCGGAATGAGACTGCAGATTTGTACCCCACGGGTCGGCCTCATTCCTCAAGATCACTTTGATATTGTGTGTGGTCTCGTTTCGTTAGACCATCGATGGGCAATACGGGAGTTATTCGTAGAGGCTGGTCTGTCTCATATGATGTAGCACACACGGACTAAAAGTTTTAACATGAGGAAAATTGCATTCCTTGGGTTCTATATAGGCTCACCAACGTGCAGAAATGGCACCGACATGCCCTGGCTGGCATCCACCTGGACAGTTAGGGCAATGAAAGAGATGCATTTCTGCATTTTTTTTCCGAGTGGAGAAAAAGTCGTTTTACGGAGTCCCATTATGTTGCAGGGCGCAATTGGAACTGTGGGGCTCGCCTGTTCTTGGTACTACCCACTAAAAGACCTCCACCGGATATTGGAAGGAATGTGAAAGGAGAAATGGCGGGGCTTCTTGCGATCCCGCATAGCACCCACGTGAGTACTTGGGAGGTGCTAGGCTGGTACCCATTGGGTACGAGCGCGTGAAAGGTATTTCTTGGCCACAGCCATGAAACCTGACCGCAGCCTAGGAGACAGAGGAGGAATTAGGTATACACAGGTTAGGGATAAATTTAAAGGGGTGTTCCTACCATAAGCGGGGAGACTCGTACTCATCTGCGTAACTGGTTGGCTGATGTTTTGGCTGATGTCTTGTTGGTGCTGCTGGTGCAGGTGGTTTGATTTTGGAGGAGACCCTGGAGGCTCTCGGCGAGATCGTCCAGCTTCCGGTGAATGGTGAGATGTTCCGTGGTGAAGTGTGCTGCTTAGTTGGATGATGCCTACAACTCTCTGAAGAGGTTCTTTAGGGAGGTCAGCTTGGCAGCTATAACCAGGAACTCCGAATGGAGATCCTGAACGGCCTCCCTTAGGCCCGGACTTCCTCCCTGAACTGCACCTGGTTGATGGTGATGAGAGGTGCTGGTTGGTGTGTCTGTTGCTGTTGAGGTGGTTGCTGGCTCGGCTGCTGACTAGGTTGTGTCGGCGTTCTCTGAGCAGACGGTGTCATCCTACAAGGATGCAGGGGACACTGTGCCTGCCCAGTGAAGTATGGTGTTTCTGCACAGGTTTCCTAGAAGCGGGAGTGACAGGGGAGGTCTCCTCTGTTCAGATCGACATTGGGCTCAAGACACCACAGTAGTGGCACTTCGGTGGTGCTGTGCAAGACTCTACTGCAGGCCCGCAGGCGCAGCAACGGTGACATGGAGCTAGCTGGCTCTATCGGCTAGCCTCGATTCTCAGCAGCCACCTTAATAAGGGCAGGCCGGTAACCAAGGCAGGTTCCAGGTCAGCGTTTCTGGCTAGCTCCATTCTGACCAGCGGTGTCGGGTCACGGGCGCACATGCTGCGGTTGGCCCTCATTGCTGAGGGCCACTGTTGCTGTGCTTGCAAGTCCCGGGTACTCCTATTATCACGATGCTGGTGCGATGTGGTGTCGGCGACGGTTGGATGACTGGTGGTGTAGGCTGCCCTGCTCCCTGTTGGGAGGCAGGGCCAGACTCGGACTGCGGTGTACTCGCTGCTGAGCTTGAGTGGCGGTGGCGTGACGACGGCTGGCTGCCGCCCGCTAGTGACTGGCCTGCTCACGGCTGGGAGGCGTAGCCAGGCTCTGTGGAGATGGATGCGAGCGAGGCTGCTCTCCGATGGCTGCCTGATTCACTGCGGTGGATGTCTTTTTCGTAGTCTTCTTGACTCGTCCCATGGTGTCACGGCTATGTTGCTGCTGTAAAGGCTCCCCATGAAAGGCTCTGCATCGTATTATCGCCATTGATGTTATATGGGCACGAGCATACGAGCCTGAATTAAAGCGTTATTCGAATGAATGACGTCACCTAGGTTAATCAGGTTCACAGAAATTTTAACAAGAACCTTGTCGGGTGAAGCTTATGCTAATTGTGTCATACGACTAAGGGAGTGTTATTCTTACACATGCTGTGCCTGAGGGACAAACCTTCAACAGTGACTACTATTGCTGATTTCTGCAGTGACATCTGCGTCTGGCTAAGCAGCGCAAGCGTCCACCTTTACTGTTAGAGGATCACCCTATCGTGTTGCATGACAACGGACGTTGTCGTGTCGCCAACAAGGTCAGGCTCTTATTGCAACGGTAGCATTGGGAGGTCTTGGGACATTCTCCGTGCTCACCAGACACGAGTTCTTGTGACTTAGAACTGTTTACAAGGCTGAAGGAACCCGAGGCCACCCATTTTCTGACATAGCATTTGTACTCCACGCAATAGTGCGCTCCGTCGCTGTCATCAACAGAGATCACCTTGCCAACGATCCCCAACGGCTTCCCTACATTTACCGAAACGTCATGGACTTTGCGGCTGACTACATTGAGGGAATGTAATGCAATTCTACTTGTTGGTTTATTAAATATTGTGTTATACCAATGTTGTCACTACTACTTTACTTACAGCCCTCGTATATCACGGACAAAGGCAGGAAGTTTGCGCCGAGCCACTTCACTTGTTCTACGGCAGTATCGACTCTCGACCTTCAATATCGCCGGCACTATTGTGCTATCCATTAAGTATTCGCACTACACGGTCCAATTACAGTTCCCGTAATATCTATGCAGCAAGAAATACACCACTTTGGCATGGGTCATCTACCTACGACAACCCATTAACGTGCAATCTGCGCATAAACTCAGAACAGCATTGTGCTTCTGAAAAGTTAATTTGGAACCTTCAGATATCGGGGAAGCAATTCGGCACTTGCACCTTTTTGTTTTCATTATTGGCGCCAAACTACTCACCATGGAAGGAGTCTTCTCCAGCCTCTTCACCAACCGTATCCAGCAAATTAAAACCACCATCATCACCAAACGCAATATCAGAAGACATCTCACAGCCGGCCCTGCTCATCTGTAGACCATGAATAGTTTCATGCACAAGCACAACAACTATGTGCGAACACATACGTTCCCATCATTGTGTCTAAAGCGTCAAAACTACCAGTGAATACTTTCAGTTACACGAGTGAGGAAGTCCGTTTTGTACAGTGGTAAGAAACCAAAAGCTGTTCCTTCCTAAACAACAGAAATTTTGAGTGCCAACAAAATATGTAGGCTTATTAGTTTTCTATTCACTATGATTAAACCAATGCAACACACGCGCACACACAAGAAAAAAGAGAATGGATTTTGTTATTCTCCAAATAACAGAAGTCATAACCAGGGAAGGTATCAGATAAACATCTGCTGACGCCATTGTTTTAGTTAAATAACATGTTCTTCATCTGAATTTTGGGTCCTGGGATGCGGTATACTCAGGACAAATATATATCTTGGGTACGTGGACACCCTAATAGCAATTACGAATGACTAGCAAGATGTCAGGTTGTTTCTCACTATACTGAACAATAAAACATCATCTCGACGCTCATTAGAGCAGACGTCTCCCAAGGAAGTTTACTAAGACATCTCTTTAGTCTACAAATAAATACCCAAAATCAGAAGGGTTAGCAGATATTTTATTGCCGCTGGTGCAGCTTCAGTTCCGCATTGAGATTAGAAAGTTGCTTTGAATTTAATGTGTTGTTACAATTAATAAATGGATATAATCTCAACCGTTGCCAACGTTTATACAAATAACTCTTTGTTGATTCAACTAACGATGTTGTTGATTGGTTTTAAGGATGGCATTTCGAATAATCGTACTGATCCATTTTTGAAAATCATTTCGTTCCATTTTACGGCATTTTCTTTAACTCTCCATTAGGTCAGAGAGGTTTGTACTTGGATTTTATCATTCCGGTTTATAAACGGTTTGTTGACTGATTAGGATATAATTATCGGTCACCAGTATAAAGGGGAAACCTACTGACTTTGTTTTGCAGTTGGAGAGAGACACAGTGTGCATAGGGGCAGTAGAGAGGTGTACTAAAGGAGGCACTAAAGCTATATATAACAAAGGGATCATGTATGAAATAGATAGAAAATTGCAGTTTGAGGATCACTGGATGAAGTTGGGTGGTGTTACGTGACAGGGAACGGAATGGAATCTATGATTGGAGGAGAGTTACTCGAAACGAGTAGTGAGTTACGCCGAGAAGAGAGTCAGAATTTTCAGGAGGTGGGAGCTAGATGGCGGAGGATGGAATTGCGGTGAAGGATGATAAAGATCAGGATTCAGATTGAAGCACTGCTAAGTTGGTTGTAGAGGACGGGAACCAGAAGAGAGGAAGTCTCTGTCAGATGCCCAAGGAAGTGAGCAGTTTTGGGACCAGACACTAGAACATTCTGGAAGAAGGTACCTATAATCTTCCTGTTCTGCCTTTCAAGACGATTGGCTCTAGAAAGATAGCAAATGTCTGCGAAAGCAAACATGAATCATAGCCTAAAGGCTGCTCAAATGCTTCGCTGTCAGCAGTTCGGGCCTAACCAAGTGGTTAACCTTATGGAAAAGAAGTTGCACTTACTTAGTAGCGGCTGGTAGTTTGGTTTGTGAAGGCGTGCGGTCGTGAGCTGTAAATGTTTGATGTACCTTTTATGTTTGAACGGGTTCCTAGTGCCCCTCTTGCCCTCTCCCTTGACCAAGGTTAGTGTAATGATTAGTAAAGGAGAGACGATGACCAATGCTTTTAGTTTTGGGAGTATGGATGACAAATTTCCTGCAATGATGATTTTCGGTTGTAATCAATACTTGATAGGTTGTTGCATGCTGCTAACTAATGTGAGTCACCGTTTCGTTACCCTGGTGTACAGAAATGTTATCCATTTATTCGAATCTTTATATATCCAGCCAATCGTGAAAATGGAGTTCATCATCAACGCAGTATTTCAGAAATCCGAATGATGGTTCAACAAATTTTCATTCCAATTAATGCCAATACTAGATGTGTTGGAGTAGCACCTTAGCGATAATGCTTTTTGGAGCAACACTTCTTGTGCATTGTAACACTTGGTGGTAATGAGGAAGCTTTTAAACGTTCCCCAGTGGTGTCGACAGTATATTTCTCATTGGTTACTCATAGGAAAACATATTTTTCCTCCATGTTCTCGTTACACTAAAAGCACAGACTTTTCTGATTTATTACATAGTAAGGCTTTCCCAAACATATTTTAAAGTTTAGAGTTGGCAAACTGTATTGACAGTGGAAGTTTTATCCGCTTTAAAAGGCAGTGAGCTAATTTCAAAATGTTGTAACTCTTCCTTCGTTACACCTACTGGCTGTAAACATTGAATTGATCATTAAAGCAGATGCCAGAGGATAACGTCCAGGATACGTCTTAACTTCTTAAATGAAGTTGATAATAAGAAAAGCCTGTTCGTTAAATCAAATGATATACAAGTAAACAATAGAAACTGACTTCGCTGTAGTTTTGGAGTTGCCATTTTGAATTCTGAGTAATACCGAACGAGTAACTACACCCTGAGTCTTCATTAAATTTATGCCTATAGAAGATTTTAATTTTATTTTAGAGAATAGTTTGGCAATAAATACTCTCGAAATTTTAAAAGGACATTAGATACTTCTGGCAGCAGGTTTAGTGCCCGATTCAAAGAATTATTTACGGAGGAGGAGTCTTTATGGTGGGTTCAGGTTTTGAGGGGCCTGTGTATCAAGCTGTCCTTCTTCCGATGCACGGCATGGTCAAGTAAATAAAACACATATGCCACTATATTACTTTTGGAAACAATTTCGGAATGTATATTTCAGGTGCAGTGTAATTGCTCTTGATGATACACGCGTTCATACTGTAATTGTCTCATTATTCAGAAAGGTGCACTCCAATTGTTAATAAATGATTCCTAAACACTATATCGTACTTTGAGTTTTCACTTCTAAGGAGCCCGCTGACAGTCCTGCGTTCTTCCGGAATAGTTCTGGGACAGCAAAGGGATTTGTTCTGTTACCTCTATGAAGATTTAATTCCCCGAACTGTGATAAATTCTCATCAGATATGACACCCGTTACTTTTCCATGCCTTTCTTAAGTTAGTTGTTTCTGAAGTGAACTTTGGTTGAATGCAACCTCAGAATTATTAGCAGTGGTTACCCATATGAAGATAGCTGGCATTGACACAAGGGATGGTGACTCTCACTGATTTTTGCTTCAGCATAATTCTCGTAGGTAGTATGTGCGCCGCTGCGAATAACATTTCAATGGACTAATCATGCTCATAATGTTGTGGATTGGTAAATTTTGCTTTACTGTAAACGTCAAAATTATACTATCTTGTAGTACAGAAAGCTAAAGTATCAGCATATACATGTTTAAGGATGTTCATACATATATAATAACAAAGATGTAATGTACATTTGTCTTTTAAAATGCGCAATATTAGTTTGAGTTTTACAAATAGTTAACCTTAACTTTTACCTAACTGTTTATTTGTTAAAAGTGACTTCATCAATGAGACCTTAATGAAAATAGCCGAGATTGCTGCCAAGTGGATGTATTCTATGACTTTTGTGTTTTTCTGCAGACCCTTGTGGACCATGCCTTTACAAAAGACGCTATAAGGTTCTGAAATTCGATTTTCATATTTAGCTTGCTGTTAAAGGGAAATATGTATGTATGTGTGTAATTTACGTCCTCCAATTTACTTCATATCGGACGATGGATTAAATGGGTGAAATTATTAAAGGAAAGAGTTGTTTGTGTTGTTTAAGTTGCTGTAGCTGTTGCTAGAACTCTACATAGTTCGGATGTGATGACAGGATCTCCTCTTATTCTCTAGAGATTCACGAGGCCCAAGATCTTCGTTCAGAAATTCCATCAACTGTGACATGTTGCTCACTTGTATGTGTATTCCCTTAGGTTTAATAGGTCAGTGATGACAAGGATTGCCCCGGAAAGGCATGAAATATCTTGGACAACTCACTTCTGCGATAAACAACAAATTTCTACTCCAGGATAATGAATTTTGTGTTCATTAGTGTCAATGTATATGCCTGACATGAATTCGCGAAACATGAACCTTTTTACATTTATTTTACATAATTTCTGATCAGTTCGAAGCAAGTACATGCGTATGTAATTTAGTAGTCATAACTGGTGTATTGCATCACTACTGCCACTTAAAGTGGTGAAGTGCTGCTTGGACATTTCGTTACAGTTTCTTATTCCAGTTTATTCCGAAAGATAGAGATGAAAGCTACCCAACAAGGTGTTTTAAGTTCAGAAAAGTATAATTTTTACACTTCATGGCTATATAAAACGGTGCTATAAAAAGAAGCTCTGTATTGTAAAACATATTATGGTTCTAATAATGAAATGAAGCCTATGTAAAAAATCTATAATTAAGACCCCTTTTGGAGACAGCGTTCAAAATTCCTAACCATTTCCGCGGAATATGTAAGCAATTTATGCATGAAAATCTAAATCGTTTTAAAATTAGAACGATATTAATTGACATCTGCGAAAATAATATCTTACTTATGAGGCATGTGAACTTTTTAGGATAACTGTTTAAGGGACATATTTCTTCTGCGCGAAACTTTTCCTCCGATTGCTTCAAAAATGCGGTCTAGTACCACATTCCTCTTTTTCGTATTTGGTGACAAAGAAAAATAGTACATCACACATTAGTTTCTGTCGAGGGAAAAAAGTGTGAAAAATCAGGCTTGCATTTCAACCAAAGATAATTGCCTAATTTGAAACTGAAATACGACGAATAGTTACATCCAATATGTAAAGGTGTGCAAATTTCACCTATGGCGAATACGACTGCATAAGTTGCAGAATTTGGACTTAGCGACAATTACAAAACTTATGCATCCATAGAAAGGAGAGCGACTCTCCCATTTATTTGCACTCCTAAAAAGAAAGAGAAGAATGCTATACCAAAAATGCTAAAACACACATTCCGAATGTTTGATAAATGCGTTAGTGTACATTTAATTTGCCATAGCTAATACCTGTAACTATTTTCAGAATGTCTCAATCGCTGATTTTACTAACCACGCTAATATATGGTTAATGTGGTTACAGTTCGGATAGAACTCTCCAATGAAACACATACAAACAAATGGAACCTGTTAGCTGATTAAGAAAACCATATAGTAGTATCGAAATAAAGAAAGCTCAATAAAAACGCATCATGCAAATCGGGAAGACGATATAATAATATTCTAGTCCTTATTCTTCTCTTATTCTTAGTATTATTGAATAAATTGCATTTTAAGATACTTAACCAAATAATATACCAGCCATAACATCCCAAATTAGATAAATTAAACCAATGTGAAGGTTTCCATTAGTTTAATAAATCCTGCAGTTTTCAACATGTCAATGAAAATAATAACAGTGATTTGTAGTCAGAACTGAGGATATCGTGGAATGAAAATAGTGATAGGTGCTTCAGTTTTCATTGTGCCTTAACCATATTTAATGCGCAAATCTTCTTAGTGATGCGTTAAAATGTGGCATGATGTCAAAGGCTAAAGAAAACCACTAGCCGTACCCTCCGGGCTGTAGCAAAAAAAAAAAAAAAAAAAAAAAAAAAAAAAAAAGCTCCATATAGGTGGTATTTATCTATTCTTACTGAGAAATGGTGTTTTAGGTGCTCCAATAGTTAAAATTGGATAGCTTTAATTCACCTCCTATCACCATAAGAGTGCTCAAAAATAGGCTTTTTTTGATCGTATAAATCTCATGCACTATGTTCATCGCCCCTTCTTCGAGGCAAATACAGAAATAAGCATGTTCCTTGATTCGGATTTTCGGGATTTTTATCCATAGATATCTTGAATTGTCCCCAGAAACATTTCAATAATTCTATGTTTCGTGTGAATAGTTCCCATTTGATTATGAAAACCTTGACTTTCAGTTGCTACTGGCGGAAAAGTGTCATTCTCCACAATATTTGTTTCATTTGTATTAAGTATATGATTTTTTGCATTGATTGCACATTTGATGCTATCGGTTCTCCATGTTCTTTGTAGTCCTTACCTCAGTACCGTGTTTGATATGCTCTATCAAATCATGAAAATGGTATCTTTAGAGCAGCTAAGCTCTTCTCTAAGCCAATGAACACCCTGCCCCAGTTCCATGTTAAAGGTGTTCAGCATTCATCAGCCCCACATATATATATATATATAATTTCGATTACACAGATCATTATAGATATCCTACTCATTTGCCTCGTTTGTCCCACTGTTGCTATGGTCATAAAATTTTCTGTCGTGGATAATGTGTGAATAACTCGAAAACTACTGAAATCCTCATTTGCAATTTAACTTCTTATCTCTCGCTTCCATAGTTTCAACATCAACATATTTTATATATGTTAGGATGTTATGTGCAGAGGTTCTACTCCCATTAGTCCTGGACCCGTAGGACCAAGGACCCGGGTCTCCTTCTACCCGGGAGCGATGGATACTCCGGGGCTCTTTCCATAGGGCAATACCTGATTTCTTAATGAGCCGCCCCCCCCCCTCCCGCTGAGTACAACGTCAATACGTTACTGACATTATGCCTGACCTTACTTAAATTATTGTTGTTAGGACAAAATGTAATAATGGGAACACAAACTATTGGCGAACTTCAAATATGTTCATATATATATACACATAAATACTCAATGATTGGAGGCCGTTTTCTTAAGGAAGTATTCAGAGTAATCACGTCGCACTTGGTGAATTGTGGCTTAAAAATGTACAAGCTTTACTGCAGACATTAGCTGAAAATCATATTGATGATAAGAGTTTGACAGCTCAATATCGGCTGACCCAGAGGTACGAGCAGGTCATATGACGGAGCAATTTTAATGAAGTTCTGGAGGTCAACCAAGGACAACTAAGGGGTTTTGGGACTTGAAGGAACTTAGGAATGGTGTAGCAAAAGCAAAGTTGGTTGCCATTAAGTTCAGAAGCCGATAGCTCGTGCCAGGAGTATAAGGCGAGAGTGATGATTCGCGATCCACAGACAAGTCGTCCGGATCGAGTGTAGTGATTACAACTTGGTATTACCATTTTAAGTCGTCACTGACATTGCTACAAACGTCGCCGTGACTGACGGCAGAAACAAGTACCTGCGGTTGGTATGAACCACGGCAAGTAGTTCCAAGTGTACGCCATTTCCAACCAAGGAATAGAAGTGATGGCGGTCTCCCTCGTGAAAGATCTATTCTGTAACTTCGGAATGAAACTATTGCTGTAAATTGTACAGAATTGCAAACTTGGTAAATTAATATGAAGAAGGTACTAGAGATTTGGAGTGCATAAGTTTCATTTACGTTTCTACATCTCCAAATCGAAGGGATGGTGGCTGAGTAAACAAAACCGCTGGAAGAATATGGCAAATGGCTAAGCTTCTATTGGTATAACATACAATTGGCGCTCACCCCTTCCACACACACACACACACACACACACACACACACACACACACACACACACACACACACACACACACACACACACACACACACACACACACACACACACACACACACACAAAAGGACACACACGCGCGCGTGACAATTCCAGCCGACTTGCTATTTGAAAATAGTCTGCGATAGAACTCGCTGCGTCCGAATTCCTCCTAAACCACGAGCAGAACTTATATGAGATCTACAAGATGGCAGTGGCACCCGCACATCCTGAACAACTGTATGCTTAACCGTTATGTACCATTAATTAATGACCTGGGTTTCCAACAGGGCTAATGATATGACCGAACCGTCCTACTAGAGTAACTACATATGTATATGTTAAAATATATGTTATATTTCATTATCATTTCTTTAAAATGAATTTTAATATGTCCTTATATTAATAAAGTTGTTTCAGTCAAGTATTTTTTCCCGTAACTTAAAATAAATTACTCCATGGTCTCAATGCCGATAAATTCTCTGCCCCTGCTGGTTGGGAAACGTAGCGAAACGTAAAACAAATTTTTTCTGTTCAGGCAGGTGTAGGTTAAATTTAATCCACTGCTTGCACTTTTGTATTCCTTAGACCATGCAGAAACACCTTTCACCTCCCTATCAATGGTAACAATCTTATTTGCCAGTAAACTCACGTGTTTCGGAGATTGTAAGCATTTTTAGAATACCAAAGGCAAATACAAACAAAGTTGAAGAATCACAAGAACGTTACATAGCTGTCGGGCTCAGTTTTATTCGCTAAAAATTAGAAGACTGATAGACAACTCTTGATATTGTGAGGTTATAGTAACATTATGCCAAAAATAATTTGCCTACCTCCTTACTGAGGAAACAGTAACTAGTATTTAACAATGTCACTATATTTATCCTTTCTATTAGCTAATTCCGCGGCACAAAAGCCATTTATTGGCTAAGACCCATCTCCTCGCCACTGAGTACCCCATCCCTCGCTCACTACAGGCGTCATTAGCGCGGTGCAGCTCAGAAGGGTGGAACATGGCCGGCGAACCGATCTGTATGGGCTCCATAACTGGAGCCCACTACTTCTCAGTCAAGTGGCCCTTAATTATCCCTTGAGGAATCTAACGAGGCTGAGTACACGACGGGCCAGACCTCACACCAAGAGTAAGTCCTCACTTCAATACCGGAATGAAATTCGCATATCCCACCTAGTTTGCAACAATGTTACTAGCGCTCCAAACGGTCTTCTTTCCTCTTAGAAGAAGCAAACACAAATACTGTAATTTATTCTTTAGATTCGCATCCATTTGGATTTAGCAATCGATATAAGACCACATTGAGTCACGCGAGGTTTTAATTGATACAGTATATAGTATTATTCCGGAAAATAATACTGCTTCATGTGTTACAACCTATAAACATTTATACAGGATGGAAGCAAAGTAAGCTGACATATTGATTTAGACGATAGATTACATTAATAGTAACAGAACATCTATTGCAGTTGTTTTTATTTCGTGCACAGATATAAAAAAATACTTGAATGTCTGCACAGTAGGACAAAGTTGCAGATTCTTAGAGATGTGTCCGCGTGTCGCTGGTCTTACACATAAACAAACGTTTTCCTGGTGACCTAGTTTCACATTATCGATTAGCGACAGGTTTACTCATACGTCTGGCTACAAAGACAGACAGCATAGCAGACACTCATCAACTTCACAATAAGACTGACAACATTGATTCCCGATCAATTGGTATAGCCATCAGTCGAAGAATGTTTTAGCACCTATCCGATAGCTTTTCAGCACTACTGTTGATGCAGATTAATTCACCTGCAGTACAATATGATAAAATGTGTTCGAAATGTCCACCACTGGTCCCCGATCACGCTTTGCAATGAGCCTAATTTATTGCATGCTTTAAAGAATCTTGTATCGTTCAGATCATCCCCGGCGACTTAATTACGTCAATTCTCCTATTAATTTAAACTTTGTAAACTCTGCCCTTCAAGATCGTTCCAAACAACACAATCCAAACAGTTCAGCGCTAAATATTTTACTCACTGTTTCACTGCTCAAAATGGCTAGTACAAGCGTTTTAAAGGTTTTCAGTTAAGAGCAGACGCACTTTCCAAGTGATATAGTGCGGTGCACCATTATGGAGGAACTATATTATTTTCCTCGTCTCCAAAGGGACGTAATCTGAAGGTAGAGGTAAATCAGCTCGTAGAAACTTTCTATTTTCTGCCTGTCAGAGGGAATAGAGACATATATGTCCTCTAAAGAAATGTGTTATTGCAGTGCTAAGATTTCCCTCGGACTCCTTGTTGAATAGTTGATTCTCCACACCCCAAGAATGGGTTTCGTAAAACCTTGTAATTCCCCTGTGCATAATAGAAGCCCCGTCCGTCACTAAGGTCTGTCAAGAAGCTTGGCACACTGATGTAGTAGCCACTTGGAACGCTTCACTCTAGGTTGAAAGACCTTTGGAATAAGTCTCTATACGCGCTTTACGTGGTATGGGCGCAATTTTGGAAGGTTCGGGGTATCGTCAGTAGGATACGCTAACTTTTGCGAGCAGTCACGACTACTGATTCAACCAAGTACACCTTGTGCCCATTATTGATAATTTTGTCGAGATGCTAGCGCTGTTGTTGCGGAGCACGACGTGTTATAACACTATCTTTATCGCTGGCCGTCTGACAGACCACGATAAATGTATCTGTATCAGGAACGTGCCTTTCTGGATATCGTTCTGCCAACAACTTAGAGCTGCATGGGCACTACACCTTATTCATACCTTCAACACTTATCCTTGGTAAGTGCACTTCAACTCAGCATCACAGTTCTAAAGCAGAAGTTGAAATTCAGCGACAGATATGATGCATTTACCTTCCTAAAACCTTATCAGGCTCTGAATACAATAATAGCAAACGAATTGTAGGTACACTGATATACTCTCTCTAGCACCCGCACTCTGGCCTTGTCGACAGCTCTTATAGCACATCCCAGCAATATAGCACGGAACCAGTAGTGTTTATATTTTCTCTGCTGCTAACATTTAGAGTCCTGATAGGTCTTATATATGTTGTATTCGTTTATAACATACAAAGGGATTTGAAGCAATATATTTACATGTAACTTTACTATGTGTTTCTTCGCAAAATTAATTCCTGCAGACAAAAACAATAATTGCGAGCTTTACTTCCAACGTCTTTTCAAAGGAAATAGCATTTATTTATATATTTATATACTTCCAAAATATTTTTGGGGTATATTTGTATGAGCTGCAGTGATTCTTCTCCTGCTCAGTGTTTCTAACTCATGAGCAGCTCTCAGACTGTTACACTAGGTAGGAAAGCTGGGAGTAGGAAAAAAGCAAATCTACGAGGGCTGTTCAATAAGGAATAATCACAATCTCTTTTGACAATGTACCTTTACTCATCCTCATCATTTTGATGGTCCTTCACAAAATAGCCTCCCCTGAACGCGATGCACTTGTCCCAGCATAACTGTCAGTCTTCAAAGATATGCTGGAAACCATTTTTGAGAGATCCTTCAAAATCGCCTCCGCAGCCTCCACCACTGCTTCTGATGATGGATAATGCCTCCCACGAAGGCGTTTCTTCAAGTTTGGGAATAGAAAATTCACATGGAGCTAAATCCGGACTATAGGGAGGATGAGGGATGCACTTCACGTTGATTTTTCCAAGATATTCAGCAACAACTTTAGCAAATGCAGCAACGCATTATCCAGATGCAGAATCCATCCTGCTTCATGGAAATGTGGTCTTTTGCGCCTGATATGGACTTGCAATGTTTTCAGGACATCCCTGTAGTATTGTCCAGTTACTGATGTGTCTAGGTACAACATGCTGATAAACCATTCCATGAATATCGAAGAATGAGGTGGCCATAACTTTGCCAGCAGAACCAACCACTTTTGCTTTTTGGGGGGTTAGTGATGAAGGAGATTTCCACGCTGAGCTTTGCTGTTTGCTCTCAGGATCAAAATAATGTAGCCAGGTTTCATCAGCAGAGATTACTTTTGAAAGAAACTCCAGATCTTCCTCTAACTTCAAATTTAACTGCATGCAAATCTGCATGCGAATGTCCTTTTGTTCGGGAATCAACAGTCTTGGAACCCATCTCGAACAAACACGTCTCATGTTTAATGTTTCTGTTACCAACGTGTGGGTGGCACCCAATGAAATGTTCAGTATTTCAGAAAGTGATCTTAAGAACATTTGTCAATCCTCTCTCACAATGGCAGCAGTAGTGTTGATGTTTTCTCCCGCAAGAGCAGTAACTGGAGCACCGGGTCCACCTTCCTTTGAAATTGATTGTTTCCTATCTTTAAACATTTTAAACCACCTTCGAGCTCTGCTGTAGGGAAGAACAGACTCTCCATAGACCTCCTGTAACATTGTATAGGCCTTTACTGAATATTTGTTGTTTCACATTAAGCTAACATAATATAATAAGATTGAAGTTTGGTGCGAAAAATTATGACCGTAAAAAATTATGATCATTCTTTAATGAACAGCCCTCGTAGAATGGATTGACAAACTATTCATGGACTCTACTTGTAGGGATGAGGCACCGATAACGTTGATAGCTTTATACTCTCAATAATGGGTGGAATCGAAGGAAGTTTATACTATGAGATAAATATTCGAAATTTCCTGGTACTTTTAACTGTCTGTCTTCAAATATTGAAAGGTCGCTGTTTGAATACTATTTTATATGGAGCATTAAGAGTCGAGAATTCATAAAGACTATAGCTCTTGATAGCCCTTTATTACTTTTTCTTTGAGTGAGTGAGTGAGTGAGTGAGTGAGTGAGTGAGTGAGTGAGTTGAGTGAGTGAGTGTAACATTCCATTAACTTTGTATCTATATTAAAACATACAAACCAATGGGAAAACGAGTTGAAGTACTGATGTAACAGCAGTGTTGTTGTTACATGAATATACAATGAGAACTTACTTCCATCAGTATTTTGTTTTACAATTGTACAAGTGATTCTCCATAAGACACGAGACAATTCTGGAACTATTTTGAATTAGGCAGCACTGATTATAACAAAGCGGTGTGTAAAATATGCAGAAAAGCATTTTCGGGCGGTGGTAAGTGACATAATACAAAAAAAAACTCAAGGAAGCAATTTCCATTCATGTACCGAATGAAGTTTAAAGAACCACTATTGAAATCATATGACACCGTAACATTTGAAAATAATAAACAGAAACAAAGTTGGCTACGTGCTTTTATGCACAGAAAACTACCAGTAGCCTTCAAAGTTTTTAATGGAACAAGTACCTATCAGTATCGCTGTCCAGTATTGAGTATCGAGAGATAGTGGTATCGTTCCATGACTGTGCATGTGACTGGCTGGCAAGGCGTTAACATTTCTGTCAAATTAACAAGCGTTGCTCAGATTTGAATCGCGATGTGCTTGGATATATATCAACACCTCAGTACCGCAGAAATCCAAATTAAAGTTCAATTTTCTTGTATTTTACAACTGCAATGTACTGAGTTACTGAGAATGTTGGTCTTCCGACCTAGCTGTCCTTAACAATTCCTGTGAAAGGTCTGGAGAAGGCCTGGGATTTTGTCTATTCTGACTTATTTGGAACATTTCACCAAGAACAAAAATAATGTAAAGATATTAAGGAATGTTGTTATTACCTTGCAGAGAGAATCAGGCTTACGTCTATGGCTGCATAAATGTGAGAGTGTGTTTTGGAGAAGGCGGTACAGAGACAGGCCTTGTTGGTTAGCTGGCCCCCATAATTATGTGCGAAGCGAGTTTACAGAGACAGACGGAAAGGGGAGTGGGGACAAGCAGGGATTTGTAGCCGGAGATGGGCGTCATCCATCAGCCGCTGTCCTCCTCGCTGGCCCTAGTCGGTGCCGGGCCGTCAGTTCGTGGTTTAACAAGCGGCGGAAACCACAGATAAATCTTCATTACAGCTTTGCCGTGCCGCACAGCACAGCGCGTTTAGTCTGTTCCTTCGTGAATAGGTCGCTCGCTCTCTCACTCGCTCGCTCGCTATATGGATCTTAATCATTATGATTATGTTGTAGCAATGTACTTACAAAGTGCATTCTACATTCTGCAAAACTGTTCAGATGTTTTTAGTCATGCAGCTCTGCAATTATGTTATAAACGCAAATATTATGTATTCAAAACTTTAACAACCATACATTCAAGGTTATACGCCCTTTACTTACAACCACACACGTCCTGGTGGTGTTTTAAGCTACACTAAAAACTTCAATAAGTTTCGATCTCCGAACTTTCAGAGCGGAGTGTTGTTTTATGTCTTCCGATCATCCACGCAGGAATGAACTTTTGCAGTTTTATACATATTCCTAGGAAACAGCGGAATTTATGTAGTGCATTTCGAATTGATATTTATCATGGAAATGTTGAATTAGTGAGGCACTGACGATATTCTGAAACACCTGTACATACTCGAACCTTGTAAACAAAAGTAATCATAAGTTTAAGCTATAGTCTGTTTAGTTAATGCGTGTGCAGTTCGGCTGCCTCTTTTGACAAACCCTTATAATCGTTTTACAACACCGGCCCTCCTTCTCCCAGTCCGTTCTGCAAGGTTGACACCTTTCTCGATATGTCATGGGTATCGTACGAGGTTTCGTCTAAGTAAATCATCTTATGACCATTACTGCGAAACTTCCTCAGTTTTGACAAATATATATCCAAGCTACAATTCTAC
The DNA here is from genome assembly GCA_030765055.1 of Mantis religiosa. Classification (NCBI taxonomy): domain Eukaryota; kingdom Metazoa; phylum Arthropoda; class Insecta; order Mantodea; family Mantidae; genus Mantis; species Mantis religiosa. Next base: position 63,421,634 of record CM060948.1, read on the forward strand.
TGGATTCCATAATAACCTTATCTTATTCAAAGGGCGATATTTGAAACAGCTCTTTTAGGAGGCCGCACAAAGTGCAGTGCTCATAAGGAAAATCACAAATTTCTTGCAAATGTGCAACCAATTCATCTAAGGTGGGCGCTCCTCCTTTTGCATAAAATCTATAAATTTCTCGGCGAATTAAGTCGCATGTGAAATTATCGAAACGTTTGAGAAACGTCTCCTTTTTTTCACACTTGATCGGTGTCTTTGTTATTCCTTTCGTCACAATTTTTTCGTACTGTATTTCTGTGAATGCCCAGAAGTTATCAGATTCATTGCATGATACGTTACCAAGATTATTTTTCAGCACAAAGTATTTATATGTGCTCAAAACAACCGTTTGAATTTGCTTAGAAAGAGTTTCCGTTATAACTTTGTTTTTTGAGGCTTCTCCAGTAACATAACTCGGCTCAGCAACACTTTCCAATTCATTCACACTATTGTCTTCACTTTGATTATTTTGACTTGACTGAAAGTTATCTACTACTTCGTCTCCATTTACCACTGCATTTCCCTCCCAGGGTCATCACATCGTGACACCCAACGAATTTCTGCACGTAATGAAACAGATCAATTGGAAGTTGGAACTTTGGCAAATGAGACTCTACGTGGAGTAAACATGTGACTGTAATTTTAAGAAAATCAGGGTTGCTATTGGTCCTCAACGACTGTTCCAGTTCTGAAGTGTGGAGATAGATTCATGACGGTCATTAGTGTACGGGAGGGTCCGTTTCCTTTGTGAGGCAACTGCATTCGCGTTGACTAGACAGACTTTACCTCTAGAGATTATTTCAGAACAAATATTTTCTTGTTTTATTTAATTGATTATCTATTTAAGTTGCAATATTCCATGTATTATGATAAACTGGGTTTTGCTATATATAAATATCACCAAACCTTTGCTGGTGCCAAAGTGACTGTAAAATTCTCTCTATTCTAAGTTCAACTGCAGTGTTAAAAGTGTCCATTGTGTTTAACTACACATGTGTATAATAAAAACATTAAATTATTTAATGTTCTTCCGAAAGATCTTAAAACACAAATTTATAATTTCACTGGTTTTAAAATGTCTGCTAAGAAGCACTAATGCTCAAAATTATTTTATTCTGTACAAGATTGTCTGAATGACAAATTATGCTGACAACGCTTACGTAGCTCTGCAAGTTCAATGCAGCTGTTCTAATGACAGAGCATTGCCAATTTACCTTTCAGGTCTGTTCAAAATTAATTTTAATGCATGTGTATTGGAGAACAGACAATAAACGCTATGCACTGCAAATGCAATATAAAATATTGTGATTACTGGCAATAGCCAAGCGAAAGTTAAATCAATAAACAATTAAATAAACAAATTGTATCTGTATTATACAGGTTGTTTCAAAACGACACTGAACGAGTACAGCTGTGGCGTAGTTTATAACTTAACCAGTCCGAATTTTGGTGTCGCAGCTTCGAAATTCTGTTAGGTATAATGTTATGCAGTATTAAATATTAAATGATTTTGCCATTAGGCAGCGCAGGAACTACTGATGTGCGAACTTCGAAAGTTGTTATTGGGACGCACCGGCCACGAAAGCAAAAATATTACTCCCTGCTCTCTAACAGTGACCCTAGCCTACCTTTTAGGTAATGGGGCAAAGAGCAGTTACTTGTGAAAAAGTCGATTAATAACTCGGACAGTTGCAAGGTTGCTCTTCAATGTAAAACTACACATTCCGTCCTAACAGGACGCGTACTTAGATAGTAAATCCTAGCAATATAGAGCGCTATACGAACGCCGAAATGACGGATATGGTTTTGCTGGATGGAAGAGCTGAAGGGAGTTCAACGAACGCACGATTACTTTAGTTTCATTAAAATATGAATTGTCAAAATAGTTACATCAATGATAATATTTATTTGTTTAACTTCAGAGCATTTTGTTATAATCTTAGTTGGACAATACTTTCAACCACTTACTGTAAATATCAACAGCTTCATTTACAGTTGCAAATGCTTTATTTAGTATTATCAAGCACGTGAAATAAAATGCTCGTCTCCTTGTATAAGTCATTTAGTTTTGGTTAATTTATCTAAAGTTCTTTGATGTTGTTTTCTCTTCTCTTTATTATTTTATGCTTCTATCCTCAACCTCATTAACATTAAGATCCCTCTAAAAGGTATAAGTTGCCTATGTCCACCAGCTTATTTGTCATCATGTTCTGCTATAACGGAATTTTGGAACACGTTAAACACTCATAAGCAATAATTAAGAAATAGCTTCTTTATGGCGGTTTCGTAAGCCAAATAAATTCTTAATAGTAGCAAGTTACTGCGGAGTATGCCGGTATGTTTACAAACAGCTATAGCACGCGGCACGGCGTGTGACCTATACCTGTGAACTCCGACAGAGTGAGGCACGCGTCGTTGTTCCTGTCACTGCCTAATTCACACTCATTCTGCAGCATTTAATGCGCCTCTATTGGCGGTAGAAACTATCTATATGTGCCACATAGAAGCTGAGCAACTACTTATATGTGTTCGTTCGGTGTCGTTTTGAAACACCCTGTATACATATTTACTAGTCTTCTAACTGCAGGGGAGTATTTTATTTGCTAGCATATACAATAATTGTCCCTCCCTGGATTTTGATATTGCCTGTATATAATGTGTTTTTCGATATTCAAGTAGGTATATATACTATTCAACTGTATACTTCCTTGACATGTTTAATGTTCACTGACTTTATGGCTACCAGTAAACTCACAAAATGTAAATCAATTTAGCTAGTCTAATCTAAACCTAAAAACCGAGTAGGGTAAAAGCAGGGGCTTGAGGAAACAAATGAACCATAATGTGAAGAGTTCACATAAGCATGAAGCAACATGTATTTTTGTATTCACAGTCTCATAAACTACTAGGGGACAAGGATATGTATTACCTACGTTACTCTACATATATCTACTCTTGTGCTCTACCTCTCTATACTGTAGCCCCTATTGCAACGGTTGTATAACTCGTAAGGGAAATCTCCTAACTAGATTAAGAATGAGGTGACCAATTCTACACATTCTTGTTATTTAGAAGCGTCTTCAGCAATTGATAACCTTATTTAATTCGGAGTAAAGATGTGGAACTGCGCTTTGGTGAAGCAGCTGTTTCACTAATCATAGTAATGATTACTGAGATCTGCATTTCCGGTCAAAGCAATGTCTTTTATTTCTAAAACATTTTGCTGTGCTGTGAAATAGTTATAAATGCTCTGATGTATGTTTTAATGCAAAATTACATTTCTGCATAAGTAGGTTATACAAAATACAAATACAAGCGCTGTGTCTTCTGCAATAGGTTAAGACAATGACATGTTGTCACGAGGTCTACCCGGAAGTCCGAAGATTCCAGCCTCTGTAAGCCCGGGAGCGATGGAAAGCTCCGGGGTTCCTTCCTTGGGGCAATACCTTGAGTCTAAAAAGCTCCCCCAACGACAACAACGTCAAGCGGGTGGAAATGGATACGCCACTTACGCGCGCCAACTCCGCAGGGAAGACTACCGAATAACCTCGGTGGGGCCTCCTGGTGGTCAAGCACACCTTCTACTAGCTCTGCAGGCTAGTAGTAGAGTCTGTTTAGTTAACTCATGTCTGTTTAGTTTAGTTAACTCATGTGCACGTCGGCCGCTGCCTTTGACGAACCCTTATAATCGTTTTACAACACTGACCCTCCTTCTCCCCGACCTTTGTGCAAGGTTGCCATCTCTCTCGATACGTCATGGGTATTGTACGAGGTTTCGTCTAAATAAATTATATTTTGTCCATTACTGCAAAACTTCCTTAGTTTTGACGCCAAGTTACAATTCTACTGGATTCCATAATAACCCTTAACTTATTCAAAGTGCGGTATTTGAAACCAAGCTCGTTTAGGAGACCGCGCAAACTGCAGTGCCCATAAGGAAAATCACAAATTTCTTGCAAATGTGCAACCAATTCTTCTAAGGTGGGCGCTCTCCCTTTTGCATAGCATCTATAAATTTCTTGACGAATTAAATAGCATGTGAAATTATCTACTTTAGAGAAACGTTTCCTTCTGTTTTCACACTTTGGTATTCATTTCGTCGCAATATTCCTTACTGTTTTCTGTGAATACCCAGAATTTGTCATCAGGTTCATTGCACGACCCCTTACTAAGATTGTTTGTCAGCACATATTTATATGTGTTCAAAACAAGCGCTTGAATTTGCTTAAAAACAGTTCCCGTTATAACTTTGTTTTTTTTGAGGCTTTTCCAGTAATATAACTCGGCCCAGTTATTCACACTATTGTCATCACTTTGATTATTTTTACTTGACTGAAAGTAATCTACTACTTCCACCACTGCATTTCCCTCCCACGGTCTCCACATCGTGACACACAACGAATTTCTGCACGTAATGAAACAGATCAACTGGAAGTTGGAACTTTGGCAACTGAGACTCCACGTGGAGTAGACATGCAACTGTCACTTCGAGTAAAACAGGGTTGCTATTGGTTCTCAACGACAGTGTTCCATTTCTGAAATGTGGAGATAGATTTATGACGGTCATTAGTGAGCGGGAGGATAGTTTCCTTTGAGGGGCTAACTGCACTCGCGTTCACGAGACAGACTCTACCCGGGACTTTTAAGGCAACCCTCTGCCGCCTACGGGCGGCCGAAGCCTGGTCGGAGGTACCCGATCTCCCGCGGGTAACGGGAACACACTGCACCCCTTGAGTCCAACCCAATCCGAACTACTTCCATTCAGGGAGGGGCTCGAATGTTCGGCCTGAGGTTCCTCTGGTAACGTCAGAGGTACCACGAGTGCTAAGGGTCCGCAGCGCCCGCACCACGGCAGCTGAAGGGGACGGAAGCCCTCCCCTACGGAGGTTAAGATAATGGCAGCGAATAATTTCTCCTTTCTGCAAATTTGCCTCCCATACTGATATTTGCTCTATAACTAACATAACGGCATGTTTGGTTATAGATTCCCAAAACAGATAACACATTTAACTCTTGTCATTGTATTCTTTAAGAATACCGTTTTCTCATTGTTGTTTTCTACAATTACATTTTAACTGTTGTTGACTTCACAGAGATGCTAAGTAGATATTAACATACAAGTACCTATATTAGAAAACCATTCTTGTTACGACTCGTATATTGCTAATGACAATGCTTCTTGCAAACCTAGAACGTTGAATCAAAACAATGTCACCTAGAGCATTATTCTTGCTTGTCGGATTCTCTATTCAGTTAATTGTTTTTCTAATTTCACCCAGAGGCTTTGCGTCATAACCGGGTAAGTAACAATGTTATTAATGAGTTCATCCCCAGAGCTGTCCTGAGTAAACTCAGATTATAAACTCGCACGAACTTATAACTTCCCTCTCAGTGAACATAAACTTAATCTTAGATCAGATATAAAAGCACTGAAAGGCTTGAGGATATCAACGGTATTGCATCTCGAAGGCTGCGGTGATATTTGCTTCACCACTATTAAACTGGAACATAACATCGAAATACTCAGTATCACACAGAATAAACCAATATTAATACTAGTATGTGATACGAGGGCTGTTCAATAAAGAATGATCCTATTTTTTACGGTCATAATATTTCGCACTAAAATTCAATCTTTACTATATTCTGTTAGTTTAATGTGCAACAAACACGCCGTAGTAGTTTCATTGTTGGTACTCCTGGTTCCTGCCTGTGAGAACCAGGCAAGTTCAGACATGTTCAGTATCGCCTACCACTACAATGGAGGTAACATGCAGTTAAAGTTGATGTTAGAGGAAGATCCGGAGTTTCTTTCAAACGTTATCACTGCTGATGAGACTTTGCTACATCATTTTGATCCTAACAGCAAACAGGAAAGCTCAGTGTGGAAATCTCCTTCATCACCAACCCCCCCCCCCTTCCCCCAAAAAGTAAAGTGCTTACTTCTGTTGGGAAAGTTATGGTCATCTCATTCTTTGATATTCATGGAATGGCTTATCAGCATGTTGTACCTGCACACACGTCAGTAGCTGGACAATACTATAGGGATATCCATATCAGGCGCAAAAGACCACAATTCCATGAAACAGGCTGGATGCTGCACCACTATAATGCGTGGCTGCATATTGCCAAAGTTGTTACTGAATATCTTGCAAACATCAACGTGAAGTGCATCCCTCACCCTCCCTATAGTGTAGGATTTAGCCATATGTGACATTTCTACTCCCTAACTTGAAGAAATGCCTTTATGGGAGGCATTTTCCATCATCAGAAGCATTGGTGAAGGCTGCGGAGGCGATTTTGAAGGATCTCTCAAAAATGGTTTCCAGCATGTCTTTGAAGATTGGCAGAAACGCAGGGACAAGTGCATTGCATTCAGGGGAGACTATTTTGAGAAGGACCATCAAAATTATGAGGATGCGTAAAGGCACGTTCTCAAAATAAAAAAATAAAAAATGTGATTATCTTTTATTGAACAGTATTTTGAATCATGTTCTCATCCTTTTGAAGTAACCAGTCCTTTGTAACCTGGCTCTTTGCATCTCTACGCGTCGCGTCGTGCTGGCAAATAGCCACACTGTATTTTAGTTTTGTCTTGGGTGGTCTTTAATTTCACTGCTTGCATATAACTGTGTATTGTGCTGATGACATTCTGGCTAGTATATTATTTTGTTTTAAGGATATGTATGACTGAAATTTCATGAACATTTTCAAAAAATCACTCTTTCCTCTTTTTAGTCTATCAAATATTGTAAGCACTCCTGAATCGAAAGAATGCTTAAATAACAATTGCAAGCCATGTTTAAATGCTTTATTGTAGTTTGAGAATTACGCGAATGCTAGTGTTACATATGAATTCCAAGTCTTTATCCTTGTTTCCTCGCTATTGAAAATTTCAGCATATTTCATTATTTAAAATGCTCCTTGCGTCGCAGTTTTGTTGTTAGACTAATGAAAGTTGCTACACATGTTGATAGAGACACAGTGAAGGGAAATTTCCCTGAGTTTTATTGTGAGATGCATTTAAGCACACTTTGTTTACTTCAAAACTCAAAAATTTGAACCTTTTGGGCACAAAAGCCATATTCATAGCTTTAAAAATTTCTGGAGCCGAAAGTTATTGAGACAGAGAAAAACCTATGGCAAATTCAAAAAAATGAATGTATTAGGAACCTGTTGTTTAAATATTAGATCAAAATTTAAGTTATTTTGTCGCAAGGAACTTTTTCGATGACGTAACCAAAAATAAATAAATTTGACAATATTTTCCAAACTATCTAAGTGAAATTGATAAAATTTGGACTTTATCATATTTGCCCTATGTTACATTTGTTGTATAAATCTGAAATATCTGGTGTTTTTAGTTCAGGATTTCAAATTTTCAGCCATAGGCATCCTTAAGTAATAACTGTTTTTAACATCATTTTTACTTTCTCTGCTTATACTTAGGTCATTCAATAATTAGTGGCAACATTTGAAACAGCTTTGGAGCAGGCACATTGTTTCAGTGCTTAGAAGTAATCTCCTCCAACATGAAGAACTCGTCTCCACACATCAAGGTGCCGAGAGATGCCATCCACAGTGTCTTGTCCCAATATTTAAGACTGTTCTACTGTTGCTATAATTGCCTGTCTGGTTCTTTAGCAAACTCCTCTAAGTGGTAATTTCTTTTTCGCAAAAAGGTCGAAATCACATGGGCTCATACCTGGGGAGTATGGAGGATGCTCCAGAATTTCCTAGTTCCATCTGCGAAGTAAATTAACAACAGGGGCAGGCGTGTTAGAGCGAGCACCATCATGCAACACAGTGAGATGAAATTTCAGGATATTTGGACGCCACGGCATGATATGGTAAATTATGTCTACCACAAGCTTCCAATAATTCTGTATGGCATTGTCGAGCATTGATACCTCTTGCAACGTGAATTTTAATGAAGCAGCTTTGTTCGTATTTATTGAACATATTTGGAGCATTAAAGATAATACTACACAATTAAACTTACTAAAAATGTCTTATTAAATAAAATTATTGTCTTCAAGCTCACAGCTAAAAAACATTAGATGCTCTTACTTTTCATTGTTATCGGCTGACATGATTTACCGCTGATGGCGCCAAGTGCAGGCGGTGTTGTCACTAATTTTTAAATGAGCCATGTATTGTAAGTAAGAAGTATTGCATTTAACCCAAAAATTCTATATCGAAATTTCAAGCAAATATCTACAGGTTTTGGGATCCCCTGAATCTAAACAAAGCATTTTTGAAATAAATTTGCGAACGGGAGGAGACCGGGGTCAGTTGTAACACGGGGTAGGTTGTTACAGTTCGCTTTTTAAACCATCCGCCAGATTTGCGGTGTTACTTCCCTCTCTCTGACCCTGCTGTCACCACAAAGCAGTCCGTTGCAGACATACCAGAAGAGTGAATGTGTTTTCCTTGTTCAAAAGTAACTTTTTTTGTCTGAAAGTAATTTTAATAGCGGTTAAACCATCCGTTGCATCCGATTGAGATTTATATGCTGCATACATCACACTTACAGGTATGTAATTATACACATAAGCGTTTCGTACAACGAAATTACGTTGTGCATTGTAGCTTGGGCTGGTTTATGACGGGGTTAGTTGTAGCAACAAACCGGGGGCAAGTTATGACAATGTAACAACTTATCCCGTGCAATATTTTTTTTCATATCTTCCATTATATTTCGCTTATAAATTTACAGAACACATGAGGATCTACAAAACAAAGACGGAAAGGAGCACGGCATCTCAAGAAACATATCTAGAAGCTGCCAAAGAAGTGCTAGTAGATCTTCTTTACGAAAGGCTGCAAGTAAACAGAATCAATTTCATGTCGCTGCACAGGTTTTGTACCAAGCTAAAAACAAGTGAGACTGGTAATTATGCTTTACTTAATATGCTTAAACTCATAAAAATATTAAGATAATTTAACTAACTTTTTCCTTAGTTTTATGCTTTAAGAACAAAACCAGGCAACTGCGCCTAGTGAGATACAAAAACTCTCTCCAGACCTTCTCTGTCGATCAAGAATTGGAACTTCAGATATATTTCGAGTGTGCTTCAGATATGTTTTATGGTGTTTCTGCAAAGGATTGAAGAAATCTTGCACACCAATATGCCATCAAAAATAATGTTACTATTTCCAATCAGTTGTTGAAAACAGAACTTGCTAGCGGTGATTGGTTCTCCGGTTTCATTCAATATACACAGAGAAACTTCGTCCATCCGTGCTCTACAAGCTACTAGTTTAAGTAAATTCACTAGTTTCAATAACCATAATGTAAAATCTTCTTTATCAATCTGACAAATGTGTGTGATAGTGTCACGACACATATGATATGGACGAAAAGTATATGACTACTGTCCAAAAGCCAACCAAAGAGATTGCGAGAAAATGAACAAAACAATTTGGATCAATGATCCCTGCTGAGGGACACACATTAGTAACAATGATCTTAGCTGTTTGTGCGAACTGTAACTCAATCCCTCCATTCTTTGTGTTTCCAATAAAATAAATTATGGACCTCCCACAAGGATATGCAGGTTCTGCTAACAAGTCATGTTGGATGACCAAGGAAGATTTTCGTCTGTTTATGAGTAATTTTATCACACACACACCAGAGTTACCAATAATAGACCCGTTTTGCGGATACTGGATAGTCATGATTTTCATCTTGATATTGAAACATTAGATCATGCTAAAGATAATGTGATGCTTTGAATTCCACCACATACACCTCATAAACAACCACTTGACAGATCTGTGTTTGGACCGTTTAAGAAATTTGTTAACTGTACCGATATCTGATTCAAGGATGAGAAATAAACCAGGGAAAGCAATGTCAATTTACGAAATTCCATTTATTGTGCACCCTGCACTTCCATGTGCAATAACTCCAGAAAATATAAAATCTAACTTTACCAAAACTGGTGTATGTCCTTTTAAGAAATATATTTTCACCTATAAGGATTTCTTGCCATTTTCATTATATCAGAAGAGGAAATATCACTAGAACAACTCACTACTAGAACTTTCAAGTACTACCAAACACTGGCATCAGCAGAATCTCACCCAACAGAGCCACAGTTATCAACAAAGTCTCAGCCAATAGAATTATGGACATCACCAGAACCACAGATATTAGCGGAGAAGCTTGCTGTCAGCATGCTAAGTCATACCAGGAACTTCCACAACTAACTCAAGTGGAATTGTTGTCAGACCAAAGGAAATTCATCCGTTTCCAAAAGCTGGTCCTCGTAAAATTAAGCAAAAGCTAAAACAGCGAGTAAGTGCAATTCCAACAAACATACCAGTGGCAAAATAACTTGTAAGCTGAGGCCAAAAAACGTGCAAAACCAGCAGAGACAACTTTCCTTCACAGATGTGTAGGAAGCTGCCAAAGGGATGAAAAGGGCCAAGTAAATAAAAAAGAGTGCTCAAAATGAAGACTCTTCGTCTTCTGAAGATGAATGTTTTGTATCGAGTTCAGTGCACCATATTCCGCTTCAAGTCCACAAACTAAGTGGCTAGGCTACACCAAATGTTCTAAGTGAGCTCACGTATGCTGTACATATTTTGACAAATATTATATATATACATTAAAAAGTTAAATCGGATAGTGACTATAATATTGAAGATTGAGTAATGTGAGCTTTTGCTAGTATCTAACCGTATTTAAAGAATTAAATTTAGTTTCCAACCAGGCCGATGCTTTAATTTTCTATGTACTTCATATGTAACAAATTACCCCAATGGATGTAACAGCGTGCCCCATATATGGGATAATCTATTACAAGTTCCTTAAATCGAAATATGATGAATATTAACAAAAATTAAAGTAAATTTGTTTCTTAATATAGTATCGTTCTTTAACGAATGTGTTCTAAATCAAATGGCCTTGTGGCCTTGATTTAGGTTGAAGAAAATATTTTGAAGCATAAAATTTATATTATGTTTTAAAGAAAATTAGAGGATTTGATCAGTGATTTCAAACTAAAAGTGGAGAATTATATATAATTATATTTTTTTATCATTTGCTGTTTGTGAAAGAAAATGTTTGAAACGGCTTTGGAGAAAATTGATAAAATAAACAACTGTAATATCTAGCACCGGTTGTTTCATACAACAACCAACGTTTTAATTATCTATAGCACCAAATGGCAAAAAGGAGTATGCATGGACTGAGCTGACATAACTCCGTGAGGTATGTGAAGCATTAGACTACGTTTAGACCCGCTCATTTCACTGCAGAAACAGGAGGTGCTCTGTAACCATCTATACTACCGTAATAATTATATGTGACTAAACTTGTGAGAATATTAAAATAAGTGGATCTAGCCACTTAATCAAAGTTGTGAAACAACGTATGTTATGAGAAGTTTCCAAACATAATACGTAATAATACCCTGTCATACTTACAAATTTATCATTGGTTAAATGCAAAGAGTAGTGTATTTACCTATTCATTACCACGTTATAATGTGGTCTAGTAATTCTCGAAGATTAAGAGTTGCAGAAAACGAAAATGAGTTTCCACTGCTTGGGAATTGGGAAGGGTCAACCCCTTGAGACGCCGTCGTTACGGTTCGCCATCATCAGCACCATGGAGTTACCCCAGACACCACGGATCTTTTAAGTCGATTACACTTCGATCATTGATTGTGCAGTTCAGGATCATTAGGGGCAATCCATATCATCTAACCAAGAGATGCCACAGATCGTCACAATCTGCTACAAGTTGAATCACGGGTCATCATCGTCTTCGTCATAGGCAGCCCTTAAGTTGATAATCGGTTGACCATTAGCAGAAGCAGCCAAGCTACAACGGCATTTTGCAATATAATGTTAATGGGAAATAAAACTGTGTGGAATGTACGAGGGCTCTTCAACAAAGTTTGATCATAATTTTTTACGGTCATAATTTTTCGCACTAAAATTCAACCTTATTATATTCTGTTAGCTTAATGTGAAACAAACACGCCGTAGTAGTTTCATTGTTGGTACTCCTGGTTCCCACCTGTGAGAACCAGTCAAATTCAGACATGTTCAGTATCGCCTACTGCTACAATGGAGGTAACACGCGAGGAACAATATGGTGCTTTGAAATTCTGCTTTCGTCTCAACAAATCTTCAGTCGATGCCCATACAATTTTACAGGAGGCCAATGGAGAGTCTGTTCTTCCCTTCAGCACAGCTCGAAGGTGGTTTAACATCTGTAAAGAGGGGAGACAATCAATTTCAAAGGAAGGTGGACCCGGTGAAAACATCAACAGAACAACATCAACACTGCTGCTGCCATTGTGAGAGAGATACAATGAATTACCTTAAGATCACTCTCTGAAATACTGAATATTTCAGTGGGTGCCACCCACACGTTGGTGACAGAAACATTACACATCAGACGTGTTTGTGCGCGATGGATTCCAAGACTGTTGATTCTCGAACAAAAGGACATTCGCATGCACCTCTGCATGCATTTAAAGTTGATGTTAGAGGAAGATCCGGAGTTTCTTTCAAACGTAATCACTGCTGATGAAACTTGGCTACATCATTTTGATCCCGAGAGCAAACAGCAAAGCTCAGTGTGGAAATCTGCTTCATCACCAACACCCAAAGCAGCAAAAGTGGTTGCTTCTGCTGGGAAAGCTATGGTTATCTCATTCTTTGATGTTCATGGAATGGTTTATCAGCATGTTGTACCTGCACACACATTAGTAACTGGACAATACTACAGGGATGTCCTAAAAATATTGCAAGTCCATATCAGGCGCAAAAGACTACATTTCTCTGAATGAGGCTGCATGCTGCACCACGAAAATGTGCGGCCGCGTATTGCCAATGTTGTTGCTGAATATCTTGCAAAAATCAACGTGAAGTGCATCCCTAACCTTCCCTATAGGTCGGATTTACCCTCATGTGACTTTTTTCTATTCCCTAACTTGAAGAAACGCCTTCGTGGAAGGTATTATCCATCATCAGAAGCAGTGGTGCAGGCTGCGGGGGCGATTTTGAAGGATCTCTCAAAAATGGTTTCCAGCATGTCTTCGAAGACTGGCAGAAACCCTGGGACAAGTGTATCGCATTCAGGGGAGACTATTTTTAGAAGAACCATCAAAATTATGAGCATGAATAAAGGTACGTTGTGAAAAAAAAAAAAAATTGTGATCCTTCTTTATTGAACAGCCCTTGTATTTCAGATATATTGTTTACGGTAACTGAGATAGGTACACAGATTCAAATCTTCAATGTGAGGACGCTAAACCTATACCTATACGCGTGTAGATATAGCTATATAGTAGATGGTTTTACTATTGTGAATCCCCTTCTCGTGCTCTTACCGCTTTCATATCATGATGCACAAAATCGGTGGAAGTTTTTACCTGTGGTAGACAGAAATACGGTAGTCACATTTGAAACCAAAATATGAGAGAACTAATCGTTTCACCATAGCATAACATAACAATTTTATCAGTAAATGTATTGCCTTCCAGTTGATTTTCATATGCAATTTTAGGCATCTGGCAACGTATCCGCTTTAAAGGGTCAAATAGGCTTGAAAACTCTTGACATTGCACATCTTAACATCTGAATTAAACCAGAGGTTCTCTAAATTAAACGAAAGCTTGCAAAAATAAAATAATTCGAAGAAACCACTATACGAGCATATAACAGGACTAGATGTGGTGGAAAGCAAAAATGTACATTAATAACTTACATAGGCGACCTTGGCAGTACTCAAGCGAAGAGCAGATATTACTGATTCGACTGTTGCGCCGATGAAATAATTATTTATGGTCATGTCACTTTGGGCTGTGGATCACTGCCATTTTCAGTTAGAAAATAACAAACAAAACATCTTTCTCGTTAGCCTTTGAGTCACCTCATCGCCTTAGCTTTGTTAAAACATTCCTGTAGTCTAATCATTGGCTCATACAATTCACATACCGTTTTGTCAAATACTGTATTTATTGTTTCTTTAAGCAGTGCGGTTTGAAACCGAATTAACATTATAATGTTTTTTTTTTTCAAAGTAATATATATTGAATTAAGGTAATTCTTTCATTTATTTATTTCAAAACAAGTAACGCTAACCACTTCAAATGTAGCTTATGTTTTGGAGATTGTTAAAGTCAACATTATTTGTTGAAAGTACCTTTCTACCTTCCCTCCTACATAAAGGCTAACTCAACATGCTGCTCCTCGTTGAGGACTATATTGTAAATACTATTTATCCCATGCATAATGTTTTGGATCAAATTCTCCAATATCTAGGAGTGTGCGCTATATTATAAGTAAATACAAAGCAGGTAGCCCGCTGTTGTCATATCAGAAGATCTCGATGGCCACAGGTCTTTGTATTCGGTTCCCTAAGAAACTTTCAATTAGCTCCATGGATTGGTTTGATGTAGCGCCACCTTATTGAAAATATCCCTAATGTAGCTCTACATCGGTCAGTTGCTTTGCAAACTCCATTAAAATCTCTTGGTACCCTGCAGTGTTCACACTTGCCCCCCCCCCAAAGTAAACAAACATAAATGGCCCCACTATTCTCTATGAGGATATTTCGCATAAAATCTCGACAGCTGAGTGCATAGATACTTAATGAGATAGACTGAGATCAGGATTATGCACCATGAACGCTTGGAAGTCAAAGGCAACATATTCTTATCTGGTTTCTGCAACCGATGGACAATTGCAGCCCTATACAGTTTTAGGTGAACACTTTCCGCTGCTGTCTGACACATTGAGCAGATGTATCCGGTCCCCTGCGACAAATGTGCTAATGACTTACGAGGTGTTCACCCCAGTTTTGCTTAGAGCGTTAGATGTCCACAACAAAGACGTACACGACAACCCCGGGTGGACTAAATGAACGATGTGGCTTTTGCACTTGCCAGAGTTCCATTTGTTTGCAATTTGTTTACCAGTACCGTACTGGGTTTCTTTCTGGATAGAGAATTCTGAACATCAAATTCTGTCTCATATATGTACCCTTCGAGTGGCTCTGAGTCAATTCATATTTCAGTATTGCTTCACGAGGAAAAGCTGTTTATGTAATCTGTTCTGAATATTCACAACGACTAGAAGAAAATATCAAAAATAGCTGCCAACATAAAACCAAATAATAAGGAATAGAGAAGGAACATTACGGATTTCGTGACACGGAATCAGAACTACCAACTATCTGGTTTAATTATCATTAAACTTTTGACATTGGGTTAATTTCCAGTCACATAAATAAAGAAAGTAGTTTTGTTAGTTTTATATAAATCGCTTTGTATTGCATGTGAATAACAACCAAAATAATTATCTAAGAATTGCAACTTAGTTTAAATACATTTTTCACATCGTAAAGCTAACCGCTCAGATAAGGGAATTACTAAGCACCGAATGCCACATTAGTAAATTTTAGTCCATTTTTTGCATCACTGTCCTCTCTTTGACAACGAATATACTTAAATATCTTCTATACTACCGGAAAACAAAGCTGATGTGTACATTCACATGAACTTCCGTAACCTGAGGCCCCAAAGTAGCCGAACGGTTAGACCACTTGACTCTCGCCAAGGCGGCCTGGGTTCGATCACAGGCGTCCCCATGTAAGATTTGTGGTGGATAACACGGGGCTCGGGCGGGTTTTCTTTGGGATTTTCGGTTTCACCCGCCATCTCACCCTACCGGTGCTCCATATTCGTGTATGTATCAACAGTGTCACCGCCTGTGGTGCCGCTTGTAGTAAAAGCGGGCATTAAGCACTACACAGTCCTTCATTCATTCCCTATCCTCTGTCGTTTATTAATCGGTATGCAAACTATTGTTACAAACGTTTAATCTTCTATCTATTTCAAATTAATCAAGATAAACATTTGTAAAAGCCCCAACCGTATGGTTATCCTTTTTAGCCTTTATTGTCATTATATATTACAATGCATCTCGCCTTTTTCACAGATAAAAGCTAAGCTCTGAGATAAACTACATATCCACAATTCCTGCACTTCAAAGGATATACATATCCTATCCTTCAAAGGATTTTAACACTGTAGGGAAGTCCTTTCAGTGGAAAACACACACACACACACACACACACACACACACACACACACACACACACACACACACACACACACTCGCGCGCTGTGGGATAGAAAACGAGCATTAAAGTAGGTGGGTTAGGCTAACATACCTCTAAGGGTCGGTGTTTAAATGAGGTTTAAATTCGTGGTTAGGTTTAAACCATAGGTTTAGCTTTTTTCTCGTTTACAGACGCTAACCATAAGTTAAACATTTACTGTCCAGCAACGCAAAGTAGGTCCCTGAGAGGAATGTGCCACCCTTACACAGTGGGACAAGGACAGCGAATGTGTGTGACAGAGAACATATGCTACACAAGGAGAAGAACCGCTAAAAACATGCACCCCGTTCACTCTGTACACTAAAACCGAGGAGATTCATTCCCAAAAGTAGAAGCCGTTAGAATGTTTTTGAATGGTCTATAACTGTACTGACATGGGGTCTCATAAACCTGTCCAGGGAGGGCTTTTTTCTTCTCTCTTTATTGATATCAAATGCACGCTCCATTATATGGTAATATTACAAGCATTACAATACACAATTTCATTTTTAATTTACAGATTCAATTTTAATATTATAAGCTTTAACAGATTTGTCTCCTAATTTATTTTTGAGATATACACCTTTGAGCTTTTGCTAACCTATATCTTTGTAGTTCCTTTCTCTAATTTACTAGCCAATTCTTACATTGCATTGTTGTCCAGGGAGGGTGTGGGAACCTTCTGCAATCCCCCTGCGTCTCAGGGCTCGGAAACTTTCTCTCCTGTGGAGGACTGTGAAGCGGAACCCGTCTTGCGTTTAACTACAGTTTAATGCTAAGTTGTAAGATGTCGGTTCCAGCTCTACTTATAAATATTGGGAGGTATTTGATAAATGGTTATTATAATGAAGTTATTCCAATAATTAAAAGACCGCAGGAAACCAAAACGTTCTTAAATAGACCTAACCACTTTCAGATGTGGAATGGTCGTTACTTTTTAATCGTATTCATACTTACTAAACACAGTCCTAATCTCATTTATCAAACTCTAAACCTAATACAGATATCAACAAGAATCTATAAGCTGTAAAACCGTATATTTTGTTATTGGATTTATGTTAAAATAACAACACAGGCTTGGAAATCAAGGATAAAGTGTTAAAGCTAGGGACCACATAACAAACTTAATACATGGACACGCCAATATGATGTTCTGTAAGCATTAATTGTTGTTGTTGTTTTTTTTAATTTACGTCCTCCAACGTTAAGTCATATCGGACGAAGAATGGAATGGGTGAAATGATGCTCAAATGACCCCAGGGTCCATAGAGCTTAGAGTTACCAGACATTCGTATTTCAGGATAAGGGAAACCCCGGAAGAAACCTTATCCGTGTAACTCACCCTGACCGAGATTCGAACTCGGGACCTCTTCAACGTGAGGCAGACACTCTACCACCACGCTACCGAGGCGGGCATTTAATTGCTTCCCACTAAGCCTTCCGTATACCGCATAAATAAGTTACGATGAACAACTTATGTTTACATATATATACCAAAATAAATAGTAGTAAATAGTGTCAAGTAATTCCACATCAGACTTTGTTTAGTGCCAACAAAATTGTGAATCTAAATAAACAGCAACAAGCTTATTTACCGCAAACCATATTTTCGTTATAAATGGTAGCCTACCAGGTTAGTTTTACGCTAAATGTTAGGCTTATTTTTCTCGCATAGGACCATTATTTCAAAACATTAACCTTATTTTATAGTCTGGCAAGTATAGCAAGAGTATTTAGTTATGGTGTAAGGAAAAGATTTACCTTCGAACATGTTATTCCAAATGCCACATTTTTCGTTATGAATGGTACCCTGTCAGGCTCAATTTTCATCGTGAACGGCCATTATTTCACAACATTTAAATTTTCATCTACCTGAAAGGTCTACCAACAGTATTAAGTTGAGGTGTAATAAGAAGATTAATGATGTCTTTTTTTCTCATCTTCAGTTATACCAACATCATTGCATTGAGGTTTAACTTAACCAGCGGATTATAAAACAGCGTCTGCAGTTTCTGTGTGTCCGTCTGTCTATCTGTCTCTCTCTCTCTCAACCTATCTTATTCTTGCTTTTCATTGCGGGTCTCTATTATGTAAAAAGTTTACAAACACATGCATTAAACGAACTCAATAAAAGTGTGCAGTGACTTAATTACAATATATACGGTATTTATTTTTATCTGTGATTTTACCCTGCAAAATTTGAGGTCATAAATAGCAACGGCGATGGAGCGAGTTTACATGCGATTCCCCTAGCGGCTTCCAAACGTATTTGATGTGCTGATGGCAGCTTTGAGGCCTCCCTCTACCGGCAGGTAAATATACTATTTAGAGTGTCCACGTGTGCCCACGTAATATAAAGTTTCTTAAACATTATATGTTTACTGCAATGCACTGCAAAGCTAATTATGCAGCCATAAAAGTATACCATGAAGAATATACGAAATGATTTGTCAATGAACACTTATTTCACAATGAATACCTGTTTTTCTGTTTTATTAGTCTTTTGTTTTGTAGTTTTACGTCCTCCAACGTTAAGTCATATCGGACGGTGAATAAAATGGGTGAAATGATGCTCAAATGTGTCCGGAGTCCATGGAGCTTAGAGTTCCCCGACATTCGTCTTTCAGGATAAGGGAAACCCCCGGAAAAACCTTATCCAGGTAACTCACCCTGACCGAGATTCGAACTCAGGACCTCTTGAACGTGAGGCAGACATGCTACCATCTACGCTACCGAGGCGGGCCATTAGTCATATGTGCATATTGTAAACCTGTTACATAAAATAGAAATATTTCAATTTCATCTCAATTGTTTTCTATCACTCAAAGTTTCCTCACAATGTAACTTCATCACAAACCAGAAAATTAGTAGAATATGTTCTAGGAATGAAAAATAAATTAATGTTACTATATGTACAAAGCTTTTATCCAAGTCTAAACAATAAAATATCTCTAGTGTACATATTCTGATATTCCATTTTCTTATATTTCCTTTCTCTCTTCCCCTTAAACACTGCTTGTATTGCGAGAAGGTATGCTTGAGGCCTTTCTGTCATAACATTATTTATTGCTTCTAGATTGGGACCAGTCGTTTTATAGCATTCAGTGTCTCTCTTTTTGCGAGTAACTGATCCTGTATCTTGTAAACGTTTGGTGCACCTATTGGTTTTTAAAGACATAAGGACACCAAACATTAATAGACATGTTAATTAATCGTGAGAATGACAAAAAGTTTATCTCGTATACTGACACAAAGTAAGACGTTTAATTTGCAAACAAAAGTATGTCAATTTGATGGTGCCTGTACACTTCTGACAACATTATGCTCCGAGGTACTTGTCGGAATACGGGATAGAGTTGCATAAACTCCTCTATGCAGTGGTTTGAATTATATTTATATGTCGCACCAATTTTAATGCCGATACGAAAGTAGAATTCAACCATGAAGACGCAGTGCTCTGGGTTCATATCCACGGAAGCTTGTTGTATTAGTTATTACCGCAACCACAATCAGAGCGCTGTAATTTGCTTACAGTTCCGCAAAAATTACCGCTTCTTCTCCGTAGAGGGCACTATGACTTCAAGATAGACTCGCCAGTCAACTATGACGTCATTCTTGTTCAATCGGAGGGCGGGAAATAAGGAATAAAAATGAACACCGTGCATATTACTGCAATAACTATATTTGTATTACGAAAGTGCTGAAAACTATTTTGGAGCGTGAATATATCAAGGTTACAGATTGTATCAATGCTAAAATATTTAACGAATAAAGTGAAATGTACATCTGATCAAAGTTAAATTTACAATCGATTATGGCCAATACGTGATCAATACGTTGTATGGAGTATTTCTCTGGATAAGTGCGTTGTGAGCAGCTCTCTAAATGTAGGTCCCTGTGTATGCCTCATCCAAGTCTTCACTTCATCTAATTCACGCGAATTATCCCCAATGTCATCATCGTCCTCAGTTCAAGGTAAAAACTGTAAGTGCTCTCATTCCCATTCTCATCACTACCTTGCCATCGGAGGGAACAAATTCCTCCTCAGGGTGCCTCCGTATTAGAAATGAGTAGTTATCAGTTGGCGGAATGAGGTTACCCGGAAGGTCATTTAGCATGATTTGAGAGCGTTGTAGACGACAAGGCTGTATTTAATTTTAATGTGTGTGCAAGGAATATAAATGTCATTTTAATACAATTTAAAAATGGCACTTTTCTGTCAATATTAAAATATACATTAAAGAACCCTTAAAGAATTAAAGAATTAATTAAAGAATTAAATTGTCATGAATTTGTGAGAAACATAAGAAGTTCTATCTGAGAAATGGGATATAGATACGTAAACATCCATGCTTTAAAAATCCCAGGAGCCTCAAAGGCTTAGTGTAAACACAAAATAAGCACTAGATATGGGATTAAGATTGCGATTTCAATTCTTAAGGTGAAACATGATCTTTAAGCTTATTCTCAATATATATAAAGTGTGTGTTACACCTTTTTTTTTTTTTTTTTTTTTTTTTTTTTTTTTTTTTTTTTTGCTTGTTCCATTTATACCCCGCCTTTAACTACTATGGTCATATCGGCGGCCTTTCTCCTTTGGAACATACTGAAGGTGTTAACTCGTTATCTTTGGGTTTATTTATCATTACATCACGCACACATTCACAATCTCATTCATACTTCCAGACTCTGGGGAAGATGGGGAATTATCTTGGTCGGAGAAAAATCCCCACCCCCACCGCTGGGAATCGAACCCGGGACCCCTAGCACGGCAGGCAGGTGCTCTACCGACTGAGCTACGGGGCCAGCCTGTTACTCCTTTAGTTCCTCATAAATATAGAGTTATAATTATGCACTGCTTTAAGCCAACTTTTAAAAACCTTCACGAAAGTAAAACGCCAATTAGAAAAAGGCAGCTAATTGGGAATACTTCATCTTCTTCTCTCTTTTTCTCCATTACAAAGAGCATGGAGTTTCAAAGCCGTCACAAAGCGGTACGCTCTTAAAACACGTCTACGTGTGTTATGTTGTCTACGTTATCTCATAGTTAAATTTATAAGCTTAAACTGAAACGTAACCTGGATTAGCAAGAAGTAGAAATAATGACTGAAATTTTAAGTTCCGGGTATAGAACTGGTGCCCATTCACCATCGTAATGCATTTAAGGAGCTGCGAAATCCGGTAGCAAAGATTAAAATATATTTTTTTAAACGTGCCGTTTAAAGCGGGGTTTAAAATGTTACTGTTACAAACAAATACAGGTTTAGGAATAATATTAGGATTACTACGGACGTGATTCGGCACCAAAATCTGTGGTTTGTTGTACCTAAGGCCCAAGTGGGGTATCCCCGGGAGGAAGAACAAGGCGAGAGGAGACAGAGAGCGGCCGACTCAAGGAGTCACGACAGCGCCGAGACACCCACCAATACTTCTACCCTGAAAGAGACCACCATGAGAGAGGTGATGTGAAATGGTAATGGAGATGAAGTGGAGGGACAGGAAATTCTGCGGATGTAATTAATCTACACAGCATCCACCTGGCGACTCGGGAATACCCCGAAAAATTCCATGCGACATGTAGGTCGGCCACGGGATTCGAATCCGACCCTCACGAATGCAGATCACTGACGAAACCACCTGAGCCATCCTGCTCGGTAATACAGTTTTAGTAACAAAATAACCACATTCATATAGCGTTTTCTTGCAAACATTAAAATCTGTCGACATAACGTGCCTCAATATAAGGACATTTTAAATCACGTTGCCTACGTAAACCCGTATTACTAACGCGTCATCCTTGGAGACAGCCACTCTTTTTTGCTTTCAGATTTATAGCAGCACACCCTTTTTGGACTTTTTCCGCACAATGGGGCTCGTTTCGTGAACAATCAGGAATGTCAAACCCAGCTCATAAACGCCGCTCCACTGCTTGTCAATGTATGTCAGGCACTTCATTTAGGAGGCTTGTGGTTCTTCAAAGCTTATAACCTATTAGCGGGAGAAGCAAAACTAGAGCTTTTAGTTTGACCTTTACTTTCGATATCTTATGGTCCATTTGTGACTGCGAATAACATACAGTTACGCCTGCCAAAGCCAACAGGTAAAATATCTGGAAACCACAGTTATTAGGAATGTTATATTTTAACAAATATTTTTAAATATTAACATATACCTAATTATAGCTTTTTAAAAACAGTACAACAGAGTGCTATTAGTAAATTCAAGCACAGTGGCTTCCTGTTTGCTTTTAATAGTTAAATGCTAACTTTTTCGTCTACCATTAACAATCAAGATGTAATGATGTGATGTCGGGGTGTATCAAAACACCTTCTGCCAGATTTTAAACCAAGTCATGTACTTCCATAGGAAGAAGTCCTTCAAACATCTACCTTCATCAGATTCTTATATAATTATGAACAGTACTGCAGTAATTAAACCCGAATTCAATGTCTAATGAACTAAACCAATATACAGAAATAACTAAGCCTAGCTATACCTTAGTTTGACATAACAAGAACTGCTTTTTAACACATTTCTATTGTCTTTTTATTTCCAAAAATCGTTCATAGTAGGTACTGATAAATTTTACTCCAACATAGAGGCTATAGAGCTTTCAGGGTTGGTGAATATTTGCACTAAATCCATTGCAAATTGCAATGAAATCGTGATTGGAAAGACAATATTCATAACTCGTTTAACATAGCAACATGCAATGTTCAAATTATATCCACCAATATTTAAACTAAATTAATCACTGGCACGATTTTTTTTCTATGGTTCTCATCGGCTAAATGCTTCTCTGCTGAGGGACCTTGTTCAATGAAATCCTAGGTAGCTTTGTCCATCCAGGCAGTGTAAGGCTAATATTATTTTCATTGCAATTTAAATATAATTACACTTTAAAATAAATGAGTAGCTGTAACAGAAAATGAACATATATTTCGTCACCAGAGACAAAGGGAAAGAAAGTCAAAACTTTGCAGCTTATGCACTTGTTCCAATGAGTGAAATTTACAATTCATTCAAGACCAAGAAGCAAACAATTTTCTCAAAAAAATTGACAAAATTTAATAATGAATGTCTTATATATTCGTCTTTCAGAGTATTTTGTTATTATTCCCAAACAGTTCAGTCGACGTTTGAAAAATACAGCTGCCCCGGTGCGACAGCTTCCCCGCGTGGCACCATTTGAAGTTCTGCTGGATTTGACTCAGGCGATTGTTTCCCCAGCCTTCCAAATGAAATTTGACCAAGGATGAATACCTTCTATGTTTTTTTAGAAATGAAGGTCATTTATGAAAATTTAGCCTCGCATGGGAAACTACTGTTACTCAATTTGAAAATGACCATTAATGAAAAGTAAGTGCTCAATAGGAATTTTGGGTGTGCTCACGATGGCATACACAGCAATTTGTGCAAATGACGTCCTCTCTTCAAATGTATAAATAATTATAAATGACTTCTTAAGCGCTCATTAAAGATTAGCCCAACACACAAAAAGCGCCCGCCTCGGTAGCGTAGATGGTAGTATGTCTACCTCACGTTCAAGAGGTCCCGAGTTCGAATCTCGGTCAGGGTGAGTTACCTGGAAAAGGTTTTCCGGGGTTTTCCCTTATTTTTCAAGGCGAATGTCGGGTAGCCCTAAGCTCCATGGAACCCCGAAATTAAGGGATACAATGAATAAAGAATCGTAATGGATTTCAAAGGAGCATTGTATATTTGTTACGACACGAGCAGGTGCAGTTGGTTGAGTTGTGTAACAAAAGACACGGGAGAAAGGGGGTTCTAAAGGAATAGCACTTGACTCTGAATAGATATTCTTCGGGCCCTTAATAATGGCATGACCGAGACTAATAATCACAATGGACAAAATAGTCACAAAGGGAATCTTTGTGTGAAAAGAAGGCTTCAGAAGTGAAAGTAACACACCCAGGCACAACTGTGTATAGTGTAAGGACAGAGTCCGCGGCTTGGGGCCGATTAAGGCAGTCATCACCTCTGTCTTGGTCGAAGGCAGACCAGAAGTGATAAAAGAAGATTTGTCGGTTCATACGCAACGAATTAAGTATTATCGAGTAATAAGCATTCCACCTTCAGTAACTCTAAACAGTGATATACTCTTGATCGGCAACCTCAAGTTTGATGTAATGATAAAAGGAAGCAGTCATTAAACCAGTTTGAAACGGGCATTCCAGTGTTATTAGAACTATCCTTACTCATACATATCTACGCATACCCTGAGAGTACCTCATTGTTTTACCCTGCGCTAAACACTATTTGCTTCAAACTGTCCCGTCAACGTTGAACTCTTTGTGCGACCATCTTATTGCTTCACATTTGAGCATCATTTCACCCATTTCATTCATCGTCCGATATGACTTAACGTTGGAGGACGTAAATTACAACAAAAAACACCCAAAAAGCTAGGCAAAATAGGGTAACGCCGGGGTGCAGTAATATTACATTTGATATATTTCTGTGACTTATAATGATTAAGGAAATTTATGACCTTTGAACGAGGAAAACAAACCATCACATGAAACCTATAATTTGTTCCCTTGAAAAAGTTACAGTCCTAATGTCAACAGCAAAGCAAATTTGAGGCCTGGAAATAGATTGACATACAACTGGGTAATATCTTTAGTTGTTATTCGCCATTTAGATTGGCATTGTTTCGTATTCAGTAAAAAAGGATATATTCCATTTCTTCTGAACTTTACCTTGGCGATTCTGCTATTTAATATTGAAGGGTAGGAATAAATAACGCCGCAATGCGAAAATGGTGTGCTTGCATAGCAGAAAGTCCCAGAAAGTGATAAAGCCATGCATTTGCAGATGTCTCGTATAACAACAAACTAACAATTTGAGCTGAACTCTGTGTCATGAGGAAGCAGAAAGAGTCCACTGCCATCATGCATCAACCTTATATATTCATACCATATCGAAGTTCAGGCAGCAACACGTAAAAAGCAAAATATGTTTCTTAGCCGACGGTGTACCGAAATTTTCCAGGCTAACACACACTTTAAAACCGCTATCACGATCAGGGAAGACGTTTAAGCATCTTAACGTCCAACGCCAAGGTTTTAGAGCTTCTTCAGAGTGTGTTGGCTGTTGTACAAAGTAAGCATTAACGCGAGTGTCCCTAAATCCAAGATACACAGCAATCCGTAAAATAAGAAAATGGAGAAAAAAAAACCTGAGCGTTCACCAAATGTTTGTTCACTTAAAGAAAAGATCAAACACCAGGGATTGTCAACAAAGTGGTCTCTGTTTCCTCCACTTAGAATTATCACCAATTAAATGGTTGTATCTTTCCATGTATGCCAAACAAACCCTTTTCTAAGAGAGACACACTAGTTCACCACCGTAGCTGGCTGCTGTTTAATCATGGTGATTCCGTTCCCAGCCAATTAGATCAGCAGATACTTTCTGAGACATCGCGTGCCTGCATGTACCTCTATCTGCCATCTTATGTTTGCTCTGTTCAATGTATAGAAATGAGTCCGGATAGTATCAAACCCAAATAAGTATTTTGTAGCTTTGAATGTGCCTCACTTTTTCTCTTTTTTCTCTCACTTAACCCTCAATGTCGTTCTCTCTCTCTTTCTCTCTCATTCTCGCTTTCGCACCATTTTCTGTCCCTCTGTCTTTCTCTAGATTGACATAAAAGAGTATGCTGCTTCCAAAAGTCCTCCTGTCATCAGCAGAAAGGATGGGTTGCATTAGACAATGTCATGAGTCATATCATTAGGTGGTTACCAACCATCATAATTTATACTTGAGAATGCCAGTATTATTCAATGAATTACCGAAAGACAGTGATGTTAGTTTTTATTGCTTTGTTTGGAACATTTGCACAGCGGAGAACTTTCTGTACACCTAACTTTTGCTGTTACCTTTGACATCTTGACGATCAAATTTGAACCTAGATCCCTGAACGACTTCCCGTGGTATGAATCAGTTGCGATAGCTTAGTCCAGCCTACACTTATGGCATCAACCCTCGTTATCTGTGCAGATACATACAGCTGTCAATAGAACAATATCTCTGTGAGCACAGCCTCTCTTCAGAGACACTGTAGGAAAAATTTGGAAAGCCGTTTGTTGTGAGAAATCACCATGTCTAGCACGCAGTCAAATAAACTATAGAAAAATTGTTAAGCTCCAAAAGCTGTTAAATCTGTGTAGTAAGTCCAGCATAGCCCTTGGTCCTCACCAAAGGATTGGCAGGATCATTAATAGGAAACGCACTGCTCTAAATATTTCTTAAATTCAGCAGTAGTAACGTTAATACAAAAATTATTCCGACTCCGATTCCTTTGTAGGTTATGTTCTCCCACCGTTTTAGAAAGCTCATTCTAACGTATTGTGACTTTGTGGGTTCGTAGAATTAAAAGTCCAATTTGCAGAAATTCAAAATGTTCTTTATTTTCGAGGAGATACACTCTGTTCAATCCTTACGTAACATAATTACGTCACATACACAATCTACCAAGGTCGATGATCACAACAACAGCGTTTTGATTACATCTGTTTACAGCACTCCTGTTACAACATCTGTACAGCTGTTTACTACTACTGCTCTATTTACGACTGACTCTTGGCGAGTCGTCGCTCCCTTAAATACCTCATTGATAATTGGAGAAATCGAATGTTCTATCACCTTCCAGAAGCGTAACTTAATCTATGCCGGCAAGTCCTTTATCTCCGGCGCTATGTTTATCTGCTTATGCAAGCTATTTATCTCCGTGAAACACTATCCGTCTGTTGTCTATTTGAGCTGAAACTTTTATACCCGTCACCATGACAGTATTATGTGCGACTATTGTACGAAAATAAAACTGAGGTTTAATTTCTGGATTCTCTTTACCCATTGTGATTCTTATGTCCTACCCTATATGGTGCGAAGGACAGCTTAATTATGCTCAGAGGCCTGTTTATCAGGCTTGAGATTCTGCAGTAGTATTTGTACTGTAAAAATTAGTAACATTTGTGAAGTAAGGTGTTTTTCTTTCATTAAATATGTACTGGCGTGCACTGGTTTGTATTTGGCAGAGATGTAATTTCTTGATATAAAATAAAAAATCTGCTTGAAGTGTGATATTTTTCTGCGATCTCTTCTACCAGGTATTTCGGAAATGTGATGTTACAATATAAAGATTTTCTCAGATGTTGCATTTCTTTGTGTGTAATATTTCGATTACCGCATATGAGTGCAAAAATGTTTCTCCTTTGTTGCTTCAGTTCTATCATTCCTTGTCAATTTATCTTCCTCACTTCTTCCAGAAATAATTATTGTAATATCGTTGTTTTACATAATGGTACCGCTTAGCGTGTTCTGGCCTTATTTTATACTTTTTATTTAATGTGTTCGTCGTATAATTTAGTATATTTATGTTACAGTTCCCATCCGTTTCTTATATACACAGGTTAAATCGAAAAAGCTTCAACTCTGATACTGATTTCAATAGCTCATTCTTTACTATTATTTTAGAAGGAACCATAACATGTGACCTTAATTGCTATAAGCTCCATGTATTCCAACGACACCTGCACACTGTATTTCCTGGTTTTGTTACTTAAAATTCATGTCATTCTCTATAACGTCCACTTCCTATTTTCGTAGGTAGGATTTCATCGTCTACTAATACCACTATTTTTATTTAGCTATACGTCTGCCAAAATTGGTACCCTTTCACAAGATTTTATTTCAGAATATCTCATGTATATACATATATACATACATACATATATATAAAGGGGAAGGAAGGAGAGGAGGAAGATAAAGGTGGAAAGGGACTGGATGCGGTTTGAGTACATTTCTTTGCAGGAGGCCTTATGCACTGGCTAATATCAGAATTGCTTCATCTATATTATTTGGTTGCAAAACATTAGTACAAATATGTGGCATAATCTGGCAACATTGGAAATACCACTTCTTGACACCAGTACCGTACAAAAGGAGGCATAGCTGCTAAATCCACATCCCTACCTGATCTCTTATGGAGTCAGCTCGACTAAGTTGTTGACATAGTTGCCAAGCGTTTGCATAGTTTTGTCTTTTCGGAGATATCACTCAGTTAAAAATATGCTAATTACCATTTCAGTTGCCCTTCCTCTGCTCTGGTTGAAATAGTTTTTCTTATATCTTTTGTAATTGATTAGAAAACTCTCAAATTCCAAGCTTTTTGTATTACTGTATGTTGGACGAACAGTGAGTTACAATGTTCATTTTAAACATTACGTATTTCTAGCTGATATTTTCACACCATTTAAATCATTTTGTGCACAAAACTGGAAGAAACAGTTCACTTAAACCAACCTCTGGAAATAAATGATTTTATGAGCAATCACAAATGGCAGTAGAATTGAGGATAACATGCACATACATGAGTGAATAAAATTACGGCCAAAATTAACCAACATTTAGAGATGCTCACCAAAATGTCTGTCTTTGGTCTGCGGCTTCGCTTTAACCAATACTGCTGAATTTACAGGACATCACATTTCTTTGTTGTATGTCTTATGCGGAAACACGAGTGCTCTCAGGTCTGTAAAGTTTCCAAATTCTGATAATCCTACCCACTTTTATCTAATAGTGCTCCGGAACAATGATAATCCGTAGCAGTAATATATGGCGACCACACTGGCGAAGATTTATCCCATCAAGATTTAGACCTACCTGACATATGCGAGTGTTGCACCATCTAGATCTCGCATCTGCTGTCTAGTTTCTAAAGTTCGAGAATAACTTATGGAAGAAGAAGGAAAAAAAACCACTCATAAAGTTACTCGGGAGTACATAGCGAAGGATTACGTTTTCATTTTTGATACCCATCAAGATGTTTGCTGGAAACCGATGTTGTCGATTTGCATTTCAATTTATTTTATTCCAGGAATTGTTATTGTGAGAGTTCAACATATATTACCGGGTCAAATATGTTTATCTATTGCTAACACTTACTTGGTAAAGCAATTAGATAAGGCACATAATCCTACTGCATGAGTCACTAAACACATGGCAAATGATTAGGGTACATTCCATGTACCTAAAATGCAAAGTATTATTCAATGTGAGACATTTGTGGCTGCTTATTTTACACATTTAAGGATTTTTTTCTTTTGCTCCGTGTATTTGAAGTTTTCGATGAGGACCACCTCCTGCCCAACATACAATTAAATGTCATGAACAACACTTATTTTGCAGAGGTTCCGCGCCCCTCTCTGCCAATTGGCGAGAGGCTTATTCTGTGTTACATTACCACTTCCATAACCATGTAGTCAAAACTTGTGAAGTTTCCCATGGTGAAAATTAGATACGCTCAGAGGGTATCTTACATGACACCAGCTCGTTTGTTCTGGTACTTTCAAGCGTAGCTATAAACTGCAAGCAAGACCTTTTCCCCCTTCAGCTAAAAGGGGATGAATACAGTGCTCATGTCACAGATCAACGCTGACAAACGTACATGACTGCCTCGAGATTTATGCATTGCAGTCTTTGAGACGGACGTGTGAGAAAGCCGGAGAACTTGATGAAAGGGTGTCAGAGCGAATTTATTAGGTCCAACGTAAAGTAGCTAATCAAGTGCAAATCTACGCAGTTTTCCTCCCTGTTTTCACAGTATGATTTTAAATCTCTTGCAACGATTATTATTAAATAGTACGCCATATATATCTACCAAACTACTATTATTACTACTACTACTACTACTACTACTACTACTACTACTACTACTACTAATACTACTACTGCTGCTACTACTGCTGTTCTCCAGAGAACCTCTACCCTTCTAACTCTGTAGTCATCGAGACAAGTTTTCTCACATAATTCGAACTCCAGTACCCTCGCCCCTTTAACCCCATCCGCGGTCGCCTGTTGCACTCCCTGATATCCCTTTGCTGACACCGGTAACCTTGACCATGCAAGTACAATAGAGGTTACTGCTAAATTTTCACAAGTCAATACTTGTAATAGTAAAGGAAAATCTATATTCAGTGTTATTTCAAGAATTCCTTTAAATGTCTATAACTGCTTTATTTGTATATTATTATTATCAATATTGCAGTTTTATAGTAAGAAAATTAACGAGAAAAAAATGTATCAATATAAATTGTAAACCTGTATTACCTAATTATATTGTTTGATTTTAACTAATCAAACACTGTTCACTCTTCCCTTTTATTTCGGGCTGGGGATTTGCTATGGCGATATCAGTAGCCACCACAGACTATTTACATATATTGTGTATATTTGCATATAAAAGTGTTTCATTAGTTTATAATTTTATATATAAGCTGTATATTCAGAGTGAACTATTTAAACTTGAGACAGTACAACATCTCCGAAACTAAGCGCTGTAGAAAGAAACGTCTTGAATAAAAGTCGCTTGATATTAAGGGAGAAACTAAATGCCATTAGACATCTTTTATTAGCAGGACGTTGTGATGGCCATTTTAAGGTCAATTCACTATTTTTAATGGGAACCTACCCTTTAGTTTGTTTTCTCACCCCTCATAAAAAACTAAACAACATTTGTATAAAGCATTTGCAATTGTTCTTACAGAAACGTAAATAACAACGAAAATACTAAATGGCCGTGTACGAAGAGCGCGATCATCCGTGTACCATCAGTGGATGGCTATTTGAGGGTCAGGTTACTTATCGTAATTGGGACCCAACATTCTTATTTGGTTTCTTTACTTCTCAATACAAAATAAACAGGTTTTTTATAAACCATTTTCTTCACAGTACATGGATCTTTCACTATGATACCGAAATTAAGGTTTGCCAGAAGTAAAGAATCATGATAGATGTCAAAGGAATGTTGGTTCTTTGTTACGACAATGGCAAGGCCAGTTGAGTTGGGGGAAAGTGTTGTAACAAAGGCAATATAAGAAGCAGTGTCTTTAGCCCACTTGACGTGTATGAATAGGGAATTCTTTGGATCATTTACAATAGCGACAAAACAGTCACAAAGGGATTTTGGTTGAAAAGGAGCTTCCTGAGAGTGAAAGTTAGATATACACACACGCGCAGCTGTGGTGAGGCAGAAGGGTCTTCGGCGTCAGGCCGATGAGAAGAGTCTTCGGCGTGAAGCCGATCAGAAGGGTCTTCGGCGTGAGGCCGATTAGAGCGGTCCGAGGCGTGAAGCCTATTAGGGCGGTCAACCTGTTCTGTGTTTGATAATTGTCGGTTCGTATATATATATGAGGAACGAATAAATTCATCGAGTAATAAACATTCTGCATTCAGTAACTCTAAACCGAGATTGGTAACCCTTGGTCGGCAAATTTCATTTCGAAGTTTGAAAAGAAGAAGCAGTAAATAAATAAGTTGGAAACGGGCATTCCAGTGTTATTAAAATCTCCTTCTCACACTTCCACGCATACTCTGAGAGAAACCTCATTGCTCGCCAATCATATTTGTCATCGTTCGCCAATCTTATAGTTACAACTAGATAATTAAACATTGATGAAACGTAGCTACCAGAGTATCACAACGTACCTTGGGGTAACGAATGTGCAAAATGATGCCTTTCTACCTCGATATATTTTCCAATTCTGTGAATGAACGATTGATGTGTCCATAAAAGTTTGTTTTCTTCAATATTGGCACAAACAGTTCGTATGTGCACCTTCATGTTGTTAGGTGTGTTGGTGTTTCACAATACACCTTATCCTTGAGGTAACCCCATAAGAAAAAGCCTGGTGATGTAAGATCAGGAGATCGAGCTGGCCGATTTATGGGACCTGCGCGTCCTTTCCACCGATCATGGTAATTGTTATTTAAAACCTCTCTAGCAGTATGTGCAGTGTGCGGGGCATCCATCATGCTTGTACCACATTTGTGACCTGCAAGTACACTAATGATGGATACAAGAAAACTGTCCTACCGTGGAAAGTAAAGAAAAAGGTTGCAGTGTGTCATTCTGTGTTGAATGGAGCACCCGTTCAGAATTTTCATCGTTATTTACGTTTCTGTAAGAACAATTGCAAAATGGTTTATACAAAAGTTGTTTAGTTTCTTATGAGGAGTGAGAAAACAAAATAAAAAAGGTGGATTCCCATTTAAAGATATTGAATTGACCCTACACGCATCACAACGTCCTTCAAATAAAAGACGATAATGGCATTTACTTTCCCCCATAATATCAAGTGACTTTTATTCACGACATTTCTTTCTACAGCGCTTAGTTTCGGAGATATTATACTGTCTCATGTTAAATGGTTCCCCTGTGTATGTGTGAGTACCTCATAATTTTTTAATTTATGGACGCTCTTTGACTGTCTTGGTTATCAGCGTAACATCCTTTATCGGACGTGAAAGACTACTTAATTTTTCTAAGAATCCTCTCTATTACACATGAAGTTCTTTTATTGCCGCGAAGCTACGACACCGGTTTCCCTCCATTCCCTCCATTTTAGGATTTTTAAACCCCGAAATAAAAATCTATTGCCCTCCGTCGGGTTTCAACCCCTCGACCTCGAAAACCAGAGGGTTAAATGTTACCCCTAGACTACGGAGGATGACACACCTTATACTGGTTGCACATTTGAAGCACGTAATAAACTTTCAAACTTATTTAAATAGTAACGAAAATAATGGGACCTGATATTTGATGTAAGGTAACCTGAAACACTAATATTATTGGAGATTAATTGTTCTTTCACACTGGCCGTGTGTAGGCTAAAGTATGGAAATATAGAGTCAGACTGAAAAATCCAATGCCATAGCCGGGATTTGAACCACGGATCTTCTGGTTGCCGTCCAGCCACTCTAACCCTTGAGCTACTATGACCAACGTGCCAAAATGACATTAAATTCTCCAAATGGCTCGTGTTTTTTTGCGGTAAATCACTTAGGAGTTCTCATAAACACATGAGAAAACTACCTTAATGGCGACTTACAACATGTAAGTACTTTAAGGCCCGGGCTTTATAGTTAACCACTATTAGGTCAATTAATGGAAATTAATTGTTCTTTCACACTGGCCGTGTAGGCTAAAGTAAGGAAAGATAGAGTCAGACTGAAAAATTCAATGCCATATCAATATAGTTTACACATAAGTTGCTAATGAATATCTCTACTAGAAATTTATTCTTCTCCTCGAGAATAGGTTCTACACTCTTTAAGACACTTTTGGCCTACAGTACGAGGTATAACAATCTTTTCCTGAACTATTCTAGGTGGTAACATTTTTATTGGGTTTGATTTCTTAGTATTTCTTTCATTTTATATAGTGTGGATTTGTCATGTTTCATGCTGTGTGCTTTTCTCGTGCACGGTATTTAACCATTTTCCTCATACCACGGCCGTCCAAGAATTTTTTTTTTTTTTAAAAATCAACATAAACCTTATACTTTTGCGTCTACAAAACAGGGACTCCATCTGCCTAATTGTTTTTCCGTACAGTTTCCTAGTAACTCTGAAAATCAATCATTACCTTCGCAATTTTTAATATGTTCCTCAATGTCGGAACTTCTTTCTGCAATACAGGAAGTTCATCTACTTCTCTTCTTACAATGCAGCATGTCAACAACAGGTATTAATCCTGAAAAGACGAATGTCAAGTTACTCTAAGCTCTATGGACTCTGAATTCATTTGAGCATCATTTCACCAATTACATTCATCGTCCAATATGACATAGCGCTGGAGGACGTAAATTAAAAATGAAAAAATAAATACCTATAACAGGAATTAAGCGCTTTTCGTGGCCCTTAGGCAACCATTTGACCATTCTGTTGCACTCAGTGCTTTCCACCCGGGTCTTTAATATTCGCGTTGAAAAGTATCAGGAATTTAAAATTAATTACTATAGGTCTAAAATTGTCAAATGAAATGCATCATAAACATTTTTCAAGTCTCACATGCCATCATTTCTGCTTCTTTTCATTAGCTGATGTACAGAGATCCGGCTATAGTCCAGAACTTTGTTGTCAAAACAGAATTTGCACTTCTTAATCACATTTTTTCTCCACTTATTGCGGCAGTATTCACGGTGAATTTGGCAAACTGCATGAGAAATTTAAAATGGGGAGGCTGGCGGCTGTCTCTCTCTCTCCCTCTCTCTCTTTTTCTTTCTTCAATATGAGTGAGAGAGGAGAGGGAAGCAATATAAGAAAGCAAATTAATTTCTGAACTAGAAGAGGAGCTTCGATTTCATTTGCCTTGTATTTGAAAGTACAGATCCGTTGGACAAATGACAGAAGTTTTTGTCGTCTTCTTTAAGCAAACCATTGTCCTTAAGGAAGATATTCAAGCCCTTCGATATTGTATTATAAATTCCAATTGGTAGCAGCAAGTTTCTGTGACCACTCCTGTAACTGCTTTAGGTTTCGTTGGGTTCTTTAGCCTTTTTGTTGTCCTATATATTTTAGCGTCTATATTATTGATTTGCAAGTCATCTTTTCTTTAAATCTGTATGATGTTGGTCTTGATAACTAATGAAAAGAGACAGATTAGACGTTTACATAAAATCCCATCCTTTTCTATGAAGTGTTTTAAAATTTAGAGTAAACGCTTGACCTTAACAGCATCTGCTTCTTCTGAAGACTCGCTTTCTTCTAAAGTTTATTGGTATCAAAATGTTGCTTCATAATCTATTTATTAATTGTATAAACTTTATAATTTATTTCACTAAGTACACTTATTCCACTACTTCTTTTACTTTGAATCCATTTGATCTATTAATATTAGTATTATTTTTATTATCTTTAATTTTTCAAGAGCTGGTTTATTTACGGCGCCTATTACAATATTTTAGTTGACATCAGCAAGTTTATAGATAAATATATCTAAAGTCGGTACGTAGTACAGTCTACAGATTTCTTTTGTTTCCTAAACTGCATGCTAAAGCTAAACTTCTTCCTTTGTTTTTATCGAATATTTCAATAAAATTCCTCATACCATTTGAATGCATAGTTATTTCTCCCAATCTCCTTTAATCCAGGTATTTCTTATACCAATTGGATACTTTCACATTCTTCTTCTATGTTATGAGTAATGTGTTGCTTTTTTCAAGTAAAGTTTTCAACTAACGTTAACAGCTTTGTTTTATCTTTATATATTAATTTTACTTTATAAGCTCTTCAGAGTTAAACTGTTTGGTTTTCTATCTATTTTGCCATTTTATTCTTACATTCATTTTAATAATTAAAAGATATTCACACGTATATCGTTCTCTGAACACGCTTGTGTCATTAACTACCTTACCTTCTGCTTACTGTTACATAATCTGTTACAGAATACGAAACTATATTTATATTCTTGATTGTCCCTTAAATAAGCTTTAATGATCTCATTAATATCACAAAGATAAGTAATTACCAATATAGTTAGGGACATGTGTGCTATTGTTCCCTGTTTGTGCTGGCGTGCACAAATGGAGTAAATTGTAACCGTTGCTCGAATTTGTTCCCACATTTTCATTTTGAGCACAAATGAAGTAACTAGTTATCATTTTAGATAGGTGCAATATTCGCCGTTTTCCGTGACTGTGATACTGGGGAAAAATGTAACATATTACCACCGTTCGCTGATGTTCTCAACTGTAATATGGTCACAACTTGTTATCTTTGTTGCTTTCTAATTGTGATATTGGACACAAAATGGTGTAACATGTTACCGCTGTCCGCCATTAATTCCTAACTGTGATTTTGGAAACAAATGGATTAATTGATTTTCACTGTTCGCCGCTGTTTCAGAACTGTGATGTAGAGCACAAATGGAGCAACTTGTTTCCACTGTTCACCATCTTTATCTGACAGTAATACTGAAAAAAAAAAAAAAAAGGACTATTCGCTGTTGGTCACCATATGGGGTGAAGGGCATAAATAGAGCGTGTATATTGTTTCAATTCTCTACTGTTGTTCCCAACTGTAATATAGGGCGCAAACAGAATATATTATTACAATTTTTGGTACCTATTTTCTAATGTTTCATTTTGCCAAGGTGAAGCAGCCTGTATCATCTTTCCCCCGTTTCCAGAACTCCGATATCGAGAGTTAATTGACAATATTTTGGACATATTTCCTGTGATATTGGCCACGTAAGTATTTCCCTTTTCTTGCTGCAATATCAAATACTAATGTATTAACTTATGAAAATTCTTACCGCTGTTTACTCTATATGGCAGATATAAATACCGTAACTTATGCACATGCTTGCTTTTTTTCCTGGTTGTGATATCGTGGCTTAGTGCAATGCCTCATGGACACGTTTGTCCTTGTATTATAGCTGTGATATTGGACACTATGGACATATTAGCCGTAATTTTATCGTCTGTAATATTTGGCACTAATTGATAACTTATGGGTATGTCAGTGGCTGCATTCGGGCTGCGATACTGGACACTAATGAAATAACTTATGGATATTTTCGTCCCTGTTTTCTGGCTATGATCGGATATTAATGAAGTAAATTAATGGCATGTTTTCCATTGTCGTCGCAATACTGTAGTATTGGGTATAAATTTAGCTACTTACGCATATGCTTGTATTTGTTTTATGAATGTGATATTCGATACCAATGGAACGTCTTGGGCACATTTGCTGATTATTTCTGGCTATGGAATTCAGATAATACTAACATTAATCTAAGGGACTAAGTTATACACCGGTTTACTGCTGCTTTCTTGCTGTAAAATTTGACACTAATGGACTAATTTATGTGCATGTTTCCTGTTGTTTTCTGTGAAATTTGACACTTTGCAGATGCCTAGCTTTATTTTTTGGCTGTGGAATTGGTCACTAACTTATTAAAATGTTTCCAATTGTTCAGCTGCTGAGAACTCGAGCACTAATGAATTAAGTTGTACAATTTTTCCGCTGCGTTCTCTGCGAGAAATCTGGCACAAGTGAAGTAAATTATGCGTATATTTACCGTTGTATTTTATCTATGAAGTTTCCCACCGGGGCAGTAATTTGCACACCTTTGTCGTTTTTAGTTGCTGTGAAATTGGGCACTAATGAATTAACTTGTGGACACTTTTGTTGTTGTTTACCTTCTGTGAGACCGGAAACAGTTTGAGTAATTTATGCATACTGTCGTGTTGTTGTGATAACGGTGATAAATGCAGTAATTTATGAACAGATTATCAGTTGTTTTCTGGTTGATATATAGGGCATTTACTGTTTAATTTGTGAATATTATGGCTGTTGCTTTTTAGGTATAGTATTGACCATTATGGAGTACACATGTTTACTCCGTTTTCAGGCTGTAATGTTGGGCAACAATGAAATTGCTAATGGATATATTTGATGTTTTTTTCTGGCCTTGAAGTTGGTTCCTTATAGAATAGCGTATACACTTGATAGCCATTGCTTCCTTTCTTTGAACTCGTAGACAAATGGGATGACATATTTGGGATTGCCTCTTTATATTAAATGGTGCAAAAGTGAAGTATGTTACGCACATGCC
This sequence comes from Mantis religiosa, assembly GCA_030765055.1. Classification (NCBI taxonomy): domain Eukaryota; kingdom Metazoa; phylum Arthropoda; class Insecta; order Mantodea; family Mantidae; genus Mantis; species Mantis religiosa. The sequence continues at coordinate 63,459,214 of CM060948.1, forward strand.
TCCCTTTATTTTCTTACTGTGCTAATAAGAATAAACGTAGTAACATACTTGTCATTGTTTTCAGGCCCTAATGTCCCACACTATTGGAACACACTATGTTCGTATTTGCTGTTATTTTGTCGGTGTGAAATCCGTCTCTATTGGTGTGGCTTGTGTAAACGTTCGCCATTGTTTACCTGTTGAAATCAATTACAAATGGATTAAGTTGTGTATACATATTTGCAGATGTTTTCTGGCTGTTTTATCGAACGCCAATGTACAAGTTCAGCCGTTGTGTTCTGGCTGAGATGTCGAGCACTAATGAAAGAGCATATGGGTATATGCCTGCCTGAAACATAGAACATTGTTTCCTGACTTGCAATGCTTGGGTACAAATAGAAAAATATATCCATATGGCTGCCTTTATATTTTAGCTATAACATTGGTCACTGATCAAGTAACATATACACGGTGTTCATTTTTACTCCTTATTTCCCGCCCTACGATTGAGCAAGAATGGCGCCATAGTTGACTGGTGAGTCGATCTTGAAATTGAATCGTTTATTTCAGAAACCACCTAAGGGACAAAATATAAAATATATGACTTTGGTGGTACTGTGCAATTTAAAGGTAAACAGATCTTTTAGTGTAGAAATAACCTATGTTTCATATCAGCAATGTTATTTTCAGCCTTGAAAATAATCCGTTATTTCAGAAAGAACCCAAGCGCCGTCGCTTAGGTTTTTTCTGCGGTAAATTTCACTCGTGACTGTTGACAGCCTTGATGACATCTTGTGTTTTGTGACTCGCTGTGACAATAACTCACAACAACCCTGTACGTGGCCACTCATTTTCCCCTGTGACAGAGATTTTGGAAGCATAAAGCATCTCTTGACAAAGATGGACAGGATTTATACTCCTGATGAATATGCAGAGCTCAGGCTAAAAGCTAGTAAGTTTGACCAATTACTGTATATCACCTTTCATCAGACGATGTTCAAAAAGTGGTGGCCCAAATTATATAAGAAAGTGAAACATTCGGACGAAACATCAGGCAGGAAAGTACCCAAAGAAATTAAGCAGCCAAGTGCAAGCAGTTTCTCTATAACAAGGATACTCCGGGAAAAATGGTAGCAAGTGAATTCATTGGAAGAATAACAAAACTGCCAGCCCTCCGGAACTACCAACAGAGAAAGCTTATCCTTTGGGGAAGGTATGTTTGCTTTTATTTTACCAAAGTTATTTTAAAGATTTATATTTTACTTTTTGCTAAACATTTTTGTAGACTATAACCAATTTTAAAATGTATCGGGTTTTACACAATGAGATTTTTGGTTTTAGGTCCCAATCACAAAAAAAAGATAGACAGTATAAAAAAAGTTGATGGAATATATTGTTGGATATGGAGCCTTCTGTGAAACTTATCATCCAATGGCCAACAGCTGACGAGGAATTGCCAGAAGACTTGCCAGAAGCTGAATAAGTGAATAAGGCCAGGTCTTTGTATATAGACATACTGTAGCGTTTAGTCTACTTGTATTTTTTGATTTAGGCCTAATAAAAACACACTTTTTATACTTAAGTGTGTCTTGTTACTTACCTTTTATACCAAAACAGGTAAAAAATAATGGTTTGACTTAATTTCAATAATAATTTTTAAAAAAATCACTTTGGATACACTCATTTATTGCAGAAACCACCTAAGTGCAATTTTCTCAAAAATTTATGACTCAAAAACTTAAAGGAAAAAATAAAATAAAAATAGAATATTTCAATAGCATGTTTATGATTTGATAAAAGAATATTTGAAGGAGACTAGACCTATACTTAAGCTGCAAAACAGGGTTTTTTTTTTTTTTTTTTTTTTTTTCTTTAGTTTTCCGAAAGTTGAAAAATGCGCACTTAGGTGGTTTCTGAAATAAACGATTCAATTATAGTGCCCTCTACGGAGAAGAAGCGGTAATTTTTGCGAAACAGTAAGCAAATTGCAGCGCTCTGAGTGTGCTTGCGCTGGTAAGCTTCCCCTGGATATGAACACAAAGTACCGTGTCTTCATGGTTGAATGCTACTTTCGTACCGGCATTAAAATTGGTGCGACATATAAATATAATTTAAACCGCTGCACAGAGGAGTTTATGCAATGCTGTCCGACATTCAGGCAAATCCCTCGGAGCGTAATGTTGTCAAAAGTGTCCAGGTACTATCAAATTGATATACTTTTGTTTGCAACAAAAACGTCTTGCTTAATTAAAATGTCTATTAATGTTGCTATCCTTATGTCTTTAAAACCCAATAGGTGCATCAAACATTTCCAAGATACAGGATAGTTTCTCGCAAAAGGAGAGACATTGAATGCTATAAAGTGACTGGTTCTAATCTAGAAGCAATAAATAATGTTATGACAGAAAAGCCTCAAGCATACCTTCGCGCAATGCAGACCGTGTTTAAGGGGAAGGGAGAACGGAAATATAAGAAAATGGACACATAAGACAATGTACTAGAGATATTTCCTTGTTTAGACCTGGATAAAAGCTTTGTACATATTGTAGCACTAATTTATTTTTCATTCCTAGAACATGTTCTGCTAATTTTCTGGTTTGTAATGAAGTTACACTGAGGGAAACTAAGAGTGATAGAAAAGAATTGAGATCAAATTGAAATATTTCTAGTTTATGTGACAGGTTTACAATATGCATACATGTCTACTATAACAGAAAAACAGATTTTCATTGTGAAATAAGTTTTCATTGAATTACCATTTCGTATATTATTTATGATATACTTTTATGGCTGCATAATTAGCTTTGCATTGCATTGCAGTATACTTATAGTGTTTTAAAAACGGTTATCGTATCCACGCACCAGGCGAAATTCCGCAACTTTATATTATGCTGGCAGACCCACCTCTCAAATAGTATATTTACCTGCCGGTAGAGGGAGGCCTCAAAGCTGCTGTCAGCACATCAAATACTATCGCAAGTCGCTAGGGAAATCGTATATAAACTCGCTCCATCGGCCTTGCTATTGATGACATTAAAATTTGCATGGTAAAATTACAGATAAAAATGAACACCGTGTATATGTATGTACATATTTATTGCTGTCTTCTTCCTAGATATAGTGTACAAATGAATAACCTACACATATGTTTGTCGCTGTTGTCTGATTACGATATCGAACACTAATGGAATACCTTATGGAAATCTTAATCCGGGATGTGATATTGACCTTTATTGGAGACCAGTTAGCCACTGCTAATATCTGTGATATTAGACATGAGTGAAGTAACTTATGCATAGACATGCTTGCGTTGCTGTTTTGGTGTAACATAGTGTTTTATCGGAATAAATTGTGAATTTATGTATCGCTGTTATTCGGCTGCCAAATTAGACATGAATGAAATAAATATGCATATACTTGGATTGTTGTCTGATGTGATACAAGATTTTATTGAGGTAACTTACGCCAATGATAGTCGTTATCTAGCTGGGATATTAGACATGAATGAAGTAGTTTAGGTATATGCTTGCGTAGTATTCTTGCTGTCATATAATGTACAATGGACTAGCTCATGCACATACTGGCATTTGTTATCTGGTTGCCATATTGGACGCTAATGGAATACCTTTACGGAGTATTTCTGTCCTAATACATTCCTAATCAATGGAATATCTGTCAACCGCTGATTTCCGGCAGCGATATCAGGCACTAATGAAGTAACTTATGGCGATGTTAGCCTCTGTTTTCTTGTTGTGATAGGGAGCTCAATGAGATCAATCTGTGCGTATTCTTGCCTTTGCCTTCAGGTTATGATTAGATCACTAGTGAAATACTTTGCGTACATAAGAGGGGGTCTGAACAAATTCTGACCTTAACATGAAGATGGCAGCACTCGTAAATAAAAGCCAGTGAATTTCGCTGTCCATCTGTTGACAGTTACTCACCAAATTTTCAGCCATTTTGGACACTCAGTTGTTATGTAACAGTCGTTTGAGTGAGTTGATGTGAGTGTTTTTATGAAAATGGACAAAATCGAGTATCGAGCTGTCATTAAATATTTGGTTTTGAAAGGCAATACACCTACGCAAATCAAAGATGAGTTAGATTCTGTGTATGGGGGACTCTGCACCATCATTTACCACAGTGAAATTTTGGGCAGTTAAATTTAAACGTGGCCGTTAGAGCTTGGGAGACGATGAACGTGCGGTACGTCCAAAAACTGCAACTTCCGGCAAAAACATGTCCAATGTTCACCAAATGGTGCTAGACGACCGCCGAATTAAAATGGCAGAGATAACAGGGGTATGAACATCTCAAAAGAATGTGTTGGTCACATATTAAATCAACATTTCGACATGAGAAAGCTGTCTGCGCGTTGGGTGCCGCGTTTGCTCACGTTAGACAAAAACGTGTTCGAATGAACATTTCAAAGCTCTGTTGGTACAGTTTAGGCAGCTGATTAATTACTGTAGATGAAACTTGGATACACCATTATATGCCCGAAACAAAAATACAGTCCAAACAAGGGACTGCAAAGGGGGAACCGGCTCCAAAAAAAAGTGTTTTTTTTTTCTGCTGGGAAAGTGATGGCGACTGTTTTTTGGTATAGTCATGGAGTTACTTCAATCGATTATCTTCACAAATGAAAAACTATTACAGGAGTATACTATGCATCATTACTTGACAAGCTGAAGGCAGAACTTGCGGAAAAACGACCACATTGACAGAAAAAGATGAACCTGTTTCACCAAGACAACGCACCGTCTCACACCTCAGCGGTTGAAATTGCAAAAATCCATGAATTACGGTTTGAACTGCTTGACCATCCACTTTACTCACCAGATCTAGGTCCAAGCGACATCCTTTTGTTCCCTCATCTAAACATTGCGCTCGGAGGATAGAGATTTTCGTCAAATGAAGAGGCAATCACCTTCGTGAGCAATTACTTTGCAGATAAAAACGCCGAGTAATATTTGGACGGGTTACAGAGATGGGAGCGTCGCTGGGAGAAGTGTGTAGAGTTACAAGGAGACTATGTTGGAAAAAAAAATATTGTAAAAATGGTCTAGTATCTTTATTAGGTCAGAAACTTTTCAGACCACCCTCGTATTTGCGTTGTTCTTTGGGTGACAAATCGGTCACTGATTTAGGTAATGGCTTCTTCAGAGTTTTGAGGTAATCTCCTTCCTGTGAAATCTAACTTACCGAAAGTTTACCTGGCTTTCTCTCTGTGAAACTGGGCACAAATAGAATGACTCATGCACTTTCAGCATTGGTTTTGATGTTGTGATATTGGGATAGAATGAAGTAGCTTGTGGTCATGTTTACCGTTGTTTTGTTATTGTAATCTTGAACAATAACGGAGTATTGTTTTAGTTAATTGATGGAAATTAATCATTTCTTCATACTAGCCGAATATAGGCTAAGGTCTTTGATAGATAGAGTCAACATGAAAAATTCAATGCCATGGCCGGGATTTGAGCCACGGATCTCCTGGTTTCAGTCCAGTCGCTCTAACCCATTGAGCTACCATGGCCAACGTGCCGTCCTGACATTAAATTCTCCATTTGACTCATATATTCCCCCGTAGACCACTAGGATTTCTTGCATCTGAGATACACCGTTTGTGGCGACTTACTATCGTAAGTACTTGAGTCCCAGGCTTCAGCATTTAAATCTTATTATTTTAGTTAATTGATGGAAATTAATCATTTCTTCACACTAGCCGAATATAGGCTAAGGTCTTTGATAGATGAGTAATGAAGCCTGGAACTCAAGTACTTACGATAGTAAGTCGCCACAAACGGTGTATCTCGGATGCGAGAGCCCCTTGTGGTTTACCAGGGAAATATATGAGTCAATTAATGTCAGGACGGCACGTTGGCCATGGTAGCTCAATGGGTTAGAGCGACTGGACGGAAACCAGGAGATCCATGGTTCAAATCCCGGCCATGACATTGAATTTTTCATTTTGACTCTATCAATGACGAAGTAGCTTGTGCATATCTTTGTCATTATTTCTGTCTAGGATCTCGAGCACAAATTAAGTTTGTTATAGCGTCTTGTGAAAGTGAATTATTGGAATTAGCAAACTTCTTTTCAGTTGGCAAGGCTTTCGTGTTAAGTATGAGAGGAAATTTATGCCAAAAATTTGATGCTTAAGATGAATATTTCATCTGTCGTGATAACAAAGCAATTATTTCAAAACACTACTTATTCAGAACTAATAATATTAGGTCCATCGTCCGCCTCGGTAGCGTAGATGGTAGCATGTCTGCCTCACGTTCAAGAGGTCCCGAGTTCGAATATCGGTCAGGGTGAGTTACCTGGATAATGTTTTTCCGGTGTTTTCCCTTATCCTAAACGACAAATGTAAGGTAACTCTAAGCTCAATGGGCCCTGGGGCTCATTTGAGCATCATTTCACCCATTCCATTCAGCGACCGACATGACAACGTTGGAGGACGTAAATTACAACAGCAAAAGGTAGGTCCTTCAAATAACTGGTGTGGCTCATTATTACTTGCTGACCGACAAATGGATAGAACGTTTGAACACACTAATACTTGTAGTTTGTTTCTACGTCAAAATTTCACTGTATTAAACTAAATTTTCTGAGTAATGTATGTATCCCCTACACCACTGAAAAATAATTTATTGGTAGAGGAGCCAAAATAACTAGTAAAGCAGTGAATTAAGACTAGTCAACCAAGATTTGAGTATTTTTTGTTTAGTATCTGCCGGATACGGGTACTAGCATGAGATCTCAAATCAGGCTAGAAACATTCAGTGACATGACCGGGAACCCTGATCAAAACATGCATGTCTGATTCCGCATTACTATTAGTGCCTTCCCACAGTTAGTGTGACAGATTATCTCACGAAACACTAATTAACGTAGGAGTAGTTTGTTACAAACTCGAGAATGTGAGGCGCGTGTAAATTTGCCAGTCGCGTTTTAGATATGACACTACTATATTACATATCGCCTTCAGAGTTTACAGGAATACTTTAATTAGATGAGAAGATTTAATGCGAGTACGGGCAACTTGCCATCATAACCAAAACAGTAAGAGTGTCAAGGAGAGTCGAGGATATGTGGTTGCACATGCGGTTGCGGCGTTAAATGTCTCAAAATTGATTCCAACTGGGTTTTTTTGTTGTTACTTTTATGAATAAGAATACCTTTCTATGTGTGTTTGTCTCGTTGTATTAGTAATAACTTTCAGAATGTCATAGCTGCCTTGAATATAGTCATCTGACGGCTAGAAATAAGCTAATAAGGCTCATCAATGGCGTTTTTCGCTGTCTGTTCCCAATGGCAGTCAACAGTCCTCTGTTGCAGCTCGGTCTCGACAGTTTTCATTGCTATATTCATACAGATCCGGCTTGAAGTAACCAAAAGTCCAGTGATAGACTATTTTACTGTTATTTACTCAAAATGGCTGTTCAATAAAGAATGATCATAATTTTTTACGGTCATAATTTTTTCGCAATAAAATTCAATCTTATTATATTCTGTTAGCTTAATGTGAAACAAAAATGCCGTAGTAGTTTCATTGTTGGCACTCCTGGTTCCTGCCTGTGAAAACCAGGCAAGTTTAGACATATTCAGTATCGCCTACCGCTGCAATGGAGGTAACATGCAGTTAAAGTTGATGTTAGAGGAAGAACCGGCGTTTCTTTCAAACGTAATCACTGCTGATGTAACTTGGCTACATCATTTTGAGCCTGAGGGCAAACAGCAAAGCTCAGTGTGAAAATCTCCTTCATCACCAACCCCCCCAAAAGCAAAAGTGGTTGCTTCTGCTGGGAAAGTTATGGTCATCTCAATCTTTTATACTCATGGTACAACATGTTGTACCTGCACACACATCAGTAACTGAACAATACTACAGGGATGTCCTGAAAACATTGCAAGTCCATATCAGGCGCAAAAGACCACATTTCCATGAAGCAGGCTGGATGCTGCACCACGATAATGCGCGGCTGCACATTGCCAATGTTGTTGCTGAATATCTTGCAAAAATCAATGTGAAGTGCATTCCTCACCCTTCCTGTAGTCCGGATTTAGCCCCATGTGACATGTTTCTATTCCCTAACTTGAAGAAACGCCTTCATGAGAGGCATTATCTATCATCAGAAGCAGTGGTGAAGGCTGCGGAGGCCATTTTAAAGGATCTCTCAAAAAATGGTTTCCAGCATGTCTTAGAAGACTGGCAGAAACGCTCAGATAAGTGCATCGCATTCAGGGGAGACTATTTTGAGAAGGACCATAAAAATTATGAGGATGAGTAAAGGTACGTTGACAAAATAAATTGTGCTCATTCTTTATTGAACAGCCCTCGTATTAATTTTCACTTTAAATTGCAGTTATTAACAACTAAGGTGTATGCTAACTGGTAACATCTGACCAATGTGTTTTCTGTCATGAGTCATGAAATCTCCATTCCATGTACACCTCTGCTGTGAAAATATTACCTTCAGTGGTGAAAGGTAGTATTACATATATATTACGGGCCCCTCAACCGGGGTAAAGCACCAGATGTAGGGTATTCGGCCCTTTGTAATTCTACCGTGGGAGGGAGGAAAGACCCGAAGGTGACTAGATCCGGCTGATGACGGACGCATTGCACATACAGTTCTCTAACGTTTCCAGTTCGAAGGCATCCGACAGCGTCTGAAGCCACCCACAAGCCCCTATTGTCAATATACCGTGTGTATCTATTCTGGTGGGATACACACCAAGACAAGGTGTGACTGGGCAATTTCTAGCGAAGAAACCTTTACAGAACGCAAATCCACTGTCCAGTTGCAGCTATCGAACACCGCCTCCTGTCTTACAACCCTAAAACATGTGAACGAAGGGTGCAGAAAACGAGGGACAGGATTGTCGTAGTAGAAGATGAACAACACCAGCATTCGCTAACACTCTGGAGAAACTATGAAAAACCCATGGGTCAGAGTGGGCTATCACACGAGATCGAAATCGGTACTTTCCGAATGTCAGTCTTACACATAACCGTGGTCATCTCAATCAATACCCTTGTTGGCGTTTTGCATACTACGTGGCCAGTACCAAAAGATATCATACATAATTAGTCAATTACTTGCCAGAAATTTAATATCCTGAGGTACAAATGAAAGAATTGGTTTCACGATTAAAAGGAAAGTAACTCCAGGAAGATCGCCCTATTTTTTAATTATATCTGCTGTTCCAGTTTATTCACAAACAGACTTCTATGTCTCCTGTGTTACGTACTGAGTATATAACAAACTATCAGAAGCTGATCATTCAAAGTGAATATTAAAATTCAGTATTGCTGCATAATTAAAACATAGCAACTACTGACTCTTTAAGTGTTTCGTACAAAATTGAATTATCGTCATATTTATGGCTGATATGTGTTGAATCGAAAGAATTTAAAAACAAAGCTGAGAAGTGAGTTTGGGTCCCTTAATACTTTTATGGATGATCTCGAAGTAAGCCCATCCCATGTACCTTCGTCCATATACTCGAGCCGTATCTTTAATCATGATGGTGATGATGAATGATGTAACGTATTTCTTAGGTAGTGGGTAACAACCACGACTTACCCGAGGCGACACTGGATGGTTTATCATTGTCCTCCACAAAATGGGGTTGGAGTAATTGTATTGATCCAAGAACAGCTATTCCAGAAGTGAAGATTACAACAGTTAGTTTCCCGCAAAGTGGGATTGGTTGAAGATGATTTGTAGATTCTCACCTTTGGTTTGGCGATCTGGCAGAGATCTCGTAGTTTCCACGGCAGCTCTGGAGCAATGAGTCTTACCTCAGGGCGCAGTTTCGGAGCTTAAGGGGTTGATACTGCAACTACTGCAGAATAAATAGCAATTCTTCTCTTTTAAATATTGTGGGATTTATTCCAGCGAAACTATTTTAAATCTTGATTAAATTTTAAAGGATGCAAATGATATCCTTTAACAAACAATGGTTGTTGCATCGATGAACCGTATCACTTCTGCACACGCCACTAGTGGAACACAATTGCATTTACATAAAACACTTTCTGCAAAATCGCGGAGCGACACAGATAACACGTCTTACTCTTAAGAAGTCGCTTGAATAAGGACGTTAATCTTTGATCGATTCTCTCCTCCTTCTTTTTTACTTTGCTATAGCTACCAATAAATTTATATTTTATTGGTCCATGTCACCATATCACGTAATAACATTCTTAAAACTGGCAATCCTGATAATTCTACATAACTTCTAACTTGCGTTGTATCATTCTGTGGCCTACCTAATTTCACATTTCTATTTTTGTGCAAATTACTCTTTGCTTAACAATTCAAAATACATTCTTAAAGACTTAAAAACATGAAATAACCATCACAATATCCTTCACCACAGTCGGAAACAGATCCTCAGTCCCATCTATGGATGCTGAACACCATGTCAATTATATAAATACCTATAGGATATACGGGCGCAAATGACCTCGCTCTCGACGGGGCCTAAAACACCACTCACTCACTTACTCCCCTTATAGGATATAGGTATGGAAATAATTATAATTTTTAAATTTATTTAATTAAAAGAACTTCTCCTGCATTTAAATGATTTACTGTTACCCTGCCTTCAAAGTTCCCTTAGTACTAAAGATTTTCCTAAAATCATCTTCAACTACTCATAATATTAATTACTCACCCTTTTAGTTGTATTTCAGAAGATGAAATACTTTGTTTCTTACCTCTCTGTAATCTTGTGCGAAACTTGAGTATTGATAAGAGCAAAGGAAGTGGTAAACAGCAATTAATAATGCTCCGCCTCCTTCCAGAGGGGCATGGAGTAGTGATTAAGGCACCAAAGTTAAATCTCATTTGTTCCCTTGACAGAGCCAGCGAAAATTAATGATGATAGTGTGTAGGGATGGATCGGCGTTACAGACATAATGAATCAGAAACGACAGGAAATTGGCTCAATTTTTCATTAGTATGGGCGAATGATGAGTCAAGGGTGACAAGAACGTCCCGTCATTAGTAACCCTAGCGCCTCCCATTGTACTTATGCAGTCCTTGCGAATATAATAAAAGTGTTATATCGAAGGGTAGTCCCCAGCCACGCCTTATTGGACTCCGCCCACAGTTGCTTGCAACCCTCTAGATACACAGATTTCTTAGGGTGGTTAAGAACACAATTCAAAGTATTAACACTAACATATTGAGATAAAAAGTAAGCATTTTAGGCACCGTAACCGCCCAGCACAATTGACCGAAATTACAAATAAACGTAATATTTACCTTATTTGAGGCAAGGCTACACTGAAAATTCGCCGAAAATGTTGAAAATCATGGACTTTTTTGGCATTTTTTGTAGCTTAGTGTTTGTAGTAATAGATGGCATGGTATTTTTACCATTTGCACCATTTTAGGACATCACGTGACAATTTAAAGAGACCTTTAACAATTGTTAAAAGTAACAATCATTACTTTAAAGTTCATTCTCTGATAAACGTTTTTCCTAACACTTTTCAGTATATAAAATGCCTCACGTGTCAAAGTTTTTCATTTAACTTGCTGAAACTTACAGGATAGGTCCATAAGGTTCGTTTAAGTAAAATTAATGCTTTGTTTTAAACCTTTACCAGGTTTTTACGCCCTAACGTCTCATAATTTTGTTATATTTGGTTAGCTATGTACAGCATCTATAGTCAGTTCTTCAATACATAAAAATAGCTTTCCATAGGTTCAAATATAAATGACAACGATTTGTCAATAAAACAATTAGATACTACCTACAGAACTACATAAGCATTCTTAGAATAATTTGTCGTTTAGAAAATCTCCCACAGAATAAAATGATTTTGAGCATTCTCAAAAGCAGTACTGTCTAGAAGCAATTTAAAAAGCAATGATATTCCCTCTTTTCTCAAGATTATTAGGAAGTCCATTACATATTTCTGTAGTTTTATAAAACATTATGGAAACATTACTTGTGTAATAATACGAGTATAGAGATTAGCAATAACAGGAGATAGGCTTTTGCTCCAGTGATGACGCGTGTGCACAGGAAACATTACAAATATCGAACAGTGTGCAATAAACATATTGCATAAGAGAATGTATTTTGTGTAAGAGAAACATTACACGTAAATGCTCAGTAATAGGTAGAGTTTTTTTTTACACTGAAAATTGGTAATACTTTTTTTTTTCTTTTTCTTTCCATTTATACCCCTCCTTTAACTACAATGGTAATATTGGTGGCCGTTCTCCTTTGGAACTTATCGAAGGTGTTAACTCGTATTCGTTGGGTTTTAATCATTAGATGACAGACACATTCGCACTCTCATTCATACTTCCAGACTCTGGGGAAGATAAGGAATTATCTTGGTCGGAGAAAAATATTCACCCGCACCGCTGGGAATCGAATCCGGGACCCCTAGCATGGCAGGCAGGTGCTCCAGCGACTGAGCTACGGGACCAACCTTGGTAATTCTTGCTTATGCTCATTGACAAAATCTCTAATATATATTTTGTTCACAGCTCGACGTTATTCCACACTTTATTAGTATATTATCATCTAAATAATGAATAAATAAAAGTTAATTTACTTTTACAGCTGAAATCATTTATATTAAGAATTAAACATTTATATAATTCAACATGTATACGTTTTAAGTTATACCTATAATTAACCTAGGTAACAGAATATATACATTACCTTAAAATGTGTGACGTCACGACATAACAACATTAGGAGAACCAATAACGATTGGTAATGATTCCCTGTTGTTATACAGAAATGTGAAAGTTAACAGACTCAAGGACATCGGGCTCAAATAATTGTAAGGTATGAGATTGAAAATCATTAACAAATGTCTAATATAAAATCAAAATCTTCTGTGAAGAGTATAAACTACTTATCACTGTGAATATGGATATTCATCCAATAATAGCATTGTATTAATAATTTTTCTTGGTTAATGGTAACAGAGCCCGGAAGTTCATGTCCTAAAAATCTATCAAATATGCATGCAAATATATCTTTAAAGCCTAAAATAATGCCAAAAACATGTCCTATAAATTAATGATCCCTGAGAATAGAAAAAAAGTTAGCAACAAATTAATAAACTAACTCCATTCTTTAGTGGTTGAAGTGGATATGCCGCCGTGGCGACGTTCACTAATGAATTATTGCAGTTTAGATCCATCACTTTACACAAGTTTCCAACTAAAAACCTTCTTCTGTTGTCGAGCTAAACATTTTTGTATCGTGAAAAACTTCTCTCTACATCACAAGATGCGACTGGGGCATATTTAAATGATGCTAACTGCACCAACGACGAAGATGAGTCTCTTGGCGTGGTAGATGGGTTTCCTTTATGAGTCTAGAATATTTCACATCTGTTTATAATCAGGATTCTATGAAACTCGATTGTTCACTTTCTCTTTCAATTTCTGATTATACACTACTTGCATGGTATTTCTTAAAAAATACAAGGTGATTCATTTAAGTGCGTCCCTACAGTTTCCAGTGATTTGATGGATGTTGGAAGTAAGAAAAACGGGCAGATAAGAAAACAAGATCATCTTCTAATCCACTGCCTGACAAAATATTCTGAACTTCTTCTACTGATGCAGATTCGTTCGAATTCAATTGATTAACAAACACTTTGATTGAGTGTATATGCTGGGCATAATACAAGGCTGCATCCAGCCACGTATCAAATCTAGTTAACACCGATGTAGGAGGAAGTGGAATATTTGGTGCCGTTGATTTAAACAACTGGATTCTAGAAGGGCATTTAAAAAAAAATCGTTCTAGAGGCTATAAATCTTTCTACTAATTGGAATGAATTCCGTATTGTCTCAGCAATGCGATGCAGAGCATGTGCCAGACATGTGATATGAATTAAGTTAAGAAATATATCTTTCAGTGTTTGTCCTGATTTGAACATGTAAATAACTGCATCTGTAACGACTAAAAGTAGCTGGTTGTATTTAATACCAGAAGGCCATAATAATTTCAAGGAGTCCAACACCCACTGAGTCAGAGTTATGTTGTTAGTAGCTGGTAATTCTTACACCTTTAGAAGATATGCTATAGTCTTATGGTCTCGTTATTTAAGACACCGACAGTTACATTAGTAATAAAACTGCCCTCGGCATCTGTGCTTTCATCAATTGGCTTCAGTATGAACTGATTCAATATTTGGTTTTGTAAATATGCGATTACTTTGTTGCAGCGGGTTCTACACAAGTCTTATGCAATGTACATTCTTCAGGCACATGATGATGTGTGTATTTTGTAAGAAAATGTTTTAATTTGGGATTATTAATTTTCCTTAGTGGGATATCAGCAGCTAAAAATGCCTCGCACAGGTGATAAGGAAACTGACTAATCCTACTCCCTTAACACTAATTGCTTGTGAACGGGCTCCTTATTTGAGAGTCTTCTGGTTAAATTCTCTTTATTTTTTGCTGTGTTTATATGCTGAAATACCTACCTACGTTTCTTCTCTTAAGCTCCACAAAACAGTACCCTATTATCTGTAGATATTAAGTCAACTGCAAATACCTTCTCTAAGTCATTTAATCTTACACTCGAATTAAATTTCACTTTTGGCATTTTTCAGTAATTCGTATCTTAAATTTGTCCATATCCATTTCCTATCGCCCGATGAACAAGTACTCTTTACACAAACACACTCAATTATTTACGAACTTAATTCTTCAGCTGGTTCGCATTCAATTTATAATTATAAAAAGCATTTACTGGCCATACATGTGATGCGAGCTCCTAGAAGCAAATTAGGGGATTCACTGCAATGATCACGTGATGCATAACCCACTCCTATACACGTAAAGTCTCATAATCTTTTATAGCGTCATCACTGATTCAGCCTACGCAAGCTTGCCACCACTGAAAAAATTAAATATAAAGTTAAAACTCATTAAAATATGCCATATATGCCTAAAAATGTTTAAAATATGATGAATTTTAAAAGACCGATAAAATATGCACTTTATGCACCATAAAATAGCATTCAAACGAACGAGAATTCCATAATTCGTGCACATAATACGTAAGCAAACAGATATAATTCCCACAAAAACATGCAATTGCATGAACTTCCGGACCCTAATGATAAGTTTTCTAGCCTATGATTTTATACACGGAAAACAGAAGCAGAATATCCCACAGTAAATACCTACTGCTAAGCCTTTTTTTTCATATAGCCTTGAGATCTCGTAGAAAATACTAAGGTAAAGAATGACTGAAAACGGTAATCCAAATTCAATTTCTGGCAAACATATTTCGTTGAAGAACAAATAGTTTCTTCTTGCATTATAAAAGATTAGCTTTGTGATTTTGTTACACTTTTTTTCATATACCTAGTGATTCATCTAACTCTAAATGATGAATAACCTTCTCAGGAATATATTGAACTAAAATATCATTATATTGCGAATAAAATTCGAGTACTAAACAAACAAAACATTGCTTGCAGCCTAATTATTTTCACACCTCTGTATGGGATTACAAGGAATGGCATTAAGACTATTAAGTGATCTGTACCATGATAGATTAGACTAGATTAGATTAGAATGATTTGCGTTCAGTGAGTTCAAAGGGCCGTGAACCGTGAATATGCCAAAGTTAATATGCTAATATGAAAAACAGTGCAAGGATAATTATATATAATACAAAATCTAATACTCCCCTGCAGTTAGAGCATAACAAATATGTATATACAAGTACAATTTAATAGTTTCCTTTTTTTAAACTTTCACTTGGCTTTTGCCAGTAGGTCTCAACACTTTATAAGTCCATGTGGAAACAATGACATATGGGATAAATTTTTCTGGATAAACCAAAGTCTCACATGCACAAAGGGTTTAAAATATGAGTTTTGATCTCACCTAAGAGAAAATCTAGAGTAATGATCACAAAAGAATATCTTAGGAGAATGTTCTATTAATAAAAAAATTACAACAGGCTGAAGTTTTATTAATTCTCTTCTCTAAAAGCTTATTTCAGAAATTGTTTTCAAAAATCTATGTTTAGAAGAAAATTTAAACATGATTAAAAGTTTTTCAATAACAAAATATTACTGGACTTTAGTAGCAATTGGTGGTAAGGATTTATTTTAAATAAGTCTTCATTAAAGCCTTAAATGTTTCCAAGACACAGTTACATGTAAGAGATTTAACATCATTTTGCAAGCATTGAGTACCTTCGACAATGGGTGATGCAATCCTTGTTTTCAGTATTGTGATTAATATAATGAAATTAAAATTGCGTTAATGGACAAAAAAGATCAGGTTTGATCTAATTTATTTGTACAAAGTGACATACGATAACTTCCTGAATCCTGTCACACTTGTTTGATAGAATATATTTACAGCTTTCGTTTTGGGGTCCTTTGATTCGGAGCCCGTTGCGGGAGTGGCTGCTACGTCACTGTGTTTCGTCATGTTTATTAATCACAATGTTGCTACTCCTGACAGGTCATTAATAATGGACATGTGTGCGTAACGGCTCAAGCACATAATCTTTCCAAGGCCACGACATTAGCCTGCTTATCAAATTATTTGATATGGCACGTAATTTAAATACAAATTAATGACTGCTTTGATGGACACAACAGCGAAATATGTTAATGTATGCTTGGATGTATTCTGTTATATTGATCATAAGGACAGGAAAGGAACTTCTAAACAATTACCTAGATACTACGCTATCATTTGTAAACATGTAATCTTTCTTTTTTATTGGGTGTTGCACTAATGGAATTAATAAAAGTTTTCCTTCGCTCAAGTATGCACATATATTATCATTAATGTTAAAGTAATGAGTAGTTACATGCTAACTTGAAAAGTTAATCAGCTTGAAATATTTACAGTTTGTGTTTAAAAGGGAGCATGGTTTAATATACTTTTTCCGTCTTTCACCGACTCCATTTAAAAAGCTGGTGCCATAATTTTAAGAGAAATGGAAGTTAAGTGTATACGAATTGAATCTCCTGATGAATAGAGTTCCTGAAGCCTTATTAATTCCGCATTAAAATGGGCACTTGTCACAGATTTCCGCCCAATTTCTTGTCTCAGTTATTAATAAAGAGAGAAAAGAATGTTACTTTCATAATTCCCTGACCGTTTGGACTTTCGAAGGAACCTCGTCCTAACTAGTACTAGCTGAACCTATTTTTAGCTGGGGCACTCTGTGGGCTGTGGCCACTTTAGTAGTCTGATTATGATGATAGTGATAGAACGAAGCGGCCTACAGCTTTTACGGTTGTCTCTGAAAAAAATTGGGTCCTGGGAGTACTTCACGTGCGTCACATGTCAATGCTACTCCACGCCTGCGATCACGTTTTTCATTGGTTTGAAGCAAAATAAGTTGGCGAGCACAGAATTCCACTTGGGGCGACGGTTTGATACAATAATGTTTAGCTCAGGGTAAAGCAATGAGGTTTCTCACAGGGTATGCGTGGATGTGTGAGAAGGATAATTTTAATGACACTGGAATGACCGTTTCAAACTAGTTTAATGACTGCTTCTTTTTATCAGAACATCAAACTTGAAGTTGCCGACCAAGGATTACCAATATCACTGTTTAAAGTTACTGAAGACGGAATGCTTATAACTCGATAATACTTAATTAGTTACATATAAACCGACAAATATCTTCTCTCATCACTTCTGCTCTGCCCTCGGCCAAGACAGAAGTAGTGGACTGCCCTAATCGGCCTCACGCCTCGGACTGATGTCCACAGCTGCGCGTGGGTGTACGTGTGACTTTCACTTTCTATAAGCCCTCTTTATTCAACCAAAGATTCCCTTTGTGACTATTTTGTCATGCCATTATGAAGGGTCCGAAGAATACCCTATTCAAACAAAGTCAAGTGCTACCCTTTAGAAATCTGCTAAGGACAATGTTTCTTACGTTTCTTTTGTTAAAACAACTATTGACCCTAAATGCTATTTGACTCCACTGCACCTGCACGTGTTGTAACAAAGAACCAACATTCCTTTGAAATCCATCATGATTCTTTACTTATTGCAATCCTTTAATTTCGGTATCAGGTTGGAGTAGAGCTTGTCGCTACCCTTTTCCCTCCAGTAGGAATCAATTAATACCTAACATTAACAAAACAGAGACAACAGAATATCTTCCCCACGTGGAGTAAATCACGAGATAAGAGCTGGTTCCACTTTACGCCTCTGTACTTACCCTGGCATCCGCTCGTCTTTCACAACTATCTCCATTATTTCACAAACATACTTCACTTGGTTTAGTATCTTCACTGCTCCTGTACAAATCTCTGGTTCGACCTCTTATTACTTATGCCTGCTAGGTCTGGGGAGCTGCCAGTACTTGTCACCTGAGGCGTCTACAGGTCATCCAGAGTCAACTCCTGCGAATCTCCACCAGCGCTCCTTGCTTTGCCCGCAACCAGCAGCTGCATCACGAGCTGTGACTTCTTCCTCTCCACCATTTCATCCGACAGATTGCTCGACGCTTCTTCTACAATCTACGCCACGTCCCAGTAGCTGTGACGTATAACATCGGCGTCCGAAGTCGCCGGCCAACGCGACTGAAGCGACGACTACCACAGGACTTGCTTTACAGTGATGACATTTCCACTTCTGAATAATCTACTGTATCAGTTTATTTTTTCTATTCTTCTGTTCTACTGTGTAAATTCTCACTTTGGAAGTATGTATACCATTTTATTAGTTCAGTGCCACATTTGTATTAGTGCAATAACACATTTGTTTTAGTTCAGAGGAGGCACATTGTCCTACCACTACAATGTTATTACTCTATAATTATTTTGTATTGTTCTCTCAGATGTGCAAAGCATGAATTATTGCTAACCGGTCTAATAAATATATTTAAAAAAAACTGCTCTGTTCACCTTAGTTCCGTTGTCTGAATGGGCTATACATGAGCCAAACCTCGTTGGAATTTAGAAGGAGGACAGAAAGAATGCACAACAGGTTGATGCACGTCAACGAACATTGCGACAGGCACAAATTTGTAATACAAACTTAATGCTACACAGTGAGGTTTATGTGCCGTAAAATGGGCCAAAATTCAAAATTGTAATCATTGTTAGCGTGTAACAAAGTAATGTTTAGCAGAGGCGGGTTACCAATGGGTAATTTAATAGTAGTATTATAAACGAAATCCCTTGCAGTCAATTTGAATCAAGCGTTTCCTTTTTTTTTTTTTTTTTTTTTCGCACTCATTGGTACTCTAAACCACTAATTTCATTGCAACTCTCCTGTTTTAACATAATTTTAATGCATAGCTACATTGGAAATAAAAGCTTAGATAAGGCATATATAACATTACCCATCGTCATATAGTCAACATAAATAAAATTTTGTTGTGTTATTTTAGCATTAAGATACTGCCTTGGAAATTCCTATTTTCATAAATTAATTTCGTTTATCCTTATAGTGAACCCATGGCAGCATAATCTGCAGGAACTGGGCAAACGATCACAGAAGAAACATTGCCACATATTCCTTTTATTTTGTTTACATAATATTTATTAGCTATCATTTACGTCTTATACGTATGCCATTAATATTTACTTCCATAATCTAGAAAGACTTGCGACTAACAAATCAAAATTAGAGCCACCTTTTTGTGGAAAACAAAGAGGAAGTGGACTACTTCAAATACACATTATCATATTTAGGCAGATTTTAATCGTAATGGTTGAGAAAGAACGCTTCGTGAGCATACACGACAGCACGATGCTTCAGTTAATTTTCCAAAATTGGAATAGATGAAAGCAGGTAGCCCAAATAAGTACTTCGGTGAGTCAAGCGACCAGAACAAGTGAAGAGATAATAAGCGTTTGACAGGAAGAGACCGTGGAGATGTTGATGCATGCAGCCAACATACAAGATTCGAATTAAATGTCGTGCGTCTAAAATTATTGTTATCATTTTTATTATCATTATTATTGCTGTTAATTACTCCAGCAGAGATTAAAAATGGGTATCTCAAATTCAAACCAAGTAACATAAAAAATATTCATCATCAGAGGATTTGACAATTAAACTAAAAGCCAGTGTGAAATTATTTACAGTGCATATAATCCGCAAAGGTCTAAAGGACAACTATACCCAAAGTTGAATCGTATAACCGAAGCCATTTCGATTGCAATATTTATGGAACAGGTGGAACATAATTTTGGACTTTCAGCTAAATGCATTCTCAACAAGTTTATTTTGGCAACCATTTGAAAAGCTCATAGATAATGAATGTGATATTTTTAGCAGTTGTTCTATTGTTCATCTAAATTAATAAGTTAGTTTGTGGTGAGAAAGAAAGTACAGACCTGTAGAATACGTTTTCATTATGAAAATGTGACATTGCAAAGAAGAAATGTAATACATTATGGAAAAAAATTTCAAAGGTAGAAGGAAACGAAAGTAGAACTGATTTTCATGTAAAACATATCCTAGCACTAACTCTTATTGATCTTAAGGACAACTCAACTCTTCAACAACGAAATGATACATATATTAGAAATAGCAACAAAAAAACTGCAACTGCAACTGCCAGAGAGGAGGGAGGTACCGGGTTCGATTCCCGTCGAGCTCGCACTTGATCGTGTTTTTTTCGTAGTTTTCCCTGGGGAGTATATGAAAACTGGGCTGATATCCCCCGATTTTCTTTCTATCATTTCCCCTTCATTCTATTCCCGTCTCATTTTCCAGGTGTGTTTCTAGTCGTAGTGCATTATGTTTAGGAAGAAATGGGTGCTTGTCCAATGGAAAGAGCACTCTCCATGGACACCATAGTGCTGTTTGGTGGACAGGACGTTCATCGTCATCTCTAAGCGGCTGCGGAAATGAGATGCCTTTGAACCTAGGCATGACAGAGACTTCCACGCGTCTCAGCCTGGAGCCTGTAATCTTCTGTGGTTACTTCACTTAATCCATTTCTCCTGGGAGGTGTTAGCCGCAACAGATCTAATTAGATTGCGGTGTTCGAGCTATAAAAGCCCATCAGACTAAGCCAAACAACATTTCATGTAATTGTTAGAAATAATAGCTTATGGTTTCCTGGTTCTCTTAATTATTGCTCTCTCTAGGTAATTCGAAAGCATGTAAACCTTAAGAACATCCGAAAAGATACAAAAGCTGGTAGAAGCATAAGCAATCAAGAAAGCTGGCTAAAAGTGAGAATATTACTAAAGATTCTTTTGGGCTGCGTGAACGTTTGGGTAGTTATGGACTCCATCCTCGATGTAAGACGTTCAAAGGATGGTAGGTACTGCAATTTGCGGCGAAAATCGTTTAGCATATTAATCCCTTATTATTGTAATATTACAATAAGTATACAGAAAACTGCATCACCGGCTTGAACGTGAAAACAGTACTATATTGCCCAACAATGCAAATTACTTGTCTTGTTATTACTTGTAATTACTACTGGTTTAACAGTTGTAGAGGTGATCAATATTCTAATCCTGTAGATAGCTGGTATAGTTATTCTACTTATGTAATTACTCAAATCCGATTCTTTTACACTTCAGAGAGAAGCAAATATACTGTACGACGTTATAAAACATCTTGATAACATGAATGACCCTTTTTCTTCAATTTATTTCAGAAGATAGCTGAAGTTTAAAACCTAGTGGATGTGTTCGTGTTGAATGTAGACACTGCAGGTATCAGCAACACGCCACATATTCCCTTAGTATGGATTTTGAAGCACTTTATAGATTTTCCATAAAGCGACAGCTTTTCTCGCATTGGATGACAATGGATGGCAATACCATTATGATCATTTACAATAATCGAAACTCTTCCATTCTAAACTACACCTCAACTCGGCCAGCCACTTACTACAATGCGCCCATCTAGCCACAATGTTTCCTTTGGCTGGCGTGCCTGGAAATCGCTTCCAAGCTCTGGCTATTTCATTCGCGGGGATGGGTCGGCCAGTTAGTGGTACCCTGTCCTCCTGTGCTATGGACAGGGGAGGGCGAGATAGAACACGGCTGGTTCTATGGCACAGGAGGGTAGTAACGTGATGTATAGCCAACGCACATTGCACTAGATGGAACGCAATATGTCCGTTCGAGAAAGGCAATAACCATTAGGTTTCGAGAGGGGAAAACGGCCCCATTTCAAATGACAAGACCGGCGAATATCGGGAAATTTATATTGTTAGCGGTAGCAGAGGAGGTGGGAGGTGGGAAGAAGCATGGAAGGGAGGAAAAGGGAGGGAGGTTACGATCGGGTCACTCTGGTTGTCGTCTGGGTATGAAGCGCTCTGGAGAAAAGGGCTTTGATGGCCAGTTAGCGAAGCGCAGAATGGAGAACAAAATGACGTTCTGTGATATGCGGCGACCAGAACACGCCGTGAATGTCACAAGCTAAAATAAATGGTTCAACATCAACAAATCACGTCATTATTTACAGCACTTGAAAACGAAATATGTATGAACGGTCATTTCTTTTGGTTTCATCGCTTAATGCTGGTATGAATTTTAAAACTCGAGATTATATAGGGTGTGGCATAATCATCTAGGAAAGATATCGTCTGTTTTCTGCTGGATACATACTCTCAAAACTGAAACATAACATACATTTTATGTAACGTGGAACACTAATAGATATGCAGTAGTTTAAACTAGTGCGTAAGATAATTACGTTCAATGGACAAGATAAGCAAGTATACAGAGTGATGTATTTCTCTGTCTTTTCTCTCAGAGTAGTTGTGCATTTGTTTTCTACGTCCTACAAGATGGAATCAAGCATGTTGAATATTTATGATTCTGCGAATGAAGCGCTCCTGCCAACTTTGACTTTAACTATAGCACAATGGAATTCACTACAACACCCAGCAGTATTTTTAAGTCAGGACAGTCATTTGAATGAGCTACTACGAGATAGCTGTCTTTGTTTATTGTTTGTTCTCACTCATGCAATTCGTTGCTTAGGTAACGTTTCTTAGGCCCACTGATACACTATTGACAGCTCCATTACTCATATAATTAGAACGAAAGTGTTTTAAGGGACATGATATTCGGCAATTAAGATATAAGAAACCCTCCCTTTAGTATGCATTAATACTCCCTACCTTGTTTACCCTCGTCACATGGAGGACACTACTCAGGACTTAAAATTTAGCGCACGCCTAGTGAATATTACTCCGAAGGTGTGAAAGAAAAGTCTCTCCCCTCCTTATCTTAGTGCACATATGTACACCCGCATTAGGTGCAACCGGTTTTCCTTTTGGTTTTCCATAATTTTCTCTTTGGCGTTCACAAACGGATTGGAAATAGTGGAATGTCTTGACATCTTATAAGTACTCTTTACTGGTCTGATTTAGCGCCTGGATTCAAATGTTGAGGAGCAGACAAAAACTCTGGTTGCCCAAATTGATCAGCCCGAAGCCTGGTGTGAAGGTGTTGAAGGAGAGGAGCGGAAATAAGGACCAAATAAATGAAAGTAAAGAGGATAATGGAGCCTTAAGGGAATGAATAACGGTTATAAATCGAAGAATCCATAGAAAATATACTCAGACGCCTCTTTGCGTCATCCTGGTATCGAATCCTTTCCACTTTAATGACAGGGGAGCAGTTTAAACACTTGGAGACGGCAACCCTCGTCTTTAATAGGTACTTACATAAGTTTCCTTGAATTCAAAAATATTTGTCAGCCAAAGGAGTTCTTATGCAGCTGGCATATTTATCAATATGTAAACCCTTTCTCTACAATTAATACTAAAGAAGTGAGACCAAGCGACCATGACAGGCTCTTCAGCAAATGCCAAAACCATGTGGTTTGTTATCTGTGGCGCCATTACCTATAGTTCACGGACAGTTCAGTCTTATTTCCGCCCCCTTCTGTCACTAGTGTTTAGAAATCTCTAAGCCTGCTAGTAATAGTTGCACGTACAGAGCGGGATGGCTCAGGTCGCTTCGTCTGTGGCCCGCATACGAGAGGCCGGATTCGATTCCCGTGGCCGACCTACCTGACCCATGGTTTTTCTTCGGGGGTTTTGCCGGGTCGCAAGGCGAATGCTGGGTAGGTTAATTACATCCCCCGAATTTCCTGTCCCTCCATTTCATCTCCATTATCATTTCATATTATCTCCCATCTGGTGGTCTCTTTCAGGGTAGAAGTGTCGGCGGGTGTCTCGGCGGTGCATGGCGGGATGATATGCTCTGAGGTAAACTACTTCCTACTCCGGTAGGTCGGTTGCCGGTCTCCGCTCCTCTGCTGGGACCATTTCAGGACCGCCAGCCAGAGGCCTTTGGGGCTCGGATCGCCTGCCTGGGACCATTAGGGCTCGCCTGCTGGCCTCGTTGCCGTCCCGCTATTGGGGATCAAGTTCCTTGTCCTGGCCTGTCGGGGGATATCTCTATCCAAGTAAACTGTAGGGACCCTGCCCTCTGTAGTGTCGTGGCTCCTTGGGTCGGCCGCCCTCTGTCTCCTTCGCCTGATCCTTCCTCCCGGGGGTGCCCTACTTAGGGGCATAGGAACAATGGGCCCAGCATGGTAGCCAACGTACCAAATGCCCTCCGTATTGAAATCCCCATCTCAATAGTTGCACGTTAATTTCGAAGCAGTCATAAACAGAGCTACGTGGCGAGGTAAGGGGACCTCATAAGCTGATGAACTCCCTGCAAGTATTTATGATAATATGTTGCCCCTTCCTAATTGTAAAATGGTTCAGCTTAGATTGCATTATTTTGAACCTGTTATCCCGCAAAGAGGTCTTAAAAATGTATTATTTTAGCAGTTAACGTTAAGAACAAATTCTATTCTTCCCGGTTATAATTTCTGAACTGGCAACTACACGAATTGTTACTAAGGAAAGTTTACAATGGTTGTAGAAATACACTGTTGTACGTTCGGGGACGTAGCAGGAGGTGTCAGCTTAATTGTGCTTACTTCATAGTATGTAAGCCGGAAAGTATTGTTTTTATGAATAAACTTGTGTCACGTTCAAAGGCATGCACCTTCAGAACTTCCAACCGGTGTAGAAGAGGGGCCTCCAGGATGGGCACAGGAAATGTATGAGGGACGACGTTAGCGATCGAGAAGTTCACCACTTACATAGCATTTTTCATACTAAGCCATACTATTCAGATTATAAAGACTTTTGGAATATTTACTGTTCCAAATGATTACAAATTTAGGCACCTAATTCCCTGCTTTGTTGATTCTTGATCGAGCTCTGCCGAAATTATGTAAATCAAAACAATCTAAAAGGTTACGTCAATGAAATTTATTCTACTGATTGTTGAAGAGAGATATAAATAAAACTACGGACGTACAAACACACTAAAAGGGCCTCCGCAGTCGGGGCACGGCATCACATGTAGGCGACAACGGTTTCTTTTGCTGCAACCGTGACCCTTGGGAGGAGAGATGAGAGAGGGGACCAAAAGTGCGCTCATATCCGGATGAGGACGACCGCAAGCATTGACGGGGTCCCTTACGTTTCCAGTTCGAACGCAGCCGACCTCACTCAAGAAAAGCCCATATCTACCACCCCACCACAGTTCGCAAAAAAGTCACTTTTTCCTACAATCCTGAAAAATTATGGGTACGGGAAATGAGGAGCTGAATAGAGGTGGTAGAAAAGGAACCAGCATTCAGCTACCAACCCGGGGAAGCCACAAAATACACATTGGTGAGAGTGTGTGGTCACAAGTGATCGAACCCGGGAACTCCCAAATGCGAGGTCGTACACGTTACAGCAGCGCCAATTTTCTGGTTACTGTGTAAGGAGCTGAAATCGTCTACGTGAAGCCCAAAGTCTATGGTTTTATTCGCCGACCTCTAGGCTGCAATAACAAGATCGTCCAGACGATTATCGCCCGTTTTATTTCTCTGATATCTACGCCTTCATCCGCCCCATGGTGGGCTAATCAACTGCCACAAAGTGCGTCTAATGGCACAGTTGGGATGTCCACCCGCCAACGGCGTGACAGGAAACCGAGAAGCCTACCTAACATCTCATGTGCTATATTCACACAACTCTCTATATTCACTATTGTTTACTTTGTATAAATTCTGTAAACTATTCTTAAAACAACTCATTTTATATTTCATATATATTGGAATAAACGTTTTGCATAAACAGCTTTGACATAAATGAAACCGAAGCAATAGACAAATGTTTAAAACTGGTCACTATACGCTTATCTTGAAATTCCACGCTTTTCATAACATCGGAAAAAATGAAATGAATGACGACAGTACTTCAAAGTATTAAATCATCCGAACAAATAATCGCGAATATGGGCAGAGGAAGTCACAGAGAGGTTACTTAAAATAAAATGTGTTTTAATGATATTGGTATTCTGTACGTTCCTTTTTATTTGCTATGGTATAACATTATTTCTAAAAGAAGAGGTCTTCACGAGCTTTTCCCCAAAAAATAAGGCTTTCTTTGTTCTTTTGTCATGTAAACGTCTTAAACCAATTTCGTTACGGCAGTTTTGAAAAACGTTTTAGTGCTTTCCCAGATTTCTTGATGAATTTGGTTTACCTTAGGATCTTTTTGACCTTCAGCAATAATTGTATATTCTGTATTCAGTATAGTATGAAAGAATATATTTATTTTCTCTACCACTTCCGCTTATACCAGCAGCTTAGTATAGTGGCAGCGTTCATTCCATCCCCTCCGACATCAAAGCTTTCACTTTTGACCACAAATCCTCGCATGTAAGCAATTTATAAGGGCCTCCCACCCTTAAACATATGAGGTGGTCCTTCTTAATACGTCCACCAACTTAAAGCGCTGTTGCAATATTTTTATTGTGTCCTTAGAACTGCAGTACCTACTTTCTATTAGATTAGACTGTGCAAACGTGCTTCTTATGTGTGTTAATTAAGCTTCTTATATTTATAAAAGTTACATAGTGTTTTACGTAGTGTAGTTTTATAAATTTATTAGTGTTTAATAGTTATTGGCGTTTAGCAGTTGCGTAATTTAATTAAGATGTGGAGACCGTGGGTCTTGAACATAACATGGATATGCTAACATGGATTTCCATTCATACTTGTAATATATACCTAACAGTATTTCTAACCTTTCAAGTCCTAAAGTTATGACATTTAATTATTATGCGGAATGTACGTGATTATTTATTTCAATTTTGTTTAACACAACCCCCAAAAAATTACATTGCTTAACTTTATTCAAACTTGTAAAATTAGCAGACATCCTTGTAAAAAGGTCCCAGCATTTAAAAAAAGTAATAGAGTTACCTTACTAGTTTTTCTTTAATTCCTTAGTCCGCTTTTTTTACTTTTGAAGTATTTACTGCTTTGTTAAACCAACTGAAATTCACCACCTGTAGCTGCCACAGAATATAGGAAAATGTTTTAGGATAAATCAGCTCACGATTGCAATAAAAAAAGCTCTAACGTGCAATCTTTGCTTATAAATTATTATTATTAACTACCAGAATGTCCAAAGTGCTTCTTTAATTTGCAAGTAAATATTCCTAGAAAATCCATGCACATTGATGAAATTTAACCCTTTTAAAATTGTAATGATGTTTTGTTAAGCTTTCCTTGGACATTATGCTAATAATACGGATTTAGTTCTCGTTGGTAATAAAAATACTAATACCATAACGGTATAGATAATATATCTCTTTCCAGTTATGTTATAAAGCGTTGTAACATTATGTATTATTATAGGATACATTAATAATTTAAAATTCATTTGAAAATATCAATAAGTAGTTCCTACAGTGAAATCAGCTTGAAGCTGATAAATGTTACTTTAAACAACGGCAACCCTGAGTATTTTCAACTCTAAACACGAGCCTAACATTCTTCACTCCTCCGCCCCGGTAAGTGTAACCTAAGATGTTTATGACATTGTGGATAGCGGTAAGAACAGTTTTTCCTAACAAAGCGGAGCGCCTGGGGATGCTTTAAGCGCAGTCACTATAAGTATATTCTTTCGTACGTTAATCAATACAGAATATACAATTATCGCTGAAGCTCAAAAAGATCCCAAAGTATCAAACCAAATTCATCAACTAATCTGGGAAAGCACTAAAACGTTTGTACAGGGGATGTTTATTCTTCCAAATTGTACAATAAATATCGTGTTGCTTCTCCGGGATTGAATATCTAACACGGTTCGTACTAACAAATTTAGTTTTTTTTTTTTTTTTCAAAACAGATGGAGCTGCTGATATCAAAATCTCACTTGTTTTTCTGTGTCAAGTGTTTGTACATGGAAGGAAAGGACCATTTGTAAACCATTATTCATTAAGCTCAAATGTTTAACAGTAATTAATCTCTCTATTTATCATGTATTACAGTATACCAAATGTAATGTCACATTAAGAGAGAACATTCATACGTATAACACAAGACATTCTAAAAAAATTGGATGTCCCGTTTCAAAGATTACCAAAATCATTAAATAGCTATGAAATATTAGAGCTGAAATTGTATAACAATTTACTTCAAGATTTAACTAAACTACAGGGAAATATATATAAAAATAGAATCTATGATTCTTATAGTAAATTTTCCATTCTATTCTATATCGGAATATTTAGAATTTTGTTCATGATGTAAATGAAACACGACAGAAAGGTGTACATTTTTCTATGGTGTGTTTAGAAGTTAAAATCATATAACCAATGCTGTACCTTGAGGAATTGCAATTCTGTATTTATCTGCCCCCCCTTTTTTTTGTAATTTTCGTCCTCCAACGTTAAATCATATCGGACGGTGAATGGAATGGATGAAATGATGCTCAAATGAGTCCGGGGTTCATGGAGCTTAGAGTTATCCGACATTCGTCTTACAGGATAAGGGAAACCCCCGGAAAAAACTTATCCCGGTAACTCACCCTGAACGAGATTCGAACTCGGGACCTCTTGAACGGGAGGCAGACATGCTACCACCACGCTACCAAGGCGGGCATATTATATATTATCTGCTGATGAATTAATTAGCTTATATATTATATGAATGATTTATTTTGTTGTATATTATGTAATTATATGTGTGTTTATTTATTTTATGACATGAGATCTATCTTGATTTCTGTATATATTACTTTTATGTTGTGACATTTATCTAGATTTTCGTATATTTGATTTATATTTTATGGTATGACATTTATCTTGATTTCTGTATATTTGATTTACTTTGACTTTGCCTATTGCTGTAGCTTAATGGCAATAAAATAAATTGAATTGAATTGAATTGCATTATACCTATAGCAAAGCTAAAGCTATCGAACTCTGAATGGTAAGATAGAGAATGTGACACATCTTCAAATTCAGTACTATTCTGTAAAGCACATATCTAATGATTTTCTAACAATAGATAGTATAAGGATCGTCCATGTTATTAGCAGTGATCAAATTTAAAACAGACAAACTGCTTTAGGAAACTTCTAGAAGAAATGATGAAGTGATAGCTATTAATGTGGTGTTTATTTTGTGGCACTAAACAACAAAAATATTTCTTTTCAAACCAGTAATGCTTTAAGCATTTTGTCCTGGTTTCTAAATTATAAAAAACTATAAAACAATTTTCTCTTGCGAGAGAGTGCCATCTTCTTTGGTTTTCTCTAGAACTGCGTTAAGAAAGCAATTTTAAAAACAATTTGGTCAATGGTAACCAAACTATCGTCAACCAAGCAATATGCTAAAGTGTGAACAATGAAGGCTATAATTAGGTATATTCAAATTAACTATTACTGCTAAATATATATATATATAACTCAAGCCATTACTATTACATTTCAGAGAATTCATCGATTCATTAATTCAAAAAATATATTTAGCAATCTTCAGTGAAACCAAGAGTAGGACAAGTGTTCAGTATCTACTTGAATTTTAACTCGTAGGCATTCCATACTCAAAGCTTCACATAATCAAAATGACGAAAGATATAAATTCTATGACCAGACTTTAAAAAACAGCTTTCCCATTACAAGAAGTTTCTTATATGATAAAAGTGAGAAATGCAAAAATGTGTAATTATGTGCAAAGTCAGAGTAATGTGTTTATTTTTTCCACAAGCTCTTAAGATATGTCTAATATGCCTGAATTAAGTTTATCTCACTTTATTACATGTCTTTTGAAACGTACATATGCAGCATAAATATATATTTACTATGAGCCTTAATAAAAATGTGCACTGGATGAGTAGAGTCAGGCTGAAAAATTCAATGCCATAGCCGGGATTTGACCCACGGATTTGCCGCTCTCCATGCGGTTGCTCTAAACCACTGAGCTACTATGGCCAACATGCAGACATTACATTAAATTCTCCAATTGACTCGTATGTTTCCCGGTAGACCACTAGGGGTTCTCATAATTGAGATCCGTATTTTTGTGGCGACTTACTATGCTGTAAGTACTTAAGTCCCAGACTTCATAGTTAAACCACTATGGTAAATTGATGGAAATAATCATTTCTTCCACACTAGGCTTGTGTAGGCTAAGTTTTGGATGGGTAGAATCAGACTGAAAAATTCAATGCCACAGCCGGGATTTGAACCACTGATCTCCCGCTCTCCGTGCGGTTGCTCTAAACTACTGAGCTACTATGGCCAACGTGCCGACTTATAGTACAGTAAGTAGCCACAAAAATGTGTGTCTCATAGCATATGGGTACCCCTAGTGGTCTACTGGGAAACATACGAATCAGCTGGAGAATTTAATGTCCTGTCGGCACGTTGGCCATAGTAGCTCAAAGGTTAGAGCAACCGCACGGAGAGCGAGAGATCCGTGGCTCAAATCCCGGCTATGGCATTGAATTTTTCAGTCTAACTCTACTCATACAAACCTGAGCCTACACACTGCTAATGTGGAAGAAATGATTATTTTAAAAAATGTGTGCTTATTCGCAAAACTGCAGTTAAACATAGCCAATTGTTTAGTAATTCTATTTATATTTTGTTCTTCATTATCAGTGATTTTATATATTGCCTATTTTGTGTTTGCTTTGTTTTGTTTTCTAACGCGTTATGTTCTTCTGGTTCTTAGGTATCACAGGAGGTTACATGCCACAGTCAGATAGGCTACAGAAACGCGAGGAAGTCTAAGAGTTCGAGGCTCGAAGAACCTTCGCACTGTTCGAGCTGCCTAGAAAGGGCGATGAACGACCCGTCGACCAAGGCAGCCCCTTAGTATACACGAGAAGTACTGTTTCCTATGAACAAGCATCTGCACCATCTATCCGGCACCGCCATGCGCCACGAAACCTGTATAGTATATCTGAAGGATGATAAGTAAACAAATGAAAGGGAAATGATGGGCAGGAAATCGTGGCAGATGACTCCAGCATTCGCCTACATACCAGGCAAAACCACGAAAAGAGGAAAGTGGAATGGTCGACGGGAATCGATGCCAGAACCTATAGAATACGAGCCACATAACCCGGTCGTTTCGTCTTTTTGCTGAAACAGCCACACTATAAAGGATGAAGGTAAAACTGCTCGTTTATTATATCAGTATACAATCCGTTAGATACAATCCGTAAGATAAGAAAAAACTTAACCCAGTAGCTTTGTTAACCAAGGCTGGTATGCAGAACCATCTGGGCACATACTCTACTTTTATAGCTCCACAAATGTAGGGGTAGATGGACATAGGAAGTTCATAAACGCTAACAACCGTACCCTGCACAGAATATATCTCATTCGCGTGCTATCTGCAACCATTACGGCCAAACCTCCACGTAGTGCTGTCATGACTGACACGTTGACGTTTGCTTAAAATGAAAACCTAATGAATATAAATTTAGAAACAAACGGCGGGCCCACGCATGAGTACACCAGCAGACTAGTATCGCTTAGAGAATCGTGATATCTACAGACAAAACACAGATCTTTCATTTTGGCATACAATAAAGGACATATTTACACAGCAGACGTAACAGCTTCTAAAGAGGTTTACAGTTGAACATGTAAGAAGCGTTCCTAAAGTTATTCGATTTCTAGCAGCTTTAGAGTTTAAACATTTAAAATGACTGTATCATGGTCATTCCTTAACTCTTGTGTAGCAAGAGTATGGCTAACCCCCTTCTCCCTGAACAATTTGGAGGCTATCTTTTGGTGTTTCCGAAGAAATCATTACCGTAAGCCAGCTGTAGCTAAAGTAATATATAGTAAAAGGTTTCTTCACTGACTACAAACAATTTAAGTTGAATTAACAGAATTAATTCTCAGCATTGAACAAATCGGATGTTGTACTAATGGTGTGCTTTGACAGTGTTTGTGATGCTTGCAACACAAAGTATAAAATGTATTCAATAAACGTGTTACTAGAATACCAGGATCACAGTGCAGCATATCATATGAGGATCCTTTTTCAAAACTGAACATATCCACCGAAAACCGAAAATGAGTTAGGAATAGGATTCTGTTAAAATTCTTGATTGCTAAATGATGCTGCTGTTATTTTCTACCAAAACTGAACATGTCATGTATAAATGTGTATTTAAAGTTCTATTTTTACATCAAAACTTAGCATGTCCATTACATTGTAGCCCGATGTTCATTTTGTTATCAAAAGTGAACGTGTCCAGTATAATTTACCATAGAATGTTTTGTTTTCATAACTGAACATGTCCACATTCAGAATTTTTCTCTTTGTCATATGCTTCCTTTCCGAAAGTTTGTGAAACTTACATAAAGACATTGTATCCCCTAACTTATGAGGGTTTAATGTGTTCATACTCGATCAGTTTGTGGCAAATAGTTCTCGTGTATGCATTAGCTTTTAGTAACAGTGGAGATATTCTTTATACATAGGTGTTCATTGAGGTGAAAGAAAGTGAATTTTGAACAGTGCAATGGAATTAATAGTTAAATTGAAGGTGGTGCTGGGAAGAGAGGAAGACCGAAATCGGAAACCAAATTGGGAATCCAAACGCAAAACTATGATGATCCGGACCCTAGAATAACTCAGCTCAGCTGTTTGCAGTGTCCATGTTCTCACAACACTAATATGTTGCTTTCTTGAGAATTTCCTCAAGTATAATACATAATGCCTGTCCCAGCTCCCTTCACATAATGTATAGAACAGTAAAGCAATCAATGAACAGTAAGGAAAAGATCATGTTAGTTTCAACTAACAAGACATTTTTTAAACAAAACTGGATATGTCCATCATTTTTTTATCAAAACTTAACATGTCCAATATAATTTTAGCCATTAATTTTAAAACTTAAAGTACTATATATACGAGGTATGTTTTTTAAGTCAGTACCGTTTTGGAATTAAAAAAGACGTGCATAGATATCGCAATAATCTTATTTTTACATGAAAGCCTGTACCTTAATCTACTTTTCCACATAATTTCCGCGAATATTGAGGCACTTTTCATAACGTGGCACCAGTTTTTGAATACCCTCCTCATAAAATTCTGCCGCCTGATGTGTTAACGACTGTATCACAACTGTTTTGACTTCGTTATCGTCTTGAAGACGCTGACCGCCCAGATGTTTCTTCAAGTGCAGGAACAAATGGTAGTTAATGGGCGCCACATCAGGGCTGTATGGAGGATGATCTAGAGTTTCCCATTGAAAAGATTTGATGAGATCTTTGGTCCGATTAGCCACATGTGGACGGGCATTGTCATGCAGCAAAACGATACCCTTTACTCAACTTGCCACGTCTTTTGTTCTGGATTGCATGGCGCAGATTGTTCATTGTCTCATAATAAGACGCTGCATTGATTGTCTCATTACGAGGCAGAAACTCCACTAGCAATCCTCCTTTTCTGTCCCAAAAATCTGTGCACATGATTTTCCGCTCAGAAAGTGTTTGCTTAAACTTCACTTTTGTGGTTGATGATGAATGTCGCCATTCCATGGATTGTTGTTTCGATTCTGGTGTGACGTAAGCCACCCATGTTTCGTCACCAGTAACAATGCGGTCTAAAAAATCTTCACCTTCATTGTGGTACCGCTCAAGGAATGTCAATGCACTGCCTAAACGTTGGGTTTTGTGCAAATCCGTCAACATTTTAGGAACCCAACATGAACACAATTTCCGGTACTTCAAGTTCTCGGTTGCAATGCGATAAAAGAAACCTACGAGAATATTGAGGAAAATAGTCGCACAATGATGAAATTGTAAAGCGTTTGTTTTCTCTCACCTTTTCGTCCACTTTCTGCACCAAATCTTCAGTAACGACCGAAGGACGCCCACTCCGTTCTTCATCATGCACATTTGTGCGGCCATCTTTAAATGCTCTCACCCATTTCCTTACCATTCCATCACTCATAGTGTTTTGTCCGTAAACTTCACAGATCTCACGATGAATATCAATCGGTTTTACGTCTTTAGCACTAAGAAATCGTATAACAGCCCGTACTTCACAATCGACGGGACTCACGATTGTCGGAGGTATCTTAAACACTCAGTAACCAACATATACAATGAATAATCAGACTGTAATGACGTCAGTGCGCAGACAAGAGATTAGGTAACCAGCGCGCATGCGTGGAACGCCGACCGTAGCGCTGCGGCGGCGGAATCGCAAAACGGTACTGACTTAAAAAACATGCCTCGTATATATGGTTTTTAAGTATATGATTAAGAATTCTTAAAGCTCCATGTACAGTCTTACACCAAAGGAAAAGAAAAACTTATAGCATGGATTAACGTTTTTCTCATTTCCTGAAAATTTTCAAATGATGGACATGTTCAGTTTTGGAAGAAAGCTCCTAATATGTGATAGCTGCCTGATCATTAACTCCTAGGTTAATTGCGAAATAACTACGATGAGATACCAAAACAAATTAGTGAAACATAATTTTGTTTCAAGCACTAATTTTAAAATCTAGCATCTGGATCTATGTTTATGACACCCACGATAAGTGCCTCCAACCCATTTTCGGAACTTTAACGTTTGATGCTCATTCAGTGGTTTATTTTTCCTGCAACATTAATCACTTTTCCAGATATTGGACAGGAATGAGTATATATAATGCAACAAAGAAACAGAAAGTATTAGTTGATAAAAAATTAAAGATCTCATAAAAGATGGCGAGTTTCACGTACAGGGGACATTGGAGTATATATTAATCCAGTTACTTCTAGTTTCTTCTAGCAACTTCTGTGGCTTTGGCATCTTGATTAAGCACAAAAACCAGATATTAAAAATTCTCTTGATTGTTGAATTGACACTCCATTTTATTAACCTGTAAAGAGAAAACAATATAATAAGTATACAAAAAATAAATACGCTATTTTATGTGGCATATAATTTTCCATTGAATAAGTGTCAAAGTATACCAAATTTCCACATAAAAAAGCAAAGGAAAAAAATCGTGAACTTGCGGGCCAACCCAGTACTTTAGTGTGGTGTCGTTCACCTCTTCCGCATTCATGCGATAATAATGAGCAGTCAGTAAGGCGAGAAATATTGTTGCTTCTTCAAATGGCGTTAAGCCTGGTGAAACACTAAAGCACTCAAAGCTAGGCGGCGAGAAAATAACGTGTTTAATGTCTTTAACAACCAAAGGAGACACCAACAGTAGTTGTGAATAACATTGTGTTTCCGACTGGAGGGTTGTATTTCCTCGTAAAGTACTAAAGAACCGGAAGCACTGCGACCACCAAAGAAGAAAAGACAGACAAACCAGAATTAGAACATGCAAATGACCGTACCAAATGTGTCACTCGTAGGAAAGCGCGCGAGACTTTTTTCAAAACGAACCGCCAGCCTTGGATACAGTGTTAAACAGCTCAAAAATTATTGGTAGAAATGAGATTTTGGTTTGTCGAGACAAATAGTACTGAAAGGGTAGAGCCAGACTGAAAATTTCAATGCCATAGCCGGGATTTGAACCACGGATCTTCTGGTTTCCGTCTACCAGAAGATCCCAGCTATGGCATTGAATTTTTCAGTCTGACTCTACCCTTTCATAGTGCGTCCTACACACGGCTAGTGTGAAAGAACAATTAATTTCCAAATATAAGTACTGATAGAGAGTTATGGACACGCAGATTTTAAATTTCTTCCCGACAGTGATGAATCCAAATATTAAAATGAAAGTACTTAATGTGCCGGTGCTTAATTTCAACTCAGCTGTTATTTCGGTGTTTATTACCCCTACAACTACCTCTGTTATTACTACTACAATTATTATTAATTAATTTTACGTCTTATTGCACTATAAACATGAGACATTCCTAGGTGTAGCATTTCTTGTCTTTAACAACTGATGAGAAGACCAGGACAGCACAGAGGCCTATAAATTGTTTTGTTTACACCAAGTTCGTTGCCGTAAAACATACCTTCCACCTAAGAATAATACATTTCACAGGGCATAGAGTGGAGATGATAATATGTAGGGGAAGGTCGTGCAGTATCGGCTGGGTTAAGATTTTTGAATTTACTCAGTAGCTGTGGTGGTTAATCGGAATCTTACTATATTATTCTCTTACCTCAAGACATGTTCTATAGATAGTATAATGTAATGACTTTTATTTTTCATTTATTACATGGAAAGTAAAAAATCTAGAATTATAAGGATTGTAAAAAGTGTCTTGCAGTATCGGCCACTGTCTTCCCTGTTGCAAGTGATACATTGCACTGGAGCTTATATAACAATAGTAGAATACAAAAGCATGGGAACTTGTCACTATTTCTGCTCAGTTCACACATGTTTACCTCACTGCTATAGGCCTCAGAATATCTTCCGTGCGCTAAGAGCTACACTAAACATCATTAAGCACTCAGAGCAGATAAAGAACTGAAAAGAGGAAGAAGATATCCGACTATAGCTTGCTACTGCTTAATGGAAACTTCTGCCACATGGAGGCGAAAAGAGAAATCACAGTAGTGGCCGGTACTGCATGCCGGCCGATACTGCCCGACTCTCCCCTATATAGGTAAAGTCTGTCTAGTGAACGGGAGTGCAGTATGCCGCTCAAAGGAAACTACTCTCCCGCCCACAAATGGCCGTCATAAATATATCTCCACACTTCAGAAATGGAACACTATCGTTGAGGACCAATAGCAACCCTGATTTTCTCGAAGTGACAGTCGCATGTCTACTCCACGTGGAGTCTCAGTCGCCAAAGTTCCAACTTCCAGTTGATCTGTTTCATTACGTGCAGAAATTCGTTGTGTGTCACGATGTAGAGACCGTGGGAGGGAAATGCAGTGGTAAATGCAAATGAAGTAGTAGATAACTTTAATTCAAGTGAAAATAATCAAAGTAATGACAATAGTGTGAATAACTGGACCGAGTTATATTACTGGAAAAGCCTCACAAAACAAAGTTATAACGGGAAATGTTTTAAGCAAATACAAGCGCTTGTTTTGAACACATATAAATTATGTGCTGACAAATAATCTTGGTAAGGGGTCGTGCAATGAACCTGATGATAAATTCTGGGTATTCACAGAAATACACTAAGAAATATTGTGACGAAAGGAATACCAAAGAAGCCGATCAAGTGTGAAAACAAAAGGAAACGTTTCTTTAAAGTAGATAATTTCACATGCGTTTTAATTCGTCGAGAAATTTATAGATTCTATGCAAAAGGCAGAGCGTCCACCTTAGACGAATTGGTTGCACATTTGCAAGAAATTTGTGATTTTCCTTATGGGCACTGCACTTTGCGTAGCCTTCTAAAGGATATATATATATATTTCTCAAAACTAAGGAAGCTTTGCAGTAATGGACATAAGATAATTTATTTAGACGAAACCTCGTACGATACCCATAAGTTATCGAGAAAGGTGGCAACCTCGCAGAAAGATCTGGGAGAAGGAGGGTCGAGGGTTGTAAAACGATTATGAGGGCTCGTCAAAGGCAGCGGCCGACGTGCACACCAGTTAACTAAACGGACTTTAGATATTCTGCTTAGTCTAAGTTTATGGCATAATTCAGATGCCTATGCTAGAAGGCTTTCAATATGAGCCGTAGAACTTTATTTTGTAACACCTGAAGCAGATGAATCTTCAAGACAAGTTATATTGGCATGTAAGCAGAAATGAAGCAAAGCCATGT
This sequence comes from Mantis religiosa, assembly GCA_030765055.1. Taxonomy (NCBI): domain Eukaryota; kingdom Metazoa; phylum Arthropoda; class Insecta; order Mantodea; family Mantidae; genus Mantis; species Mantis religiosa. The sequence continues at coordinate 63,497,199 of CM060948.1, forward strand.
ACAAAATATAAGTCCATTGAACCGTTGGGATGATTTGCAGTTGAAGACAGAGTCGCTTTGCATAACCTGGTGTAAGACAAGCTTAATTTGGAATTGAGATGAGATTTCCAGGTCTAAAGACGATAAGAATGGACACCCGTGTATTTAATAGTATCATTTGTAAGCTTACAGGATATGGAAACTCATCGCAAAATGATATGAGCTGGAATAGTGGGACGATGCAAAGTAAAAATCATACAGTCTATTTTTAAAAGAAGATAAGTGAAGGTCATATGTTTCTCCATGTGGGATGCTTAAATGTTGACTAGAACTCAGTTACGCATACTCTCCTCTTTAACCTCTCAACACACGAAATATAAACAAACATTCGAAGTTATCACATCTCAACAAAATCATGCATATTTAATCTATATTAGCCTACTTTAAGAGCAAAAATAAGTTGTTCACACATTCAATGCGTTGTACCGTATTCACATGTGTGCGTTATTTTAAATAATTTTTGCACTATGTAACTGATAATACATACTTACCGTTATTGTTGCTATACATCGTAAATTGACATTCCCGCATTAGTGCGGTAAGTAATTTCTCCATATCAACACATATAGGCGATGCAGTTCTAAAATCTAACATTTATCTCCAATTATATTTATTAATATTTTAATTAATATCTTAATTACTCAAATTCAGATTGATATAAATACACATAGTGCAAAAATGGTGTGCAATACGCATGTGGTAAGCACATATCGCAATCTCGGAAATTGAAAAAAAAAAAAAAATACTCGACGCAAGCGCCTGGTTTTTTCCAAACTTTCCTGATTCCGTATAAAGTGCTTACCACATTAGTATCACAATATATTATTATTAATGATATTATCAATTGCCATGTTCATATCAACGTCGCCGATAAGCCGGAATTTTGACCCACAGGAATTCTTTTGCATGCAAGCATATCTACTGACATGGGGCTGTCGCTTTTGGTTGAAAGGAACAAGCTTGTTCATTGATAAGGAGCAAATTCTCGTCTTGCCGTTCAAAGAATTCCCTAAGAGAACAGACAAATTCTTTAGGTTTATATGCAATGCAACACCTCGACAGTACGCTGATCTTTGCTTCGGGCCATGAATCCTCCGTCTACCTCTAATTCTACCGCCACTACGTCTTCCTTACATAACAACGTACTGTGACTTTGTGGGTTCGTAGAATTAAAAGTTCAATTGTACAAACTCAAAATGTTCTTTATTTCCACCGAATTACAGTTGGTACACTTGCCGATTGCATAGAATTACGTAGCGCACACAATTACAATCCACCAGTTCGTCTGTCACAGGTCCACTCCGCACTCAATATTACGTACAACTCTCTCTAGAGCTGACTAAGAACTCCTCCGATGCACGTATGCAATCTTCTAGTCAGTTCACTAACACTGCGCTTTTCACGGCTGCTCGCCAAGAACTGAACTGACTCGTCCACTGCAGCCCTTATATAGGAAGATTGCTGTTTCTGGAAGCTTCGCGGCTAGGAACACCATCCCGATTGTTCCAGACGTCAGTGGGAGGGTAAAGAGACAGTATAGTACCTAGTGACACTTTCCTAACCATCCCCTTTGTTAGCGCTACAAGATAAATGGGTGGGCGTGGTCTGAATGCCTCCTGTCTCCTACCCAGCTCCAGTTGGACGTGCCTTCCGATAATTGGGTGACAGTGCTTTAATTTTATGTTCATAAAGTAAGCTAACAATACAGAGCGTAACTGAACACTGAAGCAAACTTTTGTTTTCCCGCACAAAACAAGCGATAACTGAACTGAGGAATATGTGTTTCACCAGTGTAACCAATCTGGCAAACTTTGTTTACGTTTCCATAACAACGACCTTCTCCTCTTAACTTTCACGCCCCTTGCTTGATGACCTTCGCGTATCTTCCTTTAAAAATCAGACTGTAGTTCATCATTCTTTGTGGTTTAAAAAATATCCTAGAGCTTTGAATCCAAAAGTTCACACGACTGAGAGATTTCTGTAAACTCGGAATTGCAGAATCGAGGTAATAAGTGTAAGGAAGACGGCTATGCCATCAAAGAACAGTGCTATATGAACATGTTGTATGTGTGGTATATCACTAGTAAAGAGATCGAATAGATTAAGTGCCAAAACGCCGCCCTGTAGATTGAGCAGAAACAGTCATCACGTGAGAAATGTGGTGCAAAATTTAACTTGCAGTAGCATGATGAAGATAATCCAGGAATATAAAGATTGGAAGTTAAAGTATTATACCTGCGAGCCATACTCGATCAAAACAATTTTGAAAATCTAAGAAACCTGCGACTTTGACTTGTCTGAGCTCAAGATCCAGTCAGAGCCCTCAGTAAACATTAGCAGTTGATAGATCGTAAAATGTTTGTCGAAAATAAAATTATTATAGTGATATTATAGCCTTGAAAATTAAAACATTTTTCAACCTGTGTCGGATACCTTTTCCGAAAATATATGGAAACAGTAAAGAGAAGGCTTATTGGACTACAAATAGAGACAAAGGGCCCAGAAACCTCTCTGGTAAAGACGATTTCAGCGTACTTCCAGGAGTGAGGAAAATATCTGAGGAGAAATGTCGCATTAAAAGAACATGTCTTAACGGTAAAATTTTTCTGGACAAGTATTAGCAAGTGTGCGAGAGCCCGAGAATATAATCTGCGCGTCTCAAAATGACTGAGAGCTAATAAACAGCACTTAAGAGCCAAAATATATTTACATTCTAGGATTTTAGGAGTGAGATTGGTGGTGGACAACATAGCACTGGGGTGGATTTCCTCCGGTCCCTCCGGTTTCCCCGACCATCATTCCACCAATTGCTCCACCAATCATTCATCTCAGGCGTTGGGCCGACCCCTCAACCCTGATTTCATCTCAGGTCAGATGCCTCGGCTACCTCGCTCTGAGGGAACCCAAGTGCCTCCTAACGTCAGCATTGACGAGAAAGGGAGGGAAGAAAAGGATTTTAGGAGATGTCAAAATCTACTTTGCACGAAGCCACCATCAAAGTAAGTGACACTCTCCTTTTAGAATCCTAGAACCAATATTGTTCACACTAAATAAGAAAATTCGCACTCCATTTTGTGTGACCTATGACGTTTTGTAATATCCCCAATTACTACTATGACAGCGCCTCTTAAACCAATATATGGACAATAAGATATGTATTTTTTGTCGATAGTGCTTTTTGTTGCATTTCCCGCTCATGCTATATTATACGTGATGAGTTGAAAATTGCACTCTGGCCACTTTTGCAATGCATTTATTGTTAATTAAATGAATTTAATCGTAAATACACCCTTTGGTCCTGTGCCGTGGCGTAGCGGGTTAAGGCAACATGCCTTGGTCCCTGGCCACGGAAAGCGGCCCGGTTTCGATCCCACCCATGTGGTGGGGATTTTATTTCCCGGGTATAGGACCGGTGCCCACTCAGCATCGTGAAGAAGGTGAGGAGCTTATGCTAGGTAAGCGCCTGTGGTCACGGAAACCAACATTCCGGCTGCTGATCACATCTCCTCCCCGTATCGGTTGGATGATCGTCCACCTCTGCCGTGCATAAGTGGGCGTGAGGCCGGCAGTCGGGTTGGTAGGCCTTGGCCCTCTAAGGGCTGTCCTGCCAGTGGTTTTTTATTATTTATTATACAACCTTTCAGAAAAATAAATTAGCAGACTCTGGAAGCGTATACTTTTCTAAGTCCACTTCGTTTCCACGGGCTGTTTACAATGTTGTCATGGAACGCGTCTCTTTACCTTCGTCCTACTGAACCATCTTATAATTATAATAATAATGAGAATGTTCACACATTCTATATTGTTTCGTATGTTTCGTGCATATTCACATAGGGAATCCTTCCTTTCTATCGCACAATGTAATGTGTGCGAAAAATTGAGTCTCCTGATTGACTCAGTGAGGCTGTTACTAAATGTGCACTAATGGCCGAACGGTTGTAGGAACCTGTAGAGGTTCGAAGCCCGGACATCATTTTGAATTAATTTATTGTAAGACTACGAAAGATACATTACACATATTATAATATAACTTCCAATTGCGAAGCTTTACTTGATTTTAAACTCATACATAAAAACTGAAACACTCTACTCTGTTTTTAAACTAACTGAAATAAATGTTGTATTCCTATATGTAAAATCAAATAAAAATGGAAATTAACTTAGTATTGGGTGTGTAAACCCTCTGTTTCTACTACTGCCCTCATTCTGCGGGGCATGGATAAGACCAAATGCCTAGGGACATTTTCACGAGAGGATACTTCACATTATATGCCAGCACCATTCATAACAAATGAATGAGTCCGAGTGTTCGCACAACAAATTTTAAGGCAATTTTCCAATATCATTGCATTTGTTTTGAAAACGACAAGACTATGTTATTGGCGTTTCTGTTAACAAATGTGTTTAAAATATTATTATTTGTCTTCTGCACGAAAAATATAAAGTATTGCTATTAAAGTAACTATAATAAAAGGAAAGATGAATATCAAGGATTCGAAGTCACGTTGGTCCACTCTCGAAACACATGTTTTACCGCTAGGCTACCATGCATACGGCCAAGCCGCGAAGCAACTCCCTATCTATCGCATAGCTTTGAAATGAAGCCAGAGTGATATCAAAGCGTACATTGGAAAAATTAATTGTTCTTTCACACTAACCGTGTGTAGGCCAAAGAATGGAAAGGTAGAGTCAGACTGAAAACTGCAGTGTCATAGCCGGGATTCAAAGCCCGTCTATGGCATTGAATTTTTCTGACTCTACCTTTGCAAAGCGTATATTATGAGCGCTACGTCATCGAATGCCTCCGATTTTTTCCGAGTCAAACTTCGTTTCTGATAGCTGTTCATTTTTTTTTTCTAAGGATGTATGTAAGTATATATGTACTTAGTGTTGTAAACATGATGGTTGATTGCGAATTTTACCATTTGAATGCTATAGTCTTTGCTTCCCTTTATTTTTTAACATTTACTTACGCTTTGATTAATGTGTCATTTAAAATTAATTATTTTGGCGCAATTAGCCGTCTACCGCAGTTGCTCGTTGGCTTGTTCAACACTAACAGGCATGACAAATCGATGTCAGTTTGCACAGTCCTTTCCTTTGATCTATGTATGACACAATGTTGGCAAGTGTAGCTGATTCCGGAATCAATCATGTGAAAAAAGTCCTTCATAGTTATCTATTTGCTTTATACTTACAAAGTTGTTTCGTTTATTTTACTTCCTTTTGTTTTTTATCAACATTTCTTTTTTTCTGTCCTAATTTTACTATCTCTTGTTTGATCTTACCTTATATTTACTTTGTCCTGTTTCTTCATATATATTATTTATTTATCTATTTATTTACTCATTCATTTATTTATTCATCCATTATTATTCATCCATTCATCCATGTTTTAATGATCTATAGAAAGTTCAGCACTGTAATGTAGAATGTCCACATATGAACATTTTTCATAGGTACATAATGCTACAAAACATATAAGTGGAGAAAATACGAGATGCTTCTCCCCTAAATCGATAAAATATCCTAAAAGTGAGATTTAAAGTATTGTGGATTTATTTTATATATCCCCCCAACATTTACCGAGCGGGATGGCTCAGGCTGTTTCATCTGTGTCCCGCATTTGGGAGACGCGGGTTCGATTCCCGTGGCTGACCTACCTGACCCATGGGTTTTTTCGGGGGTTTTCTTGGGTTGCTATGTGAATGCTGGGTAGGTTAATTACATCCCCCGAATTTCCTGTCCCTCCATTTCATCTCCATTATCATTTCATATCATCTCTTATCTGGTGGTCTCCTTCAGGGTAGAAGTGTAGGCAGGAGTCTCGGTGGTGCATGGCAGGATGATATGTTCTGAAGAAAACTACTTCCTCCTACAGTAGGTCGGTTGCCGATCTCCGCTACTCTGCTGGGATCATTTCGGGACTTTTGGGGCTCGGATCGCCTACCTTGGTACCTACCTTGGCTGCTGGACTCGTTGCTGTCCCGCTGTGGGGGAGCGAGTTCGTTGTCCTGACCTGTCGGTGGAAGTCTCTATCCAAGAAAACTGTAGGAACCCTGCCCTCTGTACTATCGTGGCTCCTTGGGTCGGCCGCCCTCTCTCTCCTTCGCCTCATCATTCCTCCCGGGGGTGCCTCCACTTGGGGGCATAGGAACAATGTGTCCAGCATGATGGCCAACGTACCGAATCCCCTCCGTAATGAAATCCAAATCCCAATCCCCCCAAACATTTTCGCAAAGAAGCCTTAAATTACTATTTATTCAATAAGCAATCGCTTCATTCTGTTTTTCAATCTTCTATACCTTCTTGCTGTTTTTCAGTCACAAAACAGAAGTACAATTCTAATGTGTGCTTGGGTCAATTTCACAGTGTACAGAAAAGTGTAAGCATTCCTAAGACACAAAACCACAACGAAACCCTTGGCATTTATCACTAGCTTCCCTCATGGTACCTACATATCAAGCTGCTTTGAGAGTCATCTTCATTCTTTACAAGCGTTTTTACTCCTAAATGTATAACTTTTATACAAGGCCGCACTTGTGCTTTCTGAAAGAGGTGTTCACCATAAGTTTTTGCGTCAAATCTAGAAACTGATTGCGAGTTCCGTAAACTAATACATATCGCTTAATTTGCGAGATAGAGAACAGCTAATAGATGACGTTAACGGCCAATGACACACTTTTCCAATTAGTTCACTGAGATGATTCAAATTTCGGGTAAAGAATGTACCTGTAGTACTTCTTTATCTAAGCTTTAAACCCCTGCGGTCGTTTTACTATTTACCAAAGTATTTCAAATGTGTAGATTTATTCTTTCTTTATTTTCTATGCTAGATACGTAGAAGTCTCTAATTAGTGAAATAAACCGTTACTGCTGAAGAAGTGGTTCTCTCCCAGCACGACTCTGTCTATTTAGCAGGCAAACAAGCTTTTCCATATTTACAGAGAAAATATATTTGCGGAATAACGGTGTACCATATGAGCATGTGTATATGTGTGTGTGTGTGTGTGTGTGTGTGTGTGTGTGTGTTTGTTTGTGTCTATGTACATGAGTGAATATGCACACGGGTGTTGAGTTGAGTCCAGAGGGTCTACTCCTATCAGTCCTGGACCCGTAGGACCTAGACCCGGGGCTCTTGAAACCAGGTAGTTATCCGAGCTGTCCCAAAGGGCGCTCGGCGTCCTCCGTGGGGCTTTCCATAGGGCAAGACCTGGGTGACAAACAAGCCCCCCCCCATCTGGTCCAAGGACACAAGATGGGATGGAAGTGGATACGCCACTTACGTGCGCCAACACCAAAGGTGAAGGCTACTGATATGACCTCGGTGGGGCCGCCTGGCGATCTAGCACACCTTCTACTAGCTCTGCAGGCTAGTACCCGGGAGAATTAATGGCTTCCCTCAACCCCGTCCGAAGACTACCCGATTCCCACGGGTATCGGGAACACACTGCACCCTCGAGGCCAACCCAATCCGAACAACTCCCGGAGGGAGGGGCTCAGATGTTTGGCCCGAGGTTTCTCTAGTAACGTCAGACGTACCACGAGTGCTAAGGATCCACAGCGCCCGCACCACGGCAGCTGAAGAGGACGGATCCCCTCCCCTATGGGGACACGGGTGTGTATGTACATATTTTGTGTATTAGAAAGTGTGTGAATGTGTCTATGCTCGCGAGCGTGTATTCACATATGAATTGTGCTGTTAGCGATGAAGGGAAAAGCATGTGCGTACATGATTATCCTGTTCTTGCATATTTTCTAGTGCCGTGTAATAATAACTTAGCCTTCAGACAGGGCCGCGCCGTGGCTCAGTGGTTAAACTGCCTGGCTCTCACCAAGGCGGCCCGGGTTCGATCCCAGACGAACGCAATGTAAGATTTGTGGTGGACAACACGGCGCCGGGGCGGGTTTTCTGCCGGACCTCCAGTTTCCCCCGCCATCTCATTCCACCGGTGCTCCATCTTCATCTCATGTATCATCAGTGTCATCGCCTGCGGTGCCGTATGTAGTAAAAGCGGGCGTTAAACACTACATATTTCACGTTTCAGCCTTCAGACTTATTCTGCAAATTAAATCCTTAATGCGTTTAACAAACTAAACATTTTGGCATAAACAGTTTGACTACAGACTGGGGTTCGAAACGTGAACTTTCGGGTTTCTTCATGGAGTGTACGTTTTACCATTGAGCTACAAGAGCCATTATTATAGACCGGCTTATATACAAATGTAGATGTTGGGTATATGAAAATCCTCATTCCACGTGTTTTGCATTACTTTTAACATTCTGCAATGCCATGTATTAAAAGGTTATCCGAAAGAGAACAGTTGTAAATTAACTCGTTGCTCCGTCTAACAAAGTAAAAAAACTGGAGATAAAAAGTGTGCCCACATGTTAGGGTTCGAACCCTGAAACCTCGTCCGCTTTTCACAACCTGCGTTTTGCCCCGGAGCTACGACAGCAGTTGATAAAGCGTGCCTTATGTACCAGATAGATATTGGATCTGTTAAAATCATAATTCCAAGGGTTTACCATTTTCTTGCATAGTCCCCTGCGCCATGTGGTTAATAGCTCAGGTGCAAGAGAATTGCTGTTTGCTTTGTGATATTTGGTCAGTCTTTCCTCATAGTGGTTAATGTAACCATAGAAATCCGGGAAGTGAGTAACAGCTTTAAAATGGCGACCATGACACTTTATATCTACGAGCATGACCGATCTCCTGTAGTAACGGAGCACCTAAATGATACTGACCCGTGGAAAGTGCATTATAGCGCTGCTGGAACACTTTCCATGGATTTATCTTTGTTAATAGAAACCTCTCAGATAACGCACTGATTATTCTTGTTAGAGTGCGAGGGGTACTGACGGGCCTCCCAATCGTGTGCTAAGCACTAATGAACGCATCATTTCAACCAATGGAATTGACAGAAATCACAAATGACAGATATACTATCCAGCAAGGCAAAGAAGGTCCCTGAAAGGAATGTGTTGTGTTACACAGTGGGACAAGTACAGCTAATGTGTGTCGCAGAGAACGCATGCTACACAAGGAGCAGAACCGTTAAAAAACATGCGCCCTGTTCACTCTGTACACTAAAACCGATAAGATTCTTTCACAAAAGTAGAAGCCGTCAGAATGCTTTTGAATGGTCTGTAAACTGTACTGACATGGGGTGTCATAAACCTGTCCAGGGAGGGTGTGGGAGCCTTCGCCAAACCCCCTTCCCCTTTGCGTCTCATTCCTCGGAGACTTTCACTATGTTCACTCCACGTGGAGTAATCAGTGCGTTGTTTGAGAGGTATCCATTGCCAGAGATAAATTCATGGTAACCGTTCGAACAGCGCCACAATACATTTTTTATTGAAAGATAGTACATATCTATGAACGTGAGTATACAGAGTGGGAGGTGAATAAGTGCAAATATTTGTATCAGCCTTTCAGTGTGATGTGATGAACCTGTAATGTCCATTTTTTCACTATTACTGATACTGACGCTCGTGGTGAAAATGTTGCGATGTTTTTAGGATGGCTAGTATGCCCTCTAATAGGCGCCTGATTACATAAGAAGTCATACTACTGGCCTCGCTCTGCCATTGGCGTGGCCGACCGTGATTTATTTAAATTTATTTTATTTGAATTAAATACAACGACATTGACATCAATGTATTTAATGACTTGTTTCAATGCAATTTTTTCTCCGCTTCCTTAAAGTACAAATAGCTTTACATTGCTCTCAAAACGGTGAAAAATTACCTTTAAGCCATAACACAAAAACACTCCAGTAAAAAACTAAAAGCAACACAATAGCAGGTGTACAATATCCTGTATAAAATATATGTAAATGACACTGTGTACGTCATATGATTTTAATTTCTTTATGACTACAACAATTGCCGACGATTGAAGACGACGATTTGGAAGTCGTTGCCGATGCAAGTAGCCAGAATCCCCAGCAGCGCCGTAAACTAAATGAATATCTGATAATTCAACATATGCAAAACCACTCATACTGTATACTTTGTACACAACAGTGTGCTGCTGAATATGGGCTCTTATTGCTGGCTAAAATCGCTTGAATGACGCCGGCCTTGTGCGTGATGTAAACACAGGTATCGTCGTGTGCAGAGCCGTTGAAAAAACATGGTATCCTCAACCTTGTGAATCATTTATTACACTGCTATTAGCAAGCGGACAAACCGAGATGCACATATGTGTTATACGCATTGTTTTGTACAATACATATAAAATTATTTGCACTTACTCACCTCCCATCCTGTATACTCGTAAGTAATCGAGCGTCTATGGATATATGAAACCTATGGGTAAAGAAGCTCTATGTGTGATCTATGCATATGAGCGCCAGTGTATGCCAGGAGCATGCGCATGTGAACCGTATGTGGGATTTGTCTTTACGGATGAGCAAGTATGTATTCAAATGTCCATGTGTTCAACGTTGAAGATTTATATAAGCGTGCAACTGTGTATGCAGGAGATAGTGCATACACATGTGACTCTTGTGAGTGTTGATACAGTGCATGTTCTCCAGTGAACGTCGGGTGTAATATAATTACATTGTAAGTGTGTTTTCATATACATAGATATTAGCCATGTATTTTGATGACTATATGCATGTTTGTCTATGTGTTTGAGGGTGTATATTTTCCTATGCGCTTGCACATGAGGGTGTGCCGTGTTTGTGTGTGTTTGAGAGACTGAGGGGGAGAGGGAGAAGATAGAGAGACGGACAGATAGACAGTCAGAGAGGATGCTTGCGTGCACATTATGTTATCAACGCACGCCATACAATTTCTTCCTTTCCAGCAGGCGACAGCGGCCCGTGTGTTTTCCTTTAACGGTCGTAATTTATAATAAATGATGTATTAGGTGAGAGTAGCGCCTGAAGGCAAGGTCGTCGTGAGGGCTGAGTGATATATTATAGTAGATGTCATGTGGCATACTTTAGTACATCTTTACCACGTACCCCCACTGAGCTCTTGTCTGAACCTCCTTTTAGTCCCATCTTTCATTCTGTTTCTACAGTAGTAATATAACAGCATTGTGCAGCCTCCTTTCTCTCTTGACTCCCTTCTTGTCATGAAGTCCGTAAATTATTTTTGGCTTACAAAGCGGCAGACCCTATACATTATGGGATTATTATAACTTGATACTGCTATGCAGTATAATTTCCAGTCATTATTTTCCAATGGCGTGTATCCTGTCCCAGACAGTCCGTTAAGAATTGAATGAAAGCTAGTTAATACAGATTACTGTATTTAAGTTCGGGTAAAGTAAAATTATAGACTTGTTTACAAGGAAACAAATACTATACCGGAATGTACTAAGAGCAACATGATTATACTTTTGTTTCAGCTTTATCGTCTCGTCTTAAACCAGACAACTATAGGCGAATGTGAAGATTTTAGGGCGTTTATTTCCCTCGCTCTCAATAAAACATAACTATCGGGGATGTCGAGCCAAGGCCAACAGTCTCCGTCCACAAAAGGTCATCTTGAGTTGAAAAGCTTTAATGGGAACAGTATTGATCCAAACATCAAGCATCACGACAGGTTATGATGACATGTAATAGTGAATCATTACATAAAAATGTCAGAATATGAAATTACATAGTACCTAAGCACTGCAATCAGCAAAAAAGCTAGTCAATAAAAGCTTGAAGTAGTTTGGTAAGTATAACATTATGGTGAACTGACTATGCAGTAAAGAACTGTGTGGTTTTTGATTGAGAACCTAGTAATTTTATCACAATGTTCTGTAAGTCAGATTTTGTAACAAATGATATGCAACAGCAGGCTAGATAAGTGTTACACTGTCTTGTCTTAGAACAGCTGTTTCTTCTATTATTACGGAGGAAAGAAGTTAGCCCAAAGACAGTAAATAGTGAAACCTGTAATACAGAGAATTAGAGCTCCCATCATTAGTAGGGGCAGGAGAATTTAGATGTTAGAATTTATAACAGCACGTTCTGTAATCTGAACGATAGTAAACTGGACCTCCCAACATTGGAAAGAGGAGACGAATTTATAATGTGCAACAGTGCGTTGTATAACATGAACTGTAGTAAACTATAGCTCCAAACATTAGGAGTAGAAGAATTTACTTGTGTAACCTGAACTATGGAAAACTAGAGCCTCCATCAATGGAAATAGCGAAAGACTTTACTTGTGTAACCTGAACTATGGAAAACTAGAGCTCCCATCAATGGAAAGACTTTACTTGTGTAACCTGAACTATGGAAAACTAGAGCTCCCATCAATGGAAAGAGCAGAAGACTTTACTTGTGTAACCTGAACTATGGAAAACTAGAGCCCCCATCAATGGAAATAGCAAAAGACTTTACTTGTGTAACCTGAACTATGGAAAACTAGAGCCCCCATCAATGGAAATAGCAAAAGACTTTACTTGTGTAACCTGAACTATGGAAAACTAGAGCCCCCATCAATGGAAATAGCAAAAGACTTTACTTGTGTAACCTGAACTATGGAAAACTAGAGCCCCCATCAATGGAAATAGCAAAAGACTTTACTTGTGTAACCTGAACTATGGAAAACTAGAGCCCCCATCAATGGAAATAGCAAAAGACTTTACTTGTGTAACCTGAACTATGGAAAACTAGAGCCCCCATCAATGGAAATAGCAAAAGACTTTACTTGTGTAACCTGAACTATGGAAAACTAGAGCTCCCATCAATGGAAAGAGCAGAAGCCTTTACTTGTGTAACCTGAACTATGGAAAACTAGAGCTCCCATCAATGGAAAGAGCAGAAGACTTTACTTGTGTAACCTGAACTATAGTAGATAAACTATAGCTCCCATCATTAGAAATTGTAGAAGACTTTAATTATGTAGCCTGAACTATAGAAAACTATCATGTGTTTCAAATGGGAAGATGTTTGTCCTTGAGCATTACTAGATGAGCAACCAATCGGAGTCCTGCGGTGTTTTCGCATGGCACTCCCCCTAAGTGGTGTGTGATGAGCGGCAACCTAATCAAATCTCTAATAAATACTATTCGCGCTCAGACAAAAATTCGATTTTGCAAAAACTGGTCCGTGAGCAAGGTACAGAGTAATGTAACTAACATAACCCTCAAAAACCCCATATTTTAGCTCAAATAGTTTTCCTAATACAAATAAATAAAGCACTGTTATATTATAACTGCATCGCGACGTAAGCATTGTAATGGACATCATTATTTGTTGGCATATGTGCGTGTACATATATTTGTAATGAGTCAGAACTGAAACGTAAACGTTTGACATGACGTGATAAAAAAATTACTTTCAACAAGCCAACGTGTTTGTTAAATTCGAGCGAGAACAAACAATACACTTCCTGCTGGCTTTAGAATGGTGCATCGGCAGAACGTGACTTGTCACACTATAAGTTTGTTTATGAATCGCACGTAATCTATATTTACTCTAGAGAGCTCAAAGCAGTATTATTCAGTTGTTCTTCCGTTTAAAAACCAGGGAAAGTGTATCAGCTGGATCAGCTTGGAATTGAAATGAGACACGAGGTATTATAAACCACTTTCTTCCTCACCACTGCCAGAACAATCCAATTGAGTAAATGTGGGCTCAGATTATGTTGCAAACAGAAATAATACTTTTAAACTGTCTGACGCTGAACGACTTATTCACCAAGAAATTGACAAGGTTGCAGAAGACTGTGAAAACTGCATGAGACATGCAGATGAACTACCAGAACACTGCTTTTGGAAAGATATAGCACGTGACGAGATTTTGGAGCCTATCATTATAAACCTACAACACTCAGACATTCATAGCTATATGGATGCGCCGCTGGCAGTTTCGTTGGTTTAGAAAAATAGGTAATTCATAAACTATAATTATTGTTAAACTACATGCTAAAAACATGTGCGTAACATACGAATAACTATGCTGCAATTGTGATTTGAACAACTGCATTATTGTAAATCTTTTGAAAATTCAGTTTGCGTTCCCTTACGTCTAGAGCCAAGAAGACTCACGAGTATGCGTAAGAGAGAGGGAAATATTAAAGGAATGGTGGTAACGAAGTGGCAACGCTGAAAGCTCTAACGCATCTGATTCGTTACAGGCCAGAACTCTTCCCATTTGAAACACATAGTATAATCCCCATCATTGGAAACAGTAGAAGACTTTGCTTGTGTAACCTGAACTTTAGTAAACTACAGCTCATATCATTAGAAAGAGCAGAAGAGTTTAGAATGCATAACAGTATGTTGTGTAACAACTCCTATCATTAGAAGGAGCCGAAGGGTTAAGAACGTCTAACAGTGTGTTGTGTAACCTGAACTATAAAAACTGCAGCTCCCATTAGAAGTAGCGGAATAGTTTACTAAGTCTAGCAGTAAATTAAGTAACTTTCACTGTAGGATACTAAGAAAATTCATCATTAAACGTAAGAATGTTTAGCAAGTCTATGAGCAATCTGGTCTATGTGAAAGAAGAGGTTCCATGATTGGAATTAGCTAGTCTAGCAATACATTAAGGAACTTGGAGCACAGGAAACCACGTAGTTCCACCACTGGAAGCAGGTGAGAGTTTGGTATGTCTTCTATCAGTAAGCTCAGTAGTCTTCATTTTAGGAGACTAAGAGGTTGCACTTTAGAAGTAGGGGCGTGGGAGTTTATTAAGTCTAACTGTACGGGGACGTACCTGGCTATATTAAACTACGTGTTTACCTCACTAGTAGGGGAAGGAAATTTAGTAATCATAACACAAAGTTCTGTAAACTGGACTATGGGAATTTTATGGTTCCTTCATTAGCAGGGGAAGGCAGTCTAGTTGAGTCAAGTTGAGGAAACTCGATTGGAAGTACTATATGGTTTCAACATAGGAAAAGAAAGTTTGATGATTATGAAATGAATAGACTTAACTTGAACAGCAACGAACTGAGTGGTTTTGGCGTTACTAGGGTGTAGCCTCAGGTTTGAGCCTTAGTCTCCTAAAATGACGATTACTGAGGTTACTGACAGATAGTAAACTCCCACGCCCCTACTTCTAAGGTGCCAACCTCTTAGTCTCCTAAAATGACGATTACTGAGCTTACTGATAGATAATAAACTCCCACGCCCCTACCTCTAAGGTGCCAACCTCTTAGTCTCCTAAAATGACGATTACTGAGCTTACTGATAGATAATAAACTCCCACGCCCCTACTTCTAAGGTGCCAACCTCTTAGTCTCCTAAAATGACGATTACTGAGCTTACTGATAGATAATAAACTCCCACGCCCCTACTTCTAAAGTGCAACCTCTTAGTCTCCTAAAATGACGATTACTGAGCTTACTGATAGATAATAAACTCCCACGCCCCTACCTCTAAGGTGCCAACCTCTTAGTCTCCTAAAATGACGATTACTGAGCTTGCTGATAGATAATAAACTCCCACGCCCCTACTTCTAAGGTGCCAACCTCTTAGTCTCCTAAAATGACGATTACTGAGCTTACTGATAGATAATAAACTCCCACGCCCCTACCTCTAAGGTGCCAACCTCTTAGTCTCCTAAAATGACGATTACTGAGCTTACTGACTAAGCCGGCCATCGTAGCCATGGTCGCTAAAGTGTATGTCTCTAGTGTTCCGCCGCGTAGAGGGTCGCGGGTTCGAGTCCCGCCTTGGGCATGGGTGTTTATGTGTAGAGTGAATATTTGTGAAACTAGGAAAACAGATAAGAAAATAAACGGAAATAATGAAAAATCGGTTAAATAAGAAAAAGAAAAAGCGGCCCTCGTTTATGCTCTCACATTGAAAAGTGTAAAGATAATGAGCTATACAAGTTATAGGTGCTGAATGGTAGATATCCTTTAACTGTCTACTAACTACTATACGCGAGTTTAAAGATCAATTAGAAATCAGAAATCTAATCGGACATCTCCAGGTGTAGTTTTGTCACTGGAAGGCAATTAAGTTTCAAATTTCATCACGTTATGTTACAGGTGTATATCATTCAGAGAATAGATATTCTGGAGATTAATTGTTCTTTCACACTGGCCGTGTGTAGGCCAAATTGTGAAAACGTAGAGTCAGGCTGAAAAATTCAACGCCATAGCCGGGATTTGAACTAAGGATCTTCTGGTCTCCGTCCAGCCGCTCTATCCATTGAGCTACTATGGCAAAGGTGCCGATATGACATTAAATTCTCCAACTAACTCTTATTTTTCCCGGTAAAACACTTAGGAGACAACTACCTTAATGGCGACTTATAACATGTAAGTACTTTAAGGCCCGGGCTTTATAGTTAACCACTATTAGGTCAATTAATGGAAATTAACTGTTCTTTCACACTGGCCGTGTGTAGGTCAAACTGTGGAAATGTAAAGCCAGACTGAAAAATTCAATGCCATAACATACGAGTCAGTTGAAGAATTTAATGTCATATTGGCACCTTCGCCTTAGTAGCTCAATGGTTAGAGCGGTTAGACGGAGACCAGCAGGTCTGTGATTCAAATCCTGGCTATGGCATTAATTTTTTCAGTCTGACTCTACGTTTCCACAATAGATATTCTGTTACGAATGATGCAACGAATTAACCTCACAACAAAAATCATATAAGTAAAGCACTAACAGCGTTTCCCTACCTGCAAAACAGTCTTGCTGGTGGTATGCAAGGGACTTCCAAAAACTTTGCTCTCCCTGAAATAACGTCAGTGTACTGAACCATGTTTGCTTTGCAGTTCAATTGCTCATCAGCGTACACTAATCATCATTCATCAATAACGTTATCTCTGTTTCTTGCGATAGTTCTAGAACTAATACCTTTGCCTTAATATACTTTCCCTCTTGAAACTCTGAGGTATACGACACGGCTAACTTTTTATTGCAGATTTATGTAATTGGGTTTTATACTTCTGACCAATTTCTTGGAGTGATACTTTATGCATGGAACCGTTTCTCTCTCCTTACTCTTCCTTTTGGTTTATGTGGAAATGGTTTTCTGCAAAACGAAATTTTACCTTCAGAAAGGTGAATATTCGCATTTTCTTGTTGACCTCTGATATCAAAAAGCATGTTGAATTGCCTAAAGCAATCGGTTGCTTACTGTGCCGTATATGCAAAAGTGCTTCCTTCTCCGATATTTTCCATCCGTCCAGAATTTTATTGGAAGTGGGTTGTTAAATAAATGCATACCTATATCATATTTAAATGCTATCTCAGAATATTTTGTAATTAAACCTCTTATCCCTAAGTATATAGAAGAAGCTTCCATATAACTTCTATAGAAATGCTGCTCTTACTTTTCAGGCCAAACTTCAAATCCCTGGATAATTTCTGAGAATAACACAACTGAGTATGAAGTTGCTGAATGTAATAGCTTGAAGTCTGTCCTTGTAATATCAGAATGGTTGTTATGCCCCTCGATATAGCAGTTCGCTGTTTCTTTATTTCCCTAGCGTGCTGTTCCCTTCACATTCGGTTTTTACCAGCAAATTGAGAGACGCGCTCCCCTAGTGGTTGTCGAATGCTTAACCAATACTCACCAGAAAACCTATGTACTTCAGCAGAATTATTTTTACAAGCTTAAAACCCAAGTTTGTGTCAACTTTAAGCGAATCTACAATAAGCGTGTACATGGAAGATATCCTTTTGCGCCATTCTCCTTAAAATTAAACTTAGAGCTTTTGCTTTAGGCAACACAAACAGGGTCTTTACAAAAAATTTCCGGTTATTTTTGAGAATTTTTACATTTAATCTGTTCATTGAATAATAACGCATTTAAAAGACACGCCTATTTAAGCATTATGAATCTGAAAATAGTTTGTAAATTTTAAAATGCCACTATAATCAGTAATTGATTTTAAAATACACTAAGACTTGAAACTATTTTTAAAACCGTAACTTTTGTTTCAGATATCAAGAGGGAGCCACACATATGTTATAGGTAAGTGTATACAAATTTACAGTGGCATGGTTTGCAAAATAGTGTACATGAAATATTCTTTCTATGGCCAAAATTTAGTAATATCGGACGATGAATGAAATAGGTGAAATAATGCTCCAATGAGTCCGGGGTCTGTGGATCCTAGAGTTATCCGACATTCGTCTTTCAGGATAAGGAAAAAACCCGGAAGAAACCTTATTCAGGTAACTCACCCTGACCGAGATTCGAACTTGGGAGCTCTTGAACTTGAAGCATCTACGCTACCGAGGCGGGCAGGCGTTGTGAAGGTGCCTTCTGTACCGTTTGCGGTAGAATTAGAAAATTAACAGGTGTAAGCGCGCTCATGTGTGTATGTGTGTGTGCGTGTGTGTATCTACGAAGGCTGTTCAATAAAGAATGATCATAATTCTTTTACGGCCATAATTTCTCGCACTGAAATTCAATCTTATTATATACTCTTAGCTTAATGTGAAACAAACACGCCGTAGTAGTTTCATTGTTGGTACTCCTGGTTCCCGCCCGTGAGAACCAGGCAAGTTCAGGCATCTTTAGTATCACCTACCGCTCCATTGGGAGGTAGCACGAGAGGAACAATACGGCTTTGAAGTTCTGTTTTCGTCTCAACAAATCTTCAGTTGAGGCCTACACAACTACAGGAGGCCTATGGAGAGTCTGTTCTTCCCTACAGCACAGCTTGAATGTGGTTTAGAGTGTTTAAAGAGGGGAGACAATCAATTTTAAAGGTACGTGGACAGTTACTGCTCTTACGGAAGAAAACATCAACACTGCTGCTATCATTGTGAGAAAGGACCGACGAATTACCTTAAGATCTCTTTCTGAAATACTGAACATTTCATAAAGTTATGTTAGAGGAAGATCCGGAGTTTCATTCAATCGTAATTACTGCTGATGAAACTTGGCTACACCATTTTGATCCTGAGAGCAAACAGCAAAGCTCAGTGTGGAAATTTCTTTCATCACCAACCCCCCAAAAAAGCGAAAGTGGTTGCTTCTGCTGAGAAGGTTATGGTCATCTCATTCTTTGATATTCATGGAATGGTTTATCACCATGTTGTACCTGCACACACACCAGTAACTGGACAATACTACAGGGATGTCCTGGAGACATTGCAACTCCATATCAGGCGCAAAAGACCAAATTTTCATGAAGCAGGCTGGATGCTGCACCAAGATAATGCGTGGCCGCATATTGCCAATGTTGTTGCTGAATATCTTGCAAAGATTAACGTGAAATCCCTAATCCTCTCTATAGTCAGGATTTAGCGCCATGTGACTTTTTTCTATTCCCTAACTTGAAGAAACGCCTTCGTGGGTGGCATTATCCATCATCAGAAACAGTGGTGAAGGCTGCGGAGGCGTTTTGAAGGATCTCTCAAAAATGGTTTCCAGCATGTCTTTGAAGACTGGCAGAAACGCTGGGACAAGTGTATCGCATTCAGGGCAGAATATTTTGAGAAGGACCATCAAAATTATGAGGATGACTAAAGGTACGTTGAAAAAAAAATGTAATCATTCTTTATTAAACAGCCCTCGTAGTACAACCTCTCCCCCTCCCCAACTTTTCATTTTCAGATAAGAAAAATATCCAAAAAAGAAACTGGTAAGTAAATTATCTCTGTCGAGAGTCAAACCTGACCGCGAGCTTATAGATAACCTGTCATCATACAAACGCCCCTGCATATCAAATCAGTAGCGTTTCTAGTTACAGAAGTCATACCTGATTTGAAGTCATAAAATCATGAGCTCAGATAGGGAATTGTTATCCCCGGTTGACATAAAAGCGCAGTTATCTTCTGTCAGACAGTACTCGAGAGCAAGCTTTGCTATATCAACGATAGAATTAATAGAATTGCTATAACACTTTAGCCAGACGTCTGAAAATGCTTCAGTATACTTTTTAAACATATAATAATAACCCATGGCGCGACAGCTCTTAGAGGGCCAAGGCCTACCAACCCGACTGCCGGCCTCACGCCCACTTACGCACGGCGGAGGTGGACGATCATCCAACCGATACAGGGAGGAGATGTGGTCAGCATCTCGGCATCCCCCAGCCGCAATGTTGTTTTCCGTGACCAGGGCCGCTTACCTAGAGTAAGCTCCTCACTTTCCTCACGATGCTGAGTGGGCACCGGTCCTATACCCGGGACCTAAAATCCGGACCCCATGGTTGGGATTGAACCCGGGTCGCTTTCCGTGGCCAGGGACTAAGGCGTGCTGCCTTAGCCCGCTACGCCACGGCGCAGGACCGTTATAAACATACCTCGGTTAAAATTTTCACAATTAGAAGGTAATATAAATTTCATCTAATCTTAAAAGAGATAAAGGACACTAATAATAGCATATCATAACATGCTAAAGTTGATTATTGCGAAAATAGCTTTCATCGTACCTAACACTTCAATAAAAGTAAGTCCATTGTTTTCAGTAGAACTAAGGGCAAAATTATTGTTAACTATCACATGGGAGGGGTACAAATTCCACAGGTGGACAGCTGCAAATACTTGGGAGTGTACCTGGCAAGTAATGATGGATGGGACGAACAAGTAAATTCCACATCTAGGAATGCGTGGAAGGCATTACATTTCGTAATGAGAATATTGAAAAAGGGGAGCGCTAGATCCAGGGAAATTGCCTACAAGGCCTTAGTGTGGCCGGTTATGGAATATGGAGTAGCATGCTGGGACCCATATAGAGCTAACCAAATCGATCCATTAGAAAAAATACAGAAGGGGGCAATAAAATTCATAAAAAGAGGCAAGTATTTTGGGCCTATAAAAGGAGAAGAGACTAAATGGGAGGAATTAAGAATTAGGCGTAAAAAAACGTAGGTTGGTAGCATTATTCAAAGCTAATGCTGGTGTAAAGGCATGGGTGGACGTTAGTGTAAAGTTAGATAATCCGGATTATTATGGACGAAACGATCATAGGTATAAAATTAAGGGTAGAAGATACAGAACCGACGTAGGAAAATTTTCTTTTGTTAATAGAACCATTGAAGAATGGGATGAATTGCCTGTAGCAGTCTTTCAGGGCTGTCCCCTGTCGCTGAAGAAATTTAGAAAAAATCTAGATGGTTTATAGTTTAACTTTTGAACTATAATGGTATATAATATGTAAATAGAGAAGTAATTAGATGTGTTTTAAGTGACTAAAGTAAAATAATATCATGTTTGTATTGTTTATTGTGTTATTGTGGTAAATCTAGTATTTGTAATTTGATCTGTATTCTCAACTCTGCCACCGGGTAGTACCCAATTGCAGTGAATAAATACATACATATATTATGGTCTATTAACTTCAGGGGTAACCTCATTACCGTTTCTGGTAAGGACGCACCTAGAGAGTGGAGTCCATTATCTTCGATGATAGGGTGGTGATGAATATGGCGGTAGAATGAGAGGACCTACAGCTTTTACTGTTGACTCCAAACCACATTGGGCCCTTACGGTTCACGTGAGCTAGTTAGACAGAAATGAAGACTTGGATAGGATCTACTTAAAATCGCCGCCACACAGTCGGAAAACCGAACCAGTGGTCCTCAGCAGGAGAGTCCTGAAAGCAATTACTCATCTACTCCACGTTCGTGTTAAAAAACGATCAGAATTGGCAAAAACAGGCCATCATGCTGAATAAGGAAGAAAGGGTGCATTTAAATGGCCACGCCCCAAACATTTAAACCCTGCGTTAGACCTTTAAAAATGGCGGAAATAAAAAAAAACTCTTACCATAATTCAATAAAGGAAGATTTGGGGAACATTTGTATGTATATATTTAAAAATTGCAGTTTTTGAGACTTTAAGCTATTTTTCAGTCCCAGTGTCCCTTATGTAATTCATCAACACAGTCCATTTTCAAATTAAACTGACATCGCAGTTAAGTACCCATATAAAGTTATCGTGGCTCGTCTCCCCTCCACCCATCATATCTTTCATTGCCTGGAGTAGAGTTCGTTGCTACTGCACTTCCACCCGACAGGAATCGATACATGTCTAACGGAAGTTAATCAGGGAAATCAGAATATCTTCCTCGTGTAGAGTAAATCCAGTGCCAGAAGTTGGCACCACTTTACTGCTGTGAACTCCTTGTTTGCTTGTTCTAATTTTAAAATGGGCTGTACATAGATGAGACATCCTATAGTGAAAATTTTGTTTAATTAATAAATGAATAAGGGAAATGGGCTTGGTGTGAAATGGGTTTTTGGTATACAAAGAAAATAAAGGTTTCTGACTGAGAGCTGCACTTATATAGCAAATGCATAAGAAGAAAATCCCCAAATTACAAATGTGGAAGAAAGACTTCCTAGTAGCTTTGCATAGATACAGACTAGAAGATCTTCCCAATAAGAATTTTGCTTATGCGGTAGATGTTTGGAACTGGTTAATCACCACCGAGGACCAGGTTCTACAGGTTCTATTTGATGTTTGGTCTTGGTGTGAAGCCAGAAACTGAGGGTTCATATTGTGACTTTGTGGGTTCGTGAAATTAAAAGTCCAATTGCACAAACTCAAAATGTTCTTTATTCCCACCGACTTACAGTTGGAACACTTGCCGATTACACAGAATTACGTAGCGCACACAATTGCAATTCGCCAGTTCATTTGTCACAGGTCCACTCTACAATCACAATTACGTACAACTCCTCTGATATACGTACACAGTCTTCCAGTCCGTTCACTAGCACGGCGCTCCTCACAGCTGCTCGCCAAGAACTGACTTGACTCGCCCACTGCAGGCCTTATATAGGGAGATCGCTGTTTCTGGAAGTCTCGCGGTACAGTGTATCATCCCGATTGTTCCAGACGGCAGGGAGAGGGGAAAGAGATGGCTAGTGATGTTTTTCCAACCATCCCCGCGTTAGCGCTACAAGATAAATGGGTGGGCGTGGTCCAATGCTTCCCGACACTCAGTCAGCCGTCAGTTGGTCGTGCCTTCCGATATTTGGGTGACAATATTTATATATGAGCTGCTGTAACACCATCGACCCAAGCTATTCGGCATTGTAAGTAAGACTCGTACTTAAGCTTGAAAGCAAAACTACGTATCAAATTAAAAAGAATTGAATGCCGCACATGAGAGGAAGCTTATCAGCAATATTTGGAGATATGTAAGTCCTTGTTGAATACCATAGGCAGGGCTATCGGTGTCGCAGAGAGGTACTAGCCTAAAAGTAAACAACTTGCTTCGCTTTTACCCACACTGAAACAAGTCTAAAGGAAAGTTGAAAAAATATTTAACCTAATAATAATTTAGGGCATTTCCTATTTAATACATCAGTAGAAATTCAGCTATGTTTGTGGTCATTAATACCAGAAGCAAAAATCGAAATTGTTCCTAAAGCAGCTTTTGTTAAGAATATATCTGTTAAATGCAACCCTGGCTAGTCATTTCCATCAATTTGGAGATGCTTTACTGGGTCATGTAACCTACTTTACACATACGACCCATTAAGAAAAACATTGTCTTTGATACTGGACACGCTCAAGCTGTTCAAGGCATCAACCCTCTGGAGGAATCTTCCTTAGCTTTTATTCTGATGATTTTTTTTAACTTTAAAGAAGCCCCCAATCTGCATAACGTTATCTGCAGCTCTCTTAGAGGAAACCAGTTTCGACCGTGAAAAGAAGCAGTTTGTCCACATCTAAAAATACTGTCGCGAGTCATTGTTTGCGGTGGGCCGCAGCCAGCTGACAGGAAAGAAAGAGACAGATAGCGTCCGAGCCACTCCCACATGTGGATAAAAGCTTTGCGTTTGCCGAGGGAGAGACTGGAGCGGGAAGAGCAGGAGACGGAGTGATGGCTGGATAATTCTCTCCTTTACTCGCTGCACCACGAAAGGCCTTGAAGCGTCGAAAAGTTTCTGGAACAATGAGTGGAGATATAAAAGAGCTGAGCTGCTAGTAGTGTATGGAGTCATTAGTGCGCTGTCTATTGTGTGTGGGCATTTGAACTGTACCGAGCTGCAAGTTGAGAACTGATAATCGTGTAGTGATTTGAAAGTGAATTCTTTTGTTTGTTTACGTGTGGTGAAGCCACGAGAGACTGTGTTGGTGTATGTTATGTCACCCTGCTGCAAAGGGCTGTACAAATTGTCTTTCTACGGAAATAAAGAGCATTTTGAATTTTTGCAAAATAGACTTTAAATTTTACGAACCCACAAAGTCACAATACATCGTTGCCACCAAAAGAGAGATGTTCATATATAATAATTGTGACAGACACTGTGAGTCTGACAATGGAACTCACTTCTTCCAAAGACGCACGACGGCTTGATTTTGTGAATGACAGCTCCTTCTCAGCCGGCAAACAAGCATTATAAGGTTCACTATGACCCCCAAAACCAGGCATTGTCTCATGACACGCACACCTGGGTGATACAAACAGTGACATTTTCAGACGTTTAGGGATCCGTGAACATTCGCTTCTTCACAACCACACAGTGCAATCTTTCAGTACAAATATCGAATATAACAGGGAGTGCATGAGAACAAAGTCGTGGACTAGTTATACGTAAATGTGTGGAACGCGAACCGTCCACAAAAAGAGATAAATTCTTTATATCAATTTACACTGATTTCCTATTTCCACAAGAGGTTAGCATTACTAACTTTTTTTTAAGCTTTATTAAAACAGAAACAAGGAACTTCGCTTCATGTGTGGAAGCGGGGTTAGGTGAGGGAAATTGGATGGATCTTTGGCAGATCACGCGTTAAGCACTCTGAAAAATGTCGTATGTTACTTAAGCAGCATGAATCGTGCTGCGCTGCCTAAGTTGCCAGTATGGCAGGCATGGCTTGCGCCCTGGAAGCCAAGCTGGGAATTCAGTGGGGAATGCACTCCTGTCGGTATTGTCGCGGCGTCGCTTTGCGTAGGTAGCTCATGTGTGGGTTTACTGTGCTGTTGATTGCTCTAAGTCGGCGACGGTGTGTTTGTCGCTGTAGGCCTTGAGTTGATGTATTGATGTAATCAGGTAGTTCTGGTTAGTTTCACATCTTCTGGCTATGGTCCCGAGTACAGTTGGAGTGCCTTCTGTAGTTGATTTGTGCATTTGCTTGATGAGTGTCTCGAGGTTGTGGTAGATATCTTCGATCCTGAAAAAATTGCCTATCAGCTCCTCCATGCGTTCTAGGCGGGCTGAGAATTTTGAGAGTTCTGTTGTGAAGTTCTGGATGGTGGTGAAGTTCTCTGCTGCTGTGTCTGTGATGGTCTCCTCGAGCTGGGTGAGGATCTCTGCTGTGTCAGGTGGTGTATTCATGGAGGTTGGTAGGTTTATCGTGGCGGCGGAGGTGAAGACGAGCTGTTTTTCCAGTGCAACTAGGCGGATGTTGGCGTTGTGCAGCTCGGACTGCATCTTTGCTGATACTGTCCTGAGTTCCTCGCTGAGTGCCTGCGTAGGTGGCGAGGAGTGGCCCGAGGCTGGAGCTGCTGGCGTGTTGGTTCTGCGGCTGTTGTTGGAGTTGAGTGGGCACTGTGCCTGGCCTGTGTAATGGCCGAAGCCATCGCAGGTGGCGCAGTAACGACGGTGGCGGTGGCGTAGGTCGTGGTACGTGCACTCTGACGTCAGGGATGAGGCGCCGCTGTAGTGGCACCGAGGCAGAGCGTCGCAGGTGGTGGCGTCGTGTCCGTATCCGCAGCATCGCCGACATGTTGAGTGTCGTAACGCTCTGCTGGCCTCGATTCTGAGACACCGCCCTAACAAAGGCAGGCCCGTCCTCAAGGCAGCTTCACATTCGGCGGCGGCGTTGCCGAGCTGCAGTCGGACAAGGTTGGAGGGTCCGTGGCGCGTGTTAATTCTGAAGGCCTTCAGGGTAGATGGCCAGCGTTGTTGAGCGGGGCGAGTATAAAGCGGATTGGCAGATCGCGGGGTGACCCGCGGATAACTGCCGAAAGCGCTGTGGCTTGGCCTGGAGTCGAGGTAGCGTAGGGCTCCCTGGTTGGGAGCAGCGTAGAGTTTCAAACTTAAGTTATACGACAACCTGGGAGAAAGTGCTAGCGGTATGGTCACCATTTAGCGAGTTGGAGCTGCTTGGATATTTCCATTCCTTTTCTCATCCTTCTTTCATCCCGTTACTGTGTATTTGACTTTGCATGTTGCCATACTACCCTGAAAATGTTCAATTTCGGTTACTCAGTTACCATAATTATAGAGCATATTTTGTAACGCCTCGGAAGGCTTAATTTATTACAGTAAGAGAAGTAGTGTATCCACATATCTCAATATGTTTGCAGTTTACTTCCACAAGAGCACAGATATCAGGTAATAGTCTTATTAATCTGACTTAACTACCATTCCTCTTTTGTGCGTAAGCACTAATGTGCCGATTCTTAAATTTAAATAACTTACAATAGTCTTGAAATGCCTTACTCATATCCTAAGACTTCTAATCCGTTAAATCGCATTTGGAATTCGGTATCTCAGAATAATGTCACTCACATATTTGTCTGTTACGGTATTCTTACTTTGATCTATCACGGGAATTGCCATCAAACATTTAGTCAAGCTGTCATACCATATCGACAAGTACCTATTCCGTGACTCTGAGGTAGGTGGTGAACTTAAATTATTCAAACAGGCGCTATTTCGGGCTTGTAGTTGTGTGTTCTGTGATTTGTAGTTCAGCCTTGGCATTTAGAAATATAGGTTTATTTGAAAAGTCGAACATGGCCCACTATAGCCCTCTAATCTCTAAGCACATTATGATTTCAAATAAAAAACTGTAACGTTTCATAAGTTTCTTAAACACCATAAGACCTTCATGTAGAACATCTGTTTATTGTCTTAATCAGCCTTTGTTTTCTTTCTTCAGGGAGTTCCTCCTTTGACTTTAGAACAACGTTAATTATTAATGGAAGGGAATATATTGTGGCTTTGTGGGTTCGTGAAATGAAAAGTCCAATTACACCACTCAACAATGTTCTTTATTTCCACCGACTTACAGTTAAACTCTTGCCAATTACACAAAATTTTGTAATGCACACAATTACGATTCACCAGTTCGTCCGTTACAATTTCACTTGGCCTCGCGGTTACGTAAGCTCCGGTACACCTTCACAGTTACGTACAGTCTTCCGTTGCACAATCTTCTCGTACATTAACATGTCACTGACTAACTCTTACACCAAGAACTGCGACTGTCTCCTCACTCACTAACTGACCAAACCAACAACTGACTAACTAACTAACTCTGTCTGTCTGCAACCCCCCTTTATATAGGAATCTCGCCCACTTCTCCGCTTTTCTGGTTCCCAGGCGAAGATTCCAGTAAACGAAAGATCGAGAATCAGGTGTAGGAGAAACAGACGGCACAGTCATGTTTTTCCTCCGTCACCACCGCCTGTCACCACTATAAGACAAACGAGGGGAGGGCGTAGCTAACACGGACCTCCCTCGTCTCCCGCTCTCAGCTGCTTTCATAGGGTGTTCCAGCGCTCGCGTTACACTGCTCCCTCCTCAAAGCTGTTCGCCCCGAACAGCCCCATCGTAGCGTGCGAGGCGGTCCAGGTGTACCACCAGCATCTGCTCGGAGTCTCAGCCAGAAGTAGCGCTGCCGTAGTTTGTGAATCATTCGGTTCGCTCCCAGGTGTCCTCCTGAAGTACCGGCGTGCACTTCCTCCAAGACTTCCGGGACCTTGCTCCGGGGAAGTACCAACTGTTCTCTCTGCGCCTTCCCATCGGGTGACTCCCATACCCGGAACAGCACGCCCTCTCTGGTCTTCAACGAGTCCCATTGGGCCCAGTACGACTTGTAGGTGGCGCTCCTCGGTGCGATGTCCTCCCAGGTTGGTCTCGTCCCTGCGTCCACTTCCCTCAAGAGTGGCCCCAAGTCTGCGTCCGCCAGCTGCTCCCTCCTCAGGCCTGCGCTATCCCAGCCTTCAGCAGGCACTGCCACAACTACTCGGACTGCTGCGGCACGCTCCTTCTCTTCCACTCTTGTGCGCTCATGGCCGTCCTGGATCTGCGATAGGACACCTCCAATGTAATTGTCGCTAGCGTCGGTGTCCACAATGAAGGCGCCACCCGGTTGTGGGAAACCCAAAATTGGAGCACTGCACAGGGTCCCCTTCGGGTGCTGGAAAGCGTCTTCGGCGTCCTCCGTCCACACATAAGTCCGGTTTTCCTCCGTCAGGCGGGTGAGGGGTTTTGCGATGTTGTCGGCCTTTTCCTCTAAATCATTAAGGCGGTCGTCTACTTGACCCTTCCGCTTGCCCAGGTTCGTGACGTCATCCCTCACGCCGGCCAACCGTTCCTCAAACTTTGCGGCGAGAGCCTCGTTCGCCGCCTTCATTTCCGTCTTCTCCGTGAGGTTATCGTTAGCCGTCATCATTTCTTCCAGCTTTGCGGCCAGGTTGTTATTTGCCGCTTCTATTTCCGTTGTTAATTCGGCCTTCATTTCTTCCATCTTCCCGGCGAGGTTGTCGTTGGCCGTCTTCATTTGTTTCAACTCTGCGGTGATGTTGTCGTTGGCCGTCTTCATTTCCGAGATTAGTTCGGCCTTCATTTCCATCATCTTCTCCAAAAAATTTTCCAATGCCGCGTCCATGGTTGTAATGTTCGGTGATGTTGTTTTCCCGCTTCCTGACACCAGTGTGGCTTTGTGGGTTCATGAAATGAAAAGTCCAATTACACCACTCAACAATGTTCTTTATTTCCACCGACTTACAGTTAAACTCTTGCCAATTACACAAAATTTTGTAATGCACACAATTACGATTCACCAGTTCGTCCGTTACAATTTCACTTGGCCTCGCGGTTACGTAAGCTCCGGTACACCTTCACAGTTACGTACAGTCTTCCGTTGCACAATATTCTCGTACATTTACACGTCACTGACTAACTCTTACACCAAGAACTGCGACTGTCTCCTCACTCACTAACTGACCAAACCAACAACTGACTAACTAACTAACTCTGTCTGTCTGCAACCCCCCTTTATATAGGAATCTCGCCCACTTCTCCGCTTTTCTGGTTCCCAGGCGAAGATTCCAGTAAACGAAAGATCGAGAATCAGGTGTAGGAGAAACAGACGGCACAGTCATGTTTTTCCTCCGTCACCACCGCCTGTCACCACTATAAGACAAACGAGGGGAGGACGTAGCTAACACGGACCTCCCTCGTCTCCCGCTCTCAGCTGCTTTCATAGGGTGTTCCAGCGCTCGCGTTACAATATAATAAGAACGTATGTAGCTACATCCCATGTGGCCTATTTTAGCATTTTTGGAATTATATTTTTCTATTACCAATATCCATTCAAAAGATCTCTAGATTAGGTCCTTAACATTGAAAACTCACAAAAGCTACCTTTGCCACCGTGAAATTTCTGCTAAATAACTACGTAGAGAAATGCAACTACATTACAGCTAGTTGCTCTTTCAACACTGTTCTATAATTTTATTTACTTCTCTGTCATGGAGTGTCATACTTACAGAAGCTACGAGTCTGCAGCTACTAATTTCTCCTTGATTAAGACCGTTTCAACTGTATTTTTGTTTACATAGTTGTTCACAAGAGTAAAAACAAAGGATTGTTCATCATCTGCAAATTGGAAAACCGTATATTTTAACAATTAGCTGTTTAACTCCTAAAAGCTGTGTCACTGCCTGCCGATCTCCTCATTCTGTTCCTTTCTCCAGTTAGTAATTTAGCGATTTAAAGTCCATGCATCTTTATTTGTAGGTTGACTTTTCAGCCAGCGGAGACAACAGTGTTGTCACTTTTAGTGCCAGTGTACACGTGGTAATAGCAGCCGTAGCAGAAAAACAATTAATAACTGCCGCGCAGGTTCACGGGAATCAACAATGACTGCATACACCAGCGTATCGCAACAGATTAAGACAACAAATGCAGAAAGAGCATGAAGATTCAATTTGAATTGTTTAAACACTCTGTCCGTCATATGTTATTACATACTTAGTAACCTGCATAGTGCAATATGACAGGTTACCTAAGTTCTTGTTCGATTGACTGCAACAGAATAGAACAGCTAGACTAATGTGAAGCTATTTCAAAGAGAGCATATCAAAAAAGGGGTCATTCCCGCAATTTGATGTTTTATACTTATTGGGCAATTTCGCTTATTTGGGAATCACTATCATAAGCACTGCTGCTGAATTCTATATCATCATCATCATCATCATCATCAACAACAACAATATCATTGTTTCTTGTATGCCTTACTACCACAAATATGACGAGGGATTGCAGCTTGCTGAAAAGAATCCTGGTCCGTAACCGGGTTGCCCTCCCTCCTCTTCCGTGAAATTTCAAATTTAGATGAAGACGTTTGGATCTCTTCAAATTCATCCTCGTATTTAGTTTGTTCAGTATTGATTGGCACCTCTCCCATAACTCTTGCAAAGTATAGCGTTTTAAAATATGTGTCAATGTGTGCATAACGATAGACTATTGTACTGTCTACTAATACCAGATGATGTTGTTTCCAACAGATGGATCATTGCAGTAGTAATTGTTCCAACTTTCGGTACGCTTGTGGACATCAATAAAAACCACATGGAATCCGATAAGTATGGGCGACGGTGGGCAGTTGGCTTCTCTGGAGGGAAGGTATGACTGCTTCAGACACCCACAAGAGGTTAGTAGCCGTGTGTGGAGAGTCATTTTCATACTTGTGATTCGTGTTTTGTTCGGTATTAGAGTTCAAAGATATTAGGCTATGTGCTGAAAAACCCAAAAGCACCGGGCACGCAGTAATTGCATGCAAACCAAATATTGTCTAGCGTGCCACTGACTTGTTAATGTGGAACAGGAGAATCACGTTTGATGAACTAGAGAAAGCAACAGGCCTATCAGAATGAACCCTCCACACCATTATCCATGAGGACTTGAAGATGAAGAAGATGAGTGCACAATAGGCACTCCATACTTTCACCATTGTGCAGAAAGAAAAGCATATAGAGACATGTCGATAGTTGGTACAGTAGTATACTGCGGATCCAGCGGAGTGCTTTGAGCGTCTGGTCACCCTCGACGAGTCATTTCTCTTCACAAGACTCCAGAAAAGAAAAGCCAGTCTATGGAGTTGAAGTATAGTGGGCAAAGAGAATCTATGCAGTAACAAAGGCGATAGCACTCTGGAATCAGGAAGACATAATTATGGTGAATTGGCTTACCCCCTAATACGATGATCAACAGTGATCGGTCGTGCTGCAACTGCTTCTACGCATTCAACAATGTCGCCACGAAAAATAGGGCAGCACGTTCTTCTCCAACACAGCAATGAGCACCCGCATAGCAATCGCCTGACTCCGTGAACTAAAGTTTACTGTGCAGTCACATCTTCCATGTTCACCGGATCTAGCCCCTACAGAAGATGCCCTATTTCGCGCAATGAAAGAGATCATGTGGAATAAGAAGTTAACCACCAATGACGAACTTCATGAAATTGTCTACCAGTGACGATTGAATACACTAAAAGAGTAGTTTGTTATCCAAATGCACAAGCTACCAAACAAATGGCAAAAGTGTAGTAAAAAATATTGTACTGCCAATCATTTTTAACGCCCCAAATGCTTTTCTTCTTGCTTATACTCACTGGACGTGTTGTTCAATCTAATACCAGTATTCGATTTTTCTCTTCGAAGTACTACCTTAAGGAGCTTATACTCTCACTCACTTGTCCACTTACTGGAACACATCTTCCGAAAAAATTTTGTCCATATTCCCATAAAGCTTTTGTTTGTATTTTTCACTTAATTATTTTCATTAGATATAAACAATTTTAAGCCCGAAGTACACTTATATAAACGTAAACCTAATCACTGAATTTCTTGTTCGTAAATACTACCTTAATAAGAACTAAGGAGTTCACGAACTAAAGTGTGGACGCGAAAAAAGTAAACCGACGTACATCAGGTAGACGATGTCAACGACTCGCCGATTTATGGTGCAACACAATAGAATACCAGCCGCAGGTAGAGATTTCCTGGAAAGGAATTCAGTCGCCGTGCAGAAGGGAAAAAACATATGATATTCAATGTTACTACTGGCAACGCCGATTTGCGCCTTTCATTGTCCAGGAAACAGCTTGGAAACAGCTTGCCTCTAATTAGTGCCTTTGTCGGTTGCTAAAACAGAGTGACGTATTAACGCTTTCCCTCCTCCCTGCTTCCTCTTACAGAGCAGTATAGCACGTGGCCAGCAAACGTCAATCAACCAACTAAGAGTGCGCCAAATATAGTAACCTTGCTAAATGTTTGTATAAAATAAATAAGTAAATAGTAAGTAAATAAGTAAATCAATTAATAAATAATAAATAAATCAATAAAACCTATAATACTCCAACCCAGTAACTTTGTATTTAACCCTGGATGCATATTGCAAGTTTTATATTTGTTACCAATTAATAAGCATAAACATAATATATAAACACTTTACAGGCTAATAATAATAATAATAATAATAATAATAATAATAATAATAATAGTAATAATAATAATAATAATAATAATAATAATAATAATAATAATAATAATAATAATAATAATAATAATAATAATAATAATAATAATAATAATAATAATAATAATAATAATAATAATAATAATAATAATAATAATAATAATAATAATAATAATAATAATAATAATAATAATAATAATAATAATAATAATAATAATAATAATAATAATAATAATAATAATAATAATAATAATAATAATAATAATAATAATAATAATAATAATAATAATAATAATAATAATAATAATAATAATAATAATAATAATAATAATAATAATAATAATAATAATAATAATAATAATAATAATAATAATAATAATAATAATAATAATAATAATAATAATAATAATAATAATAATAATAATAATAATAATAATAATAATAATAATAATAATAATAATAATAATAATAATAATAATAATAATAATAATAATAATAATAATAATAATAATAATAATAATAATAATAATAATAATAATAATAATAATAATAATAATAATAATAATAATAATAATAATAATAATAATAATAATAATAATAATAATAATAATAATAATAATAATAATAATAATAATAATAATAATAATAATAATAATAATAATAATAATAATAATAATAATAATAATAATAATAATAATAATAATAATAATAATAATAATAATAATAATAATAATAATAATAATAATAATAATAATAATAATAATAATAATAATAATAATAATAATAATAATAATAATAATAATAATAATAATAATAATAATAATAATAATAATAATAATAATAATAATAATAATAGTAATAATAATAATAGTAATAATAATAGTAATAGTAATAATAATAGTAATAGTAATAATAATAGTAATAGTAATAATAATAGTAATAGTAATAATAATAGTAATAGTAATAATAATAGTAATAGTAATAATAATAGTAATAGTAATAGTAATAATAATAATAATAATAATAATAATAATAATAATAATAATAATAATAATAATAATAATAATAATAATAATAATAATAATAATAATAATAATAATAATAATAATAATAATAATAATAATAATAATAATAATAATAATAATAATAATAATAATAATAATAATAATAATAATAATAATAATAATAATAATAATATAGCATGAAATAAATAAGCAAATAAAATAAAGTAAAATAAATAAAATAATATAGAATAAAAAGAATAATGAAATAAATAATATTAAATAAACCCAAACAGCAAAATAAAAATGTATGCATTTATAGACACTGATTATAAAACAATTTATTCAAAATTTAAAACAAAACAAAAAATTTAATTTAAAATAAAACAAAAACACTTAAAACATAAATACTTAACCCGAACTACCACCCTATCTACCCTAAAGGTTCGTATGCTTATCCCAGGAAGAACTACATCATATCTTTGGTCGTTCTGAGGCTTAGAAATTTCCTTTTGCTTCAATCTTTTTTGGATCGGGCAAAACACCTACAGTAAATATAGGTGTAGTTCACTTTTGGCAAATTTACATTTATTGGTTCTAATTGCATTTGATTTTTTCGCAACTTTTGAAAACCCATCTTAATCAAGAATGTTCCTCCTCAGACGTTTTACAGAAGCCTTCATCGTCAAAATAGGTCACACATCCAAAACCACTTATCTCATCAAACTTTGAGAAGTGCCTGGAGCCGATTTTAATATATAATACAATATTCTAGTCTGAAAACAATTTTGCTTGCGCTGAAGGCAGTTTTGCTTTGTTCCAGGGGAATCTATGGCATAAAAGTTATTTACCTCTGTATAATAATAGAATATAACAAGAACCATCTGCAATCTTGTTTACTTTTGCAAAATCTATAAACATATTTCGCTTTCTAACACGAGAAACATCCTTTGCAAATGTTAGCACTGGAAAGTGCAGTGGGCTCGAACTAGAGACAGTGATGTCCAGCACTTGTTTATTTACCTCCTGCTGTTGGTGTTCAGGCATTTTTAGTTACTTAATTTAATAGATATGTACTTGTGGTACGAACGTTTTGGGGTGTTGTATTAGCCTATCTCCTGGTAACATAAATATATGATACTGTTTAAAAAAAATCATATTCGGCTCTTCAAATTCTTTAATGTTGACTCAGTTAGGTTCTACCCTTTTTGATATTAATAATTCTAATTTTTTTTCCGTCGCATTAGGTTTTCCCATTTGCGGGTTTATTTCCACTAGCTGTCCAAATTAATTGTATTAGACGCACAAAACGTTCCCCTCTGCCAAAATAACTTTAGTTATTTGCTCCTTCCAGTTTGACGATTGTTCTGAAATTCTAAACTTCGCGAATTGACTTTACCTCATGCTTTCAGTGGAATTTTAATTACCTCAATGTACTTATAACTTATCCTTCTCAGCAGCTGCGAAACCGTATAAATCTTATGATTCGATCCGAACACTGTGTTTTAATAGTTTATTTTGCGTATTCCAAAGGCATAGTTCATTTTTGCAGTTTTTGATTGAAAATTAGCATCCCTATTCGTAATTTCTCACGACATGTGACTCCTCTCTCACCAGAAAGACGGCTAAGCCCATGTAAACTGGCGGTTCGTCGTAACCTGCTTCATATCACAACTTAAAACAGTGTCTACGTAGATATTGTTATCTAACTAATAATACCATCTTATTGGCTTCTATTTTACATCTAAATTGCAAACTGCACTTGTGGCGCAAAAGTAGTTCTACTGCCTGAACCCCTTCGAGATATATTCCCCAGTCTCATGTCTAAGCTAGTGACCTATCTTGCACAAGGCCTTTCTTCTTTCCCTGCCAACATGCCCCTGTTTCCCAAATTCTAATATAACTCTTATAGGAGCTACAGCATGAACCCCTGATTGTTCAGCCTTTTTATCCTCAGACCATTCTTTATGTCCGTGCTAGCATCCCGAAAGTTGTGGAAACTACTACTTCCCTCTGCACTTCTTTCTACGCAATAATCCTCGGCTCATTTGCACCCTCGTTCTCTACTCTCAGTTATATTAGTTTTATCATTGACATTTTATTGCATTTCTCCTTGACTGCAATTTAATTTGCACTCCACCAAATCATTCACAGAACCAGGTCTACATGTCTCTACCTTCTTATCACACTAAAAATAAAGTTATCCACAACTCTTGAGGCGAATAATATCAAGTATTACGTATTCTTTCTTAATTTTGTTCCCTTCTGAGGTACAATGTAATTACTTTATTATTGAACACGCGTTTTAGTGACATTTTTTCTTTTTAAATTTTCCTGGGTAGACCCTCAAACAGACATTTCCTGAAAATTAATCATAGCTTAATATCTGCGAAATTTCGGTCAGATCCAGTTTTACACATGTAGGGTTAACTTACTCGAGACCCAATACTCACAGCATTTTTCATATTAGGGTAAATTCCTGCAAATACTTAGAATTTCCCTGGGGTTATGTTTCTAAAAATTCAATTGCAGAAATGTCGGATGCGAAAGAGTACCAGCGAAGCGATGTACCATTCAGTCTATCAGCATAAACCATATTTTCACATTCACAGAACGACGAATGGTGAATTGACCAATTGCTTAGCAAGAAATATTTTCTATTGCTCTACGGTTTCGCAGGTAAAACAATGCGCTGACTATGGATACAGAAAAACATATAGTATGCCTTAGTGCATGAAACTGTCTGAAATCTGCAGAGAATTCTCTGGCATAAATCCCCCAATGAGCAATTTCTTTTAGAACACTTAACGACGATGACAATAGGAAACTCGGTAGCTACACTTCTGGATAATGATTGCCTAATTTAGGTAACAGTTGACAATTTTGTGTTCCAGCATTCTGGACATCCCAGTTACTCAATCATCCTAGCAAGACTTTTTGATGTTAACACGATTAGGAGCGTTTCATTTTCAGATGGCATGATGAAAACTCTCGGCTTGCACTTGTGTCCCGGGAGTCATTCATTTAATATGCCCAATGCCATGGATGGTAACCGTGTGTGGACGACAACAATAGTTTCTGGCTAAAATCGCGTCTATATAGGTAAAATTCCTTGTCTTTACTGGGACTTATGATTCCAGCATGGAGACTCTTCAATTAAGGAGTCTGGCAAAGCAAGTAGCCCAGAATTGGAAGCAATTTCTAAATGACATCGGTATTCTGCGAGCAGTGGCTGCTACTGAAGAGAATATCTATATAGAACTTCATGACTTTTCAAATGCATCTGAAAGAGCTATAATGCTTATGTATACTTATGTATTATGCGAGTGGAAGTGACTGACCAGGATACCTCAAGCGGTAACATTTGTGTCCCTCATTAGGGATGTCGCGGGTTTGATTCCTTCAGTACCCTGGATTTTTTCGCGGAGTTTGCCACGTCACTAAAGGACGCTGGGAAGGACATTTACCCTACTTCATTCCTTCCAACCGGTCTTTACAAGTAACAATAGCCAGTGAGCTACGCTACGATGGTGTTTGAGCTCTGGAAATACGGTGCCCTGCTGAAGGGAGGCGTTGTGGTCGGCCGGCCACCCTTCAAAGGGAATTGATCTGTCGGACCTGACTGGTAAGTGACGGGCTCTCTATGGTGATCTGGAACACCGTTGGACCGAATAACTTCCTTCTACCTATTTAGGATCCACCGTGGCTGTAGTGCCGTCTGTGATAATTTCTGCCCACCTGTAGGGTACTTTCATCTCATCGTTCCTCCCGAGGTCTGGCACACAATAAACCATCGGCTGGAGCGCCGGAATCCCCGCCATGATAGACCGAGCAGAGAGAAGTGAAACTGCCACCACTACTCTGCTAATCTCTAAGTCTAGGGTTTTAAAAGTAAACTGTCTCAGACAACGATGAAGTTAAACGGTGTTGTAACTCTGAGTTAGCTGGTGGATAAATAACGCAACGTGTTGAACTAGAACGTCACTTATAAGCACATATTACTACCTACTAATTACACATTACTAATTAAAGAGTAGTATCTATACTTTTGCCCTCTATTGCCGTGGAAGACTTACATAGAAATAGATCTGACTAAATTTAGAATCTGACGGGTTAAATGATGTAGGGACTCGTAAAGTTGCAGGTAATTCCCACTGATAAGATTTCCTGGAAAGCAGATCCCCATATCAATGGGGATTATACTGGCTTATCGACACCTAGGAAACAACGGATACGTTTATATGATCAACAATAAAGAGAGCAAACGTTAAAGCTGGCATGTGTACTGAACACAGCGAAGAAATACAGTTTTGTTCACTATTCATTCGGAGCTGAAGAAAACTTAATGCAGATTTTCAAAACGTTGTAAGCGAATTACTCAGTTAGATAGTACTCAAGTTTAGTATAGTTCGAAACACTAGTCTACAGTAGATAACATGGATAACACTGCTGAGCTTAGTCACTCTGCAAGCGTAAATGTAATCTCCGTCAACAGTCAGGTTACCATGAAGATATTGGGGGTCCCTTGCGCGGGGCTGCGATGTTCTCCTACAGTAAGTTGTTTACATTGTTGAGTGTAGGGGGTAGGCTGTAAAATACTACCGAACCTTTCGGCCTCAAAGACCATGTAGTATTTATTGGCTACTAGACATCAGATGACTAATATTCTCTTATGGCGCATGATGCTGAAAGTCAACTTTTATAGCTTCTTTGCGATAGTACTGGCCAAATAGCTGGCTTGTTTTTTGAGGAGTGGTGTGAAAATTTTGTAAACTTGCCCAGAGTAAAAGCTAGCGTGGCGACTGGGGCAATTGCCTACATCCAAAGACAATGAAAGCAAGTCATTTTCTCACTATGAAATTGATTAAGGTAGGGTCTTCCACAATAAACAAGAGAATCACTATAGTAAGATACTAAGAAAGAGCCTTAAATTGCTTGAATTTCATATGCAAACCAAATAGAGTTGGCCAGAGAGTTGATAGCTAAAGGCTTCATTGCTGCTTTCTAGCACTTTATCTCGAGTACAAGGAATTACTCATTTATACTTAATGAAAGTGGCACGTTCATTCTTCAGGACTTAGAGAAATAATTTAAATTAGCTGACCGGTTTCCTTGATTCCTTGAAGTAAACAGCGCTTTTAACCAGTTATATATCACAACAATGCATCTAAGCACTTCATTCCTTCCCATATCACTTTTGGGGATTAAGTAGGTCCAGAGGAATCTGAATAGAAGAGTTGCTAATAATACCCACAGCCCTGAATAAACTAAAATAATTGTAATAGCACGTGTTCAAGCACACTTATCTTCCCATACTACTATAATAATGCTCAGTACATCCTGACGATTACTTCCTTCTAAACGTCCCTAAATTTTGTGATTGGCGAAGCCTGCTCCTTTGAGTCAAATATCCTTTCACGATCATCATCGCACTTGTTAAAATCAGGAGAAGCATACAGAGTTCATTCAGAAATACTAGTCAAAGGTCATTCTGAGGTATCTCTAACAGTGCTCCAAATGGCTGTACAAACAACCAAATCTTCCGTCTGAAAAGTTGGTGCTACTAGAAGAAGACAATCCTTTTTCTCGTGTGGCCAATCCGAATTGTTAATGAATGGCATAGTTTAGATAATGACACCACGGATGAAGATAGAAATAAGTATAAGTAGTAGTTTTAAAGGTTTACACTTTCCTCGAGGATTGAGCTTAACAGTTTTGTTTTTGATCCAATGCGGAATCACGTAACTTGTAACATGAATTAGAAGGGCAGCATGTTAAGCATTGGCTACATCGTGTGTCTAATGGTCACGAGTACTGACTGACCTGCACCGTTCTACAGAGCTCTTATCAGAGCTTCGCCCTCGGTGTGAGGCTAGAGAGATTGATGGTGTAGATGTTAGACAAAGGAGAAAGTAAGTGTTAGTCAGCCAGACGCTGGTATTTTGTCATCTGCGCAAGTTGAGCATGAGAATTGTAGTTGAGCACTACATGACTTTAGTAGAATAATTTAAGATAAAGAAATAGTTTAAATAATTAAATGGACATTTATTGCAGAGATATAACAGGGAGCTATACATCAGTGCACATAGTAGATACTATCCTGGTGAGAACTGTGTTTTGCAGTAGATATACAGAAAACCTTCGTTTTAAGAACACTTAAGGTAGTAAATACACAGAAAGGATCTCTAGTGGGAAATATACTTTTGGATTAGGTGTATGCAACAAAATACGTTCCCAGTGTGTCTGAGTAGGAGCATAAAAGAAAACTCTCCGGATTTTTTTTTTTTTAAAAAAAAGAGGAAAATCGTCGTGATAAGAACTATCCCTACTTGTGCAGCAGATACATAAAAGTAAACCTTTATTGTGAGACTATGTTTATGAGGTAGGTACACAAAATAGATTTGTTGCGCAGAAAAAATCCTTCCTGGAACAATGTTCGTGAAGTGGACAAAAAATGCCGTTCTCATCACAACTGTGTTTATATAGACATTATTCAGTAAACAAAAGAAAACCTTTCTAGTTAGAACTTTGAAAATGTAGAAAACGTGAGCAAATAAATAGAAAAATATTTCTAAAAAGCCTGTACTTATGTTGTACATGGTAGAATATACATGGCATTGTAGTTCAAGCACTCTGAGCTGTAAGCTCCAAGTCAATTATTGAGATGGTCACTTTTGTTCAATTTTGCATTGTTCTAAGCGTGGCATATGATTCTTTCGCGAGCCATTATTGTGATAGCGCGGCCGGCGCGCACATAGGGACAGATAGTGCAGCGCGGAGATAAAAGGCATGCCGAAACAGATAAACATAGATGAATGGAAGGTTCGTGTTTCGTCTGGTGCCGTCTTGATGGTTACAGAAAATTCTACAAATTTCTAGGACTATGAGTAGAGGTATAAAAAGGAAGCCACAACTCGCCAGTGGAGAGTCGAAATGGAACTTAATAATCGTACGCGTGCAGCTGTATTTTGAAAGTGAACTCATTTGTTTGTGGTCAATGACCTTGAAGGTTGTATTTGTGTATGTTACGTAATTCTGCTACTGTAAGGGTTTACCAAAGTGTGTTTCTATGGAAATAAATAGCATTTTGGAATTTCTGCAAACTGGACTTTTAATTCTACGAACCCACAAAGTCACAATACATTTTCTCGGTTTAACATATTCGCAAGCTGTAAATCATACAATTAAATTACTTTTTTACAGTTAGAAGTAGTTAAAATGAAATTAATTAACAAGAACTTACAATACGAGGTTTCACAGCTCCAAATGCGTTTTGCTACATTTGGGCTGCTAATCCATGCGATAGAGAAGGGTTCTGGCTGATAATACAATTCTGTGTTCCAATATTGTCAACTGCAGCTCTTCACTGCAGGCCATTGTTCCATTCTTTTTAAAATATTCATTTACGAAGGTTTGAAATCTTATGAAGGATGGCGTAAATATTTCCCTAAACTACACTGGTAAAGTCTGTTTAGTCAATGGGTGTGCAGTTCGAAGTCAAAGGAACCTGACCCTCCCGCCCATTAATGACCGTCATAAATCTATCTCCACATTTCAGAAATGGAACCCTGTCGTTGAGGACCAATAGCAACCCTGATTATCTGGAAATGATAGTCGCATGTTTACTCCACGTGGAGTCTCAGTTGCCAAAGTTTCAACTTCCAGTTGATCTGTTTCATTACGTGAAGAAATTCGTTGTGTGTCACGATGTGGAGACCGTGGGAGGGAGATGCAGTGGTAAATGCAAATGAAGTAGTAGAGTACTTTCAGTCAAGTGAAAATAATCAAAGTGATGACAATAGTGTGAATAACTGGGCCGAGTTATGTTACTGTAAAAGCCTCAAAAACAAAGTTATAACGCGAACTGTTTCTAAGCAAATTCAAGCGCTTGTTTTGAACATATATAAATATGTGCTGACAAATAATCTTGGTAAGTGGTCGTGCAATGAACCTGATAAATTCTGGGTATTCACTAAAATACAGTAAGAAATATTGTGACGAGAGGAATACCAAAGACGCCAATCAAGTGTGAAAACAAAAGGAAACATTTCTCTAAAGTAGATAATTTCACATGCGATTTAATTCGCCGAGAAATTTATAAATTCTATGTAAAAGGCAGAGCGCCCACCTTAGATAAATTGGTTGTACATTTGCAAGAAATTTGTGATTTTTCCTTATGGGCGCTTCACTTTGCGCGGTCTCCTAAAGGAGCTGGGTTTCAAATACCGCACTTTGAATAAGATAAGGGTTATTATGGAATCGAGTAGAATAGTAGCTTGGCGATATATATTTGCCAAAGCTAAGGAAGTTTCGCAGTAATGGACATAAGATAATTTATTTAGACGAAACCTCGCACGATACCCATGACGTATCGAGAAAGGTGGCAACGTTGCAGAACGGTCTGGGAGAAAAAGGGTCGGGGGTTGTAAAACGATTATAAGGGTTCGTGAGAAATATCTTTTGAGTTTGGTTTCTCAATAAATAGTCGCATTTTTCTAAGTTTATCAATGAAATTATGATTTTACTATGCGTATTGTCGCGTGGCATTGCTTTTTGCTGCGTAGACGAGCGCCGAGATAGAAGCGGGGAGTGAAGGACACAGATAGCGCCCAAGCCACGCCCACGAAGCCGATGAGCGCTGGGCACTTGCCGAGAGAGAGAGCAACAGAGGGAGAAACAGACGGAGATGCTCTGGACGTTCTCGCTGCACCACGAAAGGCCGTGAAGCTTCGGCAGCTTTCGAGAAATTTCTGCAGCTTTCGAGAAACAGCTGATCGGGTATAAATGCGGCAGTGTGAGTTTTCATCAGTCAGTGTGTTGCAGCGGAGCTGCTAGTGAGTGAATGAAGTCAGTTGTAGTTGGAATTGTGAGTTTTCATGCACTGTGAGACTTGTGTGGACATTTGAACTGTATCGAGCTGCAAGTTGAGAACTGATAATCGTGTAGTGATTTTAAAGTGAATTCTTTTGTTTTTACGTGTGGTGAAGCCACGAGAGACCGTGTTGGTGTATGTTACGTCATCTTGCTGCAAAGGGCTGTACGGAAATAAAGAGCATTTTGAATTTTCTGCAAACTAAAATTTTAATTTTACGAACACAAAAAGTCACAGTATTGCACTTCACTTCTGAATTATGCTAACATATGCTCACACTCTTAAGAGTGCGCAACCCTAGAAATATTTTCGTTTACAGAGATGGAGTTCTAATAAATGAATATTAAATGTTATAGGGTATATGCTTATCAACTCTTTATCCATTAAGTTTGAATTCGAATTATTTATTCGCAAACGTCAAATTCTTACTATCTGAATATAACACACTTGTAGCTGATAAAAGAACCAGGTAGGTCAATTTGTAGATAATTACACCACCATAAATGTTTAGCTGTCACTTCCCTCTTTCAAGGACCAATACGAGAAGACATTTTGTTACTCTGCCGCCTCAGTTAAAAGCAGCAGCAAGAATCCTCATCACAAATGTACTCCTAAATTACTGTTCGGGTGTAACAAGCGGTGCGAATGTGCCTAGTATTTCCTTTGGTAAAAAATTTCTACTCATAATCTTGCTTTTTCTTATCTTTGATAATTATAAGTCACGAAAAGAATGAATGCCTACATTGTCAACCAGAACTTGGCTACCTCTCTGCACAGGTATGTGTCTTTAGGCTCAATTGTCTGTGGATTGCGTTCTAGTCCAGGTAACTGGTCCTCTGATCACGGTCCTGAGAAAAGTATTTTCCTGGTCCGTTTGCTCCCCTTTTTAATTAAAACTAGCTATGAATTTTTTTTAGAATAGCGATGTTTTTCAATTGTTTCAAAATACTTCCAAGTTGCAGAATATAAGAAACAGCTTTGCTGTAGCGGATGTTTACAGCACTGACATGTGATATAACGTTGAGTGACTTATAGTGTAATGTATGAATATATTCGACGATTATATGTAGACGGCAATATCAATTTATTGAAAACGCTAGGCCGCGCCGTGGCTCAGTGGTTAGACCGCTTGGCTCTCACCAAGGCGGCCCGGGCTCGATCCCAGGCGACCGCAAAGTAAGATTTGTGATGGACAACACGGCGCTAGGGCGGGTTTTCTCCGGGACCTCCGGTTTCCCCCGCCATCTCATTCCGCCGGTGCTCCATCTTCATCCCATGAATAATCAGTGTCACCGCCTGCGGTGCCGTATGTACTAAAAGCGGGCGTTAAACACTACATATTTCATTGAAAACTTTAACGCTGTACCTACACGACGTGTACTCAAAGTCATCTAGCTCATCTTATTAACAGAAGTTAGAACTGAATTGTCCAACTGACTCGTATTTTTTCCGGTAAACCACTAGGAGTTCTCATAAACACATGAGATAACTACATTAATGGCGACTTACAACGTGTAAGTACTTTAAGGCCTGGGCTATATAGCTAACCACTATTCGGTGAATTAATGTAAATTAATTGTTCTTTCACACTAGCCGTGTGTAGGCTAAAGTATGGAAAGGTAGAGTCAGACGGAACAATTCAATGCCACAGCCG
This sequence comes from Mantis religiosa, assembly GCA_030765055.1. Taxonomy (NCBI): domain Eukaryota; kingdom Metazoa; phylum Arthropoda; class Insecta; order Mantodea; family Mantidae; genus Mantis; species Mantis religiosa. Next base: position 63,541,106 of record CM060948.1, read on the forward strand.
GGATTTGAACCGCGGATCTTCTGGTCTCCGTCCAGCCGCTCTAACCATTTAGCTACTATGGCCAGCGTGCCGATATGACTTTAAATTCTCCAACTGACTGGTATTTTTTCCGGTAAACCACTTAGGAGTTCTCCTAAACACATTCAACTACCTTAATGGCGACTTACAACATGTAAGTACTTTAAGGCCTGGGCTTTATAGATAACCACCATTAGGTCAATTAATGGAAATTAATTGTTCTTTCACACTGGCCGCGTGTAGGCTAAAGTATGGAAAACTATAAAGCCCGGGCCTTAAACTACTTACACGTGTAAGTCGCCATTAAGCTCATGTGTTTATGAGAACTCCTAAGTGGTTTACCAGAAAAATACGAGTCAGTTGGAGAATTTAATGTCATGTCGGCACGTTGGCCATAGTAGCTCAATGGTTAGAGCGGCTGGACGGAGACCAGAATATCCATGGTTCAAATCCCGGCTATGGCATTGAATTTTTCAGTCTGACTCTACCTTTCCATACTTTAGCCTACACACGGCCAGTGTGAAAGAACAATTAGTTTCCAGAATTTAGAACTGTTATATATTGTGACTATGTATTTGTGTTGAGTTGCCCGTAATTACTTCCTTCTTGTACCAAAATAAAACTGAAAAGATAAAGATAATATTTTTCACATTACAGTTACCATTAAAGCCAGGCAAAAGTAACTTTATCAAAAAATAATGAGTTCTACCTGTAGGGTGTAGAGTGTTACTGTGATCATTGATGTTATGACGTAGTAGGTTTATCTACGACTTCAGAAGTTCCACATCTCTGGGGTAACGCTTTATTGCTGTCGCTGACTCTGTCTTACAATGGATCTATCAATGATTTACGGAGTTCAGTATAAAGGATGTAGAGTGGAATCATTAACGCTATGCTGCAGTGAGCTTATGAATGATTCACGAAGTTCGATATCTATGCAGTAGTGTGCTTTAGACCACTAACATTAGATATATAGCAATGAATTTATGGTTTGACAACTAGGGAGAAGTGTTTTATTATGACCAACGACATTCAACTGCAGTGTATTTATCAGTCGGTTACGAAGTTGTCATCGCTACGAGGTGGTTCAGACGGTAATACTTGGAGGCCGCGTCGTGGCTGAGCGGTTAGACCGCTTGACTTTCACCAAGGTGGTCCGGGTTCGATTCCAGGCACAAACCACAAAATGAGATTTGTGGTGGACAACATGGTGTTGGGCGGGATTTCTGCGGAACCTCTGGTTTCCCCGGCCATCTCGTTCCACCGATGCTCCATCTTCATCTCATGTATCATCAGTTTCACCGCCTGCGGGCCCGCCTCGGTAGTGTAGTTGGTAGCAAGTCTGCCTCACGTTCAAGAGGTTCCGAGTTTGAATCTCGGTCAGGGAGAGTTACCTGAATAAGGTTTTTCCGGGGTTTTCCCTTATCCTTCAACACGAATGTCGGGTAACTCTAAGCTCCATGGACCCTGGACTACCAAATAAGGCGTTCTAGCCTGCGCAACTGCAGACCAGAGGGCTCCTATCTCTTTTGACTCGGTATCTGATAATATGACCGAGTCCCATAGCCAATAATTATTTAAGTACATTAATAATTTACAATAATTAAGATTTAATACTGACAACAATTTAGGAGTATTTATTAATTATAACTTGCATGCAGAGTAAATAACTACATTTTGTATATTTAATATAAAAAGTACATGCAAGGCTTACAATAAACTTACAAGCCCATGCAGAGATAGGAATAACAGTTTCTTAGTTAATAAAATAAATAAAGGTTTAAAGGAACTATGAGGGAATCATAATATAATATATTAGTTAAAATATGAGGGAATAAAAATCGCAATATAATGTTTCCCAGTTAGAGCGTTAAAATTCCTTATATTTATCTTTAGAAAATTTTGTTATTTTATTTAAATAATAATATAATTTCTTTTTTCTAATTATTTCATTTATCATTTGGTTCTGGATGTATTTGCCATATTCAACTCTTAATAATAAAGTATTTTCGCATTCCCGTATACTATGTTCAGGGTACTTGTCCACATACTGTCTCTTTGACCGAACCGATGTAAGTACTCGAGGTACGGACCATGACCTGACAAATAATGGAGTAGATCATGTGTTGGCTGTAAATATCTCATTAATAATCTTTCCTTTATATTGGGTAAAAACGAGTAAGTCCGCCTACCTTTTGCACTGGTATCCCATTCATCCTGCCAGTTTTTTTTTTTTTTTTTTTTTTTTTTTTTTCCATTTAGTTCTAATTCATCTTCGATCCTAAACCCCGCTAATTGAGAGGCTCTTAAATTGTTGCCTTTACGTAGCCAGTAACCATGGACTCATTTGAGCATCATTTCATCCAATTCATTCACCGTCCGATATGACTTAACCTTGGAGGACGTAAATGACAACAACAAAACACCGCCTGCGGTGCCGCATGTAGTTAAAGAGGGTGTTAAACGCTAAACACTTCATTACGGTAATACTCGGAACTTGCATTCGGCAGGTTCAGGGTTCGACATCTGGTGACAAACAAGGTATTTTAGTGACTCTCCTTGATCACTGCGTAAATGCTGGATTGGTTACTTTCTTTACACGATTTCCCTTCCCTCCAGTTCAGTTCAGAAACATTCAATTCACTGTTTCCCATCATTTGATCCAGATGAAATGATCGTCAAAAAGCGAGTGACGCACGGATGTGTGGTTGGAAGTTTCGCTCCGTAACAGCTGTACTCGGGGTAAGGGCAGCACTGTTGTCACCTGTCCTCGCGGAGGGACGGTGTTGAAACCCGTGAGGGTGACGACTGCACGAAGAATATTGGCGCCGAGGAAAAAAGCACTTTAGCGCAGGATACGGTTCCCACACTGCCTCGGGTCCCTTGCTCGGCTCATGGCACGCCCGTTGGGTACTCTCATCTCTTCCTTCCCCCTATGGACTCAGGGTGGAAATCCCCCCTCCCCACGATTGTACTCTACCTATCGGCGCAACTCACCATCAGAGGGATCGAGTTTATTGCGATTATTGAGTTATGCTGCAACATCCTTATCAATAACTTACGAAGTTGGTTTTCTTATTAATATAAGAGAGGAAAGGATATCGGTTTATTGGTTTTAACAGAAGATTGTTTTGTTGTTGGGTACTACAAAACCTAACTTTTGTTTTTACGCGGCAAGCGAGTTAGACGGTACGTATCTTCAATTTATGGATTGTCGTTAGAAAATATTAAACGGGAAGGAAGAACATACGGAAAAAGAAAGCTGGTGCCTTTATAAATTTCTGTTCAACGTTACCTCGCTTTATGCTTCTTAGCTACTTCAATTATTGCCTTATTTGCTTATCAGCGATATAATGGCAAGATTAAAATTAATTTACTTTTTTATCCGTTGTAAGGTTGATATTGAAAGCTAAGATTCAAAAAATGCCACAATTTGGGTTGAAATATTATACCTAGTTTCACCTTCCATTTTAACTCTTTACGAGAGATAAAACATTCACTACACATTTTCTTGCACATCCTGAACTAATTCTTTTTATAGTTAACGCAACCATATACCTTCACATTCATCCCATACAGTATCTAGATTTATGCCCGATTTCACCAACAGATATTAAAATCGACATTAACAAATGTAACGTAACAATTGTCACAGCGCTAACACTACTGTTAAATTTCTTGCATTTCACCAACCTGTTTTCTGAAAATGTTAACAAACACGTGTTAACGCCAAGAAACTTGTAAATATTACAGCTATAGAAGGCTATGGATGAATCATATTATTTTCTGAACGTACTGCGATGCGCTTTTGTTTTCATTTTCGTCTGCACACAGCTGAAAAAATGGCGGGTGAAGAAAATCGTAAGCAAAAGCCGTGAGACAAATTTCTCATCGATGGAGAAAGAATTGTTAATTGAATTGGTGCTGATGTATAAGGATATCGTGGAAAATAAGAGGAGGGATGTGGTGAATGTAAAAGAGAAAGATGTCACGTGGGAAAATATTGACAACGAATTTAATTCAAATGCATGTGTCAGTACTACAAGCACCAAACAACTTCGTGCGTATTACCTACGTAAATTTAAAACGAGGAGCGAAGACGAACGAGTGACTTGAACGTTTCAAGACGGGAGGTGGACAGTGTATTAACCATATAATTCAGTGAATTATAAAATCGCAAAGTTATTAATACTTTACGCAAAGGCGAGATTCGGCATATTCCTTTCGATACATGTTCTAACCTCTCTTGTACTTCCGCAGTAACCTTCATAGCAACTTGTTTCGATAGTCTATACCTCTGTAGAAAATTTTCTTCTGACAGCTCCTTAAAATTATTTTTCCTCATAGGCCGTACTCTATTACGAATGTCATTTAGACGGTCTTAAATATAGCAAATGACATCTACAGCTGCGTTCACGCCCACCGTCTTGACTATCTACAATTGTTAAGGACTTAACGACAGAAATTTGGTTTGTTAGTTTAACAAGAGATTTAACACGAATGTGAAGCTAACACTTGTTGGTGAAATGCAATTTTTATTTTAACTAAGTCTGTTGGTAAGTCTTAGCATCTGTTAGTGAAATCGGACATTAATATTGCAAATAATTCTATGATCGCTATACCAGTACAGCAGTGTTTCTATGAGTTGGATGTAACTATTAGTCAAGCCCCCATAACTACAAAGGACGCATCAGTACGCCGTTTTCAATACTTCAATCCTCACTTTAGGAATAGCTAAGCGTTAGCGACATTGAATCTAATGAGCTTTGTTATTGTAATGTACATATATGCATTAAATTTGTTAGTAAGTTTGATCTAGTTGGTCCTTATATTTGTCTCATAGATTTCTAATGGTAGACTATATTCCTGAACCTTTTTGCACGTGGAGGCCAAACAGTATCCCCGTAAACTCGTCCGATATGACTAAACGTTGGAGGGCGTAAATTACTTACAAAAAAAATAAGGATCCCGTCAATTCACATCTTTCTAAGATCTTGTGATTTTGCATTTCACCTAAGTAGCTTAGCCATGGGTGGCAGATATCATCAAGATTACTTCTTTAATATGCGCTAGCTTATTTCATACTGAAATCTGGCCCCTGGCCAGTTTAATTTGCATTGTAGATTCTTTCAGAATAATCCAGATGCATCCAACATTTCTGTTCTCTTACCCTTATTGACACATTTCTATGTCAAAACATTTCTATAGGACCCAAATTTAGATCAAAACCGTTCTATCTATGTTTAAAAGATACAAAATATTGAAAGGGTAGAGCCAGAATGAAAAATTCAATGCAATAGCCGGGATTTGAACCACGGATCTTCTGGTTTCCGTCCAGCCGCTCTAACCATTTGAGCTACTATGGCCAACGTGCCAACATGACATTAAATTCTCCAACTGACTCGTGTTTCTCCCGGTAAACCACTAGGAGTTCTCAATAAACACATGAGACAACTACCTTAATGGCGACTTACTATGTTGTAAGTACTTTAAGGCCCGGGCTTTATAGTTCGGACCACTATTAGGTACAATTAATGGAAGTTAATTGTACCTTATAGCGGTCCGAACTATAAGCCCGGGCCTTAAAGTACTTACAGCATAGTAAGTCGCCATTAAGGTATTTGTCTCATGTGTTTATGATAACTCCTAGTGGTTTACCGGGAGAAACACGAGTTAGCTGGAGAATTTAATGTCATGTTGGCACGTTGGCCATAGTAGCTTAAATGGTTAGAGCGGCTGGACGGAAACCAGAAGATCCGTGGTTCAAATCCCGGCTATGGCATTGAATTTTTCATTCTGGCTCTACCCTTTCATAGTGCGTCCTACACACGGCCAGTGTGAAAGAACAATTAATTTCCATACAAAATATTGTTGTTGTTCTAAGATTATCTCCCTTTTAACTATAACCTAGCTGCGTCTGTAGTAAACATCCTACATTCATATTTGTACATTGTGTAAAACGCCTTTTTTAACAAATATTTTGCCTTTCTAAGATCTTCTGGTAATCTGGCATATCAGGTTAAGTTTACTATACCCAGTCCATCGACAGAAGACTTTGTACAAACGCAACATTTGAGACTGCGAGCGCCAAAAGCAGTATGAGCTGAAAACTTTGGGTAGAAGACAGAGAGGTCTGCTATATCCCATAGCTGTAAGGCTTTCGACACTGCACAAAAATTTTACGGTGGATTCTAGAGTATGAAATCAGTCTCGTAATAATTCAGACCCTCCACTATAAAGAACGGAATATAACTACGAAACACTAATCACAAAGTTTGAAGTTAAGAAAATACTGGGAAGAGAGCTAATCAGCAAGCAACCTTATATGCTTAAAATCAAATTAAGTTGTGGAAATATATTTATTATGATTATGTAATATAAGCATATTGTATAAAGACTAATAAATTGGGCATCAAACTTACCGCAAATAGAGAAACTCATCTATCATTGAAAAATTCATTAAGTACCTACACTGCGTTAACTCAATCCTAAATAGCCTTAGGTATTTAAAACAATATGTCCGACATCCAGGTTAGGTCAACTCAGGCCTAGTCTGTATCTGAATACCATTACGCCCGCCTCTTAGCCTAAGTGGTAGCGCGTCTGCCTCACGTTCAAGACGTCCCGAATTCGAATCTCGGTCAGAGTGAGTTATCTTGGATAAGGTGTTTTTTCGGAGTTTTCCCTTATTCTTAAAGATAAATGTCGGATAACTCTTAGCTCTATGGACCCTGGACTCATTAGAGCATCATTTCATTGTGAAATGTAAAATGCGTAGTGTTATAATACGGCACCGCAGGCAGTGATACTGATGATACATCAGATGAAGATGGAGCACCGGTGCAATGAGATGGCGAGGGAAACTGGAGATCCCGAAGAAAACCCGTCCCAGCGCCGTGTTGTCCCCTACAAATCTCACTTTGCGGTCGCCTGGAATCGAATCCGGGCCGCCTTGGTGAGAGTCGAGCGTCCTAACCACTCAGCAACGGCGCGGCCGGCATAATTTGGCGCGGCCGGCATAATTTCACCTATTTCATTCATCGTCCAACCTGACTTAACGCTGGAGGACATAAATTAAAAACAAAAATACTGGATGAGGAGAGCCAAACTTAAAAATCAAATTCCATAGCTTTTTCAGTCTGGATAGCCCACCTCATTAGCGTAGATTGTAGCATGTCTACCTCACGTTCAAGAGGTCCCGAGTTCGAATCTCGGTCAGGGTGAGTTACCTGTATAAGGTCTTTTCCGGTGTTTTCCCTTATCCTGACAGACGAATGTGGGGTAACTCTAAGCTCTATGGACCCTGGTCTCATTTGAGCATCACTTCATCCATTCCACTCACCGTTCGATATGACTTAACGTTGGAGGACGTAAATTACAACAACAAATCAGTCTGGCTCTACTCATCCAAACCTTAGCCTACATACGACTAGTGTGAAAGAAATGATTATTTCCATTAAAAAAATACTGTTATTCACAAATAAACATACAGTGTTTTCAAACAAATGCACTGAATCTTTGTGAGACATTGATGCAACTGTACCGATGTTTAGAATGAATCTACACATAGTGCCAGTCTTTGTTTGAAATAGCTTCGGCCATTAATGTTTCGTACATATTACACGTCTCGTTCAAGAAAATTATAGACTTGGTGGATGTCCAAGTTTCTCCAGTGTGGTGCAGAATATAGATACTAAAAGTATTTTGAAGGATTTGAAGTTAGATGGTGCTGGGTTTAAAGATTTGTTTGGAACCACAAGTGATTTCAGTTTTATTTCAAATAATTGCTTTCAGTATCAGTTAATCTTACCAATGAGCGACATAACAAATATACTACATTGCTGAAAATAGATACAGTAAACCCTCGATAGTTAAAAATCAGAAAAACCGAAAATAGTTGGTCAGTCCCTGTCGAATTCCATGGGGAAAAAATCTACCACTTAAACCGAATTTCAGATAATTTATTATAACTTTGTGCGCACATTATTGATGAAATTGCAACTAAATACGCGAGAACGTTTTTTATCACTCCGGGGTTCACTTCCTCAGTGCGGTGATGCAAGCTTTCCGTCTAGACGTGTGTAACTTTTCATCTCAAAAAATGTAAGAACCTAGCTTCAGGAGCAGAATTGTTATAAGTGAAACTGCAGCCAACAATATAACAATTACTATTGCCGTTCCTAGAGACTGAAGCTCTAAATTCAACATCTTCACACTAGTGCGCTGCTTTATGCGAAACCCCTTCCCTTCGGTTGTATGACTACCCGCTAGAGCGCAGCATCTGCAAATCGCACGCTATCTGTGCTCACAAGAGGGCAGCTAGGTGAACTAAAGTGTGGAGTGCGCCTGAAGTAAACTCATACCGTGGTGCAACCAATAAACCCTCGTGTTTCTTGACACACGTCATGTAAACTCCATTAAACTTTGGTATATGTATCTATATTACGTACTCTTAAGAATGTCAATAATGAAGCTTCTACGTGGTGGGTAATTTGCCACATAGATATCCAAAAATTGAATCTAATGAGCTCATTAGCTCATTATGTTTGTTTGTGTCTCAGGTTAGGAAATCATCTAACTCATACAGCTTCTTCGCCTAAGCCCATTCTTTATAACGTTAGATTTATGTGTACACGATTGTTTTTCCGCGATTTACAGATGATCTCGAGCCATTCAAGCTTTGTAAATAACCAAATTAGATGTATAATATAATTATTTACATTCATAGGAATACTGATTTGCAGTTCTGTATTTTAAGAATGATTAGGAAATTTCTCGCTAACAAAGGACAAAATCTGAAACTAAAACGATCCAATTATGAAAATATGGGAAGGGAGAAAGTGAGAGACGTATTCTTTAATGGAGTGCTCTTTGCTTATCTTTGTTTCTTCCCACCTGTATGTTTACAACAGGATCGTTCTATAATTTGAGACAGATTATAGCGACCCTCCATTGTTTTCACTTCATTCCACGTTCAGCTTTATTGAATCGGTTACTACAGAAAGGCCCTATGTCCAGCAGGCATAGTTATGAAAAAACTAAGAAAATTTATTTTATTGTTTTTGAAGGAGCTTTTTCGTTTTCTTTCGTTTGCCATTTTAGATATATTGACAATAACTAGCATTGCAGCAGAATCTGTATATTTTATGTCTATTTTCTGGTAAAAGCTAAATATTTATAATGGATATAGGGCCAAATGAGAAATAACAATTTTAAAGTTTTCAAGATATGCAGTATATCTCTTTAATCAACATAGAACTTAGTCAGAGCAACGCCTAAGCCGCAAATAACTCATCTAAACATTTTTTAAAGAAAAAGAATATGTAACAAGTATTATTTGAAGCAAAAGGTTAAAAAGAGTGATGTATTTAACATTTGAAAGTAATGAGTCGGTAATTCAAACACAAACATTACTCAAAATTACTTGGACATGTTTCGGAGAACGGTTTGTCCCCATCATCAGCAGTTGTCCGACTGGTTGGATCCGTGGTTTCCTGAAGTGAGCTGGTTGTCTGTGGTGGCATCTATTGTCTGTGAGATGAACTTCCAAAGAGAGTTTTCAGGCGGCAATTCGAAATTTAAAGTATACTGTTTGTTTTTTATAATTAGCAACTTCTCCCAGACATCGAGTTCGGCTGCGTACATCAACCTAGCCCCAATAAATAAATTCAGTTTAAAAAACTTATTATGCAACAACCTGAAAGACTCAGTACCTGAAAATAAGAAATCAGGTATATACAAAATCAACTGCTCAGATTGCAATAAGTTCTACATAGGAAAAACCAAAAGAAGTTTACATATTTGATTACAGAAACATATGAGATGTGTGAAATACAAACAAATAGAAAAATCAGCAATAGCCCACCATTTCTGGTCTACCAATCATGAAATTGTACCAAATATATAACTATTAAAATCAGCCAGTAATGCAGCCGAACTCGATGTTTGGGAAAAGTTGCTAATTATAAAAAACAAACAGTATACTTTAAATTTCGAATTGCCGCCTGAAAACTCTCTTTGGACGTTCATCTCACAGACAATAGATGCCACCACAGACAACCAGCTCACTTCAAGAAACCACGGATGCAACCAGTCGGATAACTGCTGACGATGGGGACAAACCGTTCTCCGAAACATGTCTAAGTAAGGATAATTTAAGTAATGTTTGTGTTTGAATTACCGACTCATTACTTTGAAATGTAACAAATAGTTTGCAATTGTCTGCATCCTGTACTCACAAAACAGTCGGTCACTGAACTCTAAAACATCTTCTTGCACTATGTAAGCAGCTTGTCTGTCATCTTATTTGAAATGTTGCATTGTTTAAGGCTCTTTCGAAATCAACAAGAGCTTATCAGTTCTAGATTGTGGCTATTGGATTGAATATGAAGGCCCTCTCTGCACTCAACGATGCGTCGACTTCAAAGGAACCATAAATGCATCTAACTCAAAAAGTATAAAAAGTGGACTTAGGGCCTTTCTGAAATAAGCGATTTAATTACTAGAGTGTTTATAGTCGCTAGGTTTAGTTTTCGTACATCGACTTGACAACATTCAATTTGTCTTAGCTTACAACACTTGGGTTGTTTTCCTACTCTCAAAAGAAACTAAGGTTTTCTTTCTTCGGTCCTTTTTATCCAGGTAGACTACAAAGCGTTGTTTGTGTGTTTTATATCCCGTTTTATTGCCAAGACACCCTCGGCGTTGTTTACCATTTCTGTTTAAGCAAGCCTTAGAAACTACGTTAATATGTGTGTAATACCGAAGAGTGGCCTCTGAACTATAAACAAGGGTCATGCCTTTTCAGCACCGCTCTGTACACGAAGCATTCAGACAAGGAGTCAAAATGGTACGTCATTAATTCACGGGGGCCATAATAGTTTTGTTAACTGTCAGAGTTGAAAGGAAAGAAAATAAGAATTCAGAGATGTAGGTGATGGTGAAGAGAAGGGGGATACGACGTGATAGATGAAAAGATACGGATGAGGAACAAGAGTGCAAGGCATGTTTCAGTTACCAGCCACATGGCACGTCCAAGAGTGAATTTTTCCCCTTCCATCGCCCACGATAAATAGCATGGAGCTCCTCACCTCTCTCCCTCTCTCTTTCAACATCAACCCGGCATGGCTGGCTCGAGGATTTATGGCCTCTTTCAACTTGTTTCTTTTGAGCTGGACGTTGGAGGGGCACACAGCAGGTAATTATATCTTCCTTTCCACCGTGAAATAAACCGCCTCATAACACGGAGCACTCGAGTAGGCCGTTCGTCACTGTCAGCCTTACCTTGACCTGCCCTGCATGCCTGACGGAATAAATACATACTACAACCACCATCTTTCACTGTTTTCATCGATCTTCATTTTAGAACACAGTTCTTTACGTTTATTTCGCTGAGTTAGCGTGTCAATTACGGCTCAGTTAACCAACCATTGTCATCGTCTGTTTGTAATACAAAATATAATAAACATTACAGGAATCTTAAACATAAAAACAAAACGTAGCTTAACACACGTAAGATACATAGAAACAGCCGTATCGCACAAGCTTGAAAGCATTATTAAATATGATTTCTAGTGGGCGTTACCACGTCACTGTGCATTGAAGGCTATCAATTTACCTTTGTGAATAATGTTTTAGTGTAGGTTTATATAACAGTAATCCGTAGCACGGTTGATCAACCCGACACCCGCCTGATATTCATAGTCCTCTTTATACTCAGACTGACACTGATATTCCCAGAAGTAAAGTGGAACCAGCTCCTACCACGTTTGGAGAATATTCTGATATCTCTGATTGGCTAAAGTTAGATAGGAATCGATTCCCATTAGATGGAATCAGTTCAGTGAAGGATGCAATGAGCGGGGTAAAGTTCCATCTAGTGGGAATCGATTTATTTCAAACTTTATCCATACAAAGACATCACAATATCTTCCCCACATGGAGGAAATCACGTGATAGGAGAAGGTTTCACTTTACTGCTGTGGACACCTTAGTTGTGATGTCATTCTAATTATAAACTGCAGTGTATATCCACACGACTGAGGTGGGCATTCATCCAGCCAATGAAGGGATCAAGATGGTGTGTTCAGAACCATGCTTCCTCCAGCCAGAATGTTGGTTACCATTACTTACAGATCACCACTCCTTTTGTAGCTCAAATTCCGCAGTGTGCAGACGGGACACCGGTCCTTTACATTGCCCCTAAAACTTCACAACCAAATGGCTCGAATCTATGCACATTCCAGAGCCAGAACTTTACACTAAAACATGTTATATATAATTTAAGCTGGGAATGATGTAGAGATCATCGATGTTTTTGTCACATAGTTACACATTTTAACATAATCTGGAGTGGAGGTAAACAGAATTGCAAACTCCTTGTCAGCGTTTGCTACCTTTTTTGTTTCATTCGTTAACGGAAAGGTTTCTAACATTATGGCTAACCTAATTACCCAGATTGACTTGTTTATAGTATCCTCGGCGGTAGAATTAACTGTTAAAAACCACTTTCTATGACCAGTATAATGAGAAACAGGAAGTAAGTAAAAAATATAGCTTCGTATAAACAACTTGCACACCAAGTGTGGAAATAAATCAATAGAAGGATGTACAACTGAAGCAGACCGAATATTTTACTTAGAGTTCTTCCACATATTTGGAAATGAATCAGTATGAAAACCAAAATAACAGTTTAATGTTTTACTGAATTGCTCTTATTATTATTTGAAGCAATCTTTTAAAACAATTCAGAGTTTATAATACTAAAGTCTGAATTTTATTATATCACTGAATAATTATATCACTTGGGCTTCTCTATTTCTATAGCACAAGATGTTGAATAAAGTAATGGAAGGCAAATAGATCTCAGCAAGCTAGAAAACGAATATAGCAATAAACCTATTGCATAAAGGCAAGGAAGGGGCCAAAGGAACAGTAAACTGCAGAGCCATAGCCATAAGCTTATCATCCTTTCTAAGTAAAATCTATACGGAAACATTAGCTGACAGTTTGAGGGAGTGGTCTGAAGAAAAAAATAAACTGTCAGAGTAAGCAAATTTTATGAAAGGTAAACAAACAGTAGACAATATATTTTGATAAAGTCATCAATGAATCTCCGAGTGTTAGAAAAAGCTTTTGATTCAATAAGTAGAAAAGCACTAACAATAAAACTGAGAGTGAAAGCAGTAAGTGAGAAATTCATCCGTAAATTGTAGAAAATATGCAAACATGTAAAGTTTTGGATGAGAATAGGAGGAGAAATATTAACGGAAACGAAAGTTAAGTTTAGGATAATTGATAAATTAAGCTCCATTCTATTTAACTTCTTTACTTATAGATGATATAATTGAAAGAATAGATAAAATCAATTTCCACTGCCCATCCAGAGCAAATAAAAATACATAGGGTCTGTTATATGTAGATGATGTATTGCGTCATAATAGTGATAGATTTACATAAAGTAATAAATGAAATGCAAAAAATTATATGAAGAATGAGGAATTAATGTAAACAGAAATAAATGCAAAATTATGAGCTTTATAGAAGGTAAGATGTTAAAAATAAAGATGAGTAATGAGAAGAGAAAAGTTGGAAGGGTTAAAGGAATTCGATTATTTAGGGGTGAAACTAAGTAGCAATGGAAATTAGGAGGTTTGTAGCAGAAAGGCAGTGGCAAAAAGCAAAGCAGCTATGATAATCTAGAATATATAAATTGGAAATATTCACAAAATGGCTGGAGGGTATATACAAGACTATGCTGGAAGCAAGAATATTATACCTACATAGTGAAATATGGTGGGCGGATCAGATTTAACGATGAGGTTAAATTACAGGCTATTTTGCAAGGAACTGCTAGGACTGCCATTATCGGCCTCGGGGAAAGTTGCTTTGTTAGAAACAGGAAATACAAAAGGAGAGGTACAATAATAGACAGAATGTTAACATTTTGGTACAGATGTTTAACAATCAAGCAAGAAGATATTTTAGGAATTTGTATGGTGCAACAAAAGAGTAATAGAAATGGGATTATTTGGGGGACAGTGTTGTAAAGTTCGTCGAAGAAGTAGGGTTGAGAGACGTATGGTTATAAGAGCAAAAATAATCTACGATTTTGGAAACACGTAAGAGAAATTATGGAGGATATCAGAAGACAGGTGATTTGGAGAAGAGAAGACATTTTTTTTAATGTTTCAGAGAGATAAAACGGAATGGGATAGAAATAGGCATATTGAATAGTGTTAATAGAAGTAAATTGAAGGTTTAACCTGGATGAGAAAGGCAACGTTATCCTAAAGTGGTCTAAGAGGAAATGATAAACAAATATGCCCATTTTATAATCTGAGGAAAGTAAACAACATTATGTAACAGAGCATAACATTTTAAAAGAATGGGAAGAGAACTGAAATTATATGAGGAAAATCTAGTTGCATTGAAAATGTTAACAAGCAAGAAAAGATAATTAAGCAGGTAAGGGATTTTCTAATGAAAGTAGAAGAAAAATTGAGGAGGAAAGTCGAGGAGAAGGGAAAGAGAGATGTGAAGATAAAATTAATTGTACAAGAAATTTAGCAAAAGGAAGTGAATGTTGCACAGCAGTAACAAGGCCAGGGAGCCAAACTGGCTGTGTGCAACACAAAGGAAGGTACCAGGCACGTGCAGATACTGTCGGATAAATGTATTGAAAAACTGTAAATTTAACCTGAAATAATACAATAAAATACAATAAAATAAATTATGAAGCACATACTATTTACACTTCTTGGCATTTCTTTATTTTCGTTCTTCCAGCCTCTTATTTTGGAGTTATTTCTGGATTCGACCTTTTCTTCTTACGCAGCCATCATTGGAACAGTTGCCTGAATTATCATCATTGTCATTTGCTGTATCTATTGTTACAAAATTATTATAATTTGTACAGCCAATATCGAAAAACATAGGCCCAGAATGAAAGTATGGACGACAAAATATTTACCAACAGCCGAATCATCCGAAACTTGTCTTAAAGAATATAGAGTCAAAGTTAAAAGAAACAGGGAGTGGGAAGACGAATACTATGTGGGAAAATGGAAAAATGGTCAGCGTGAGACGCAATTAAATGTTTCACAATGTGAGACTATCCCGAAAAGGTTGGGATGGGTTGTCACGCTAGCTGAAAGAGAATTACGTGGGGAATTGGGTACCTCCGGCCAGGCTACGGCCGCCCGGAGAGGGTAGAGGGTTGCCAAATAATTCCCGGGTACTAGCCTGCAGAGCTAGTAGGTGTGCTACATCACCAGGTGGACCCACCGAGGTTATCGGTAGTCTTCCCTGCGGGGTTGACGCGCGTAAGTGGCGTATCCAATTCCATCCCGTCTTGACGTTGTGCTCAGCGGGGGGGGGGGGCTTTTTAGACTCAAGGTATTGCCCTATGGAAAGAGTCCCGGAGTATCCATCGCTCCCGGGTAGAAGGAGGCCCGGGTCCTAGGTCCTACGGGTCCAGGACTAATGGGAGTAGAACCTCTGCACTTAACTATTGGTATAAATAAAAAGGTATGTCTAAGGTAAAAGATTACATAAGCTTAATTTTATTCGTCAAACCTCGTAACATGTCTGAGTTTGGAAAATAATATAATATTAATATCCATTGACATCTCCTTAAGGTCTTCAGCATTAAGTTATGCATATATGTGGAGTTTTCCCGGGTCGCTAGGCGAATGCTGGGTAGGTTAATTACATCCCCCGAATTTCCTGTCCCTTCATTTCATTTCCATAATCATCTTTCATCTGGAGGTCTCTTTCAGGGTAGAAGTGTCGGCGCGTGTCTCGGCGGTGCATGGCAGGATGATTTGCTATGAACAAAACTGCTTCCTCCTCCAGTAGGTTGGTTGCCGGTCTCCGCGCCTCTGCTGGGACCATTTCGGGACAGCTAGCCAGGGACCTCTGGGGCTCGGAGCGCCTGCCTGGGACCATCAGGGCTCGACTGTTGGGCTCGTTGCCGTCTCGCAGTAGGGGAGCAAGTTCGTTGACCTGGCCTGTCGAGGGAAGTCTCTATACAAGTAAACTGTAGGGACCCTGCCCTCTGTACTGTCGTAGCTCCTTGGGTCGGCCACCCTCTGTCTCCTTCGCCTCATCCTTCCTCCCGGGGGTGTCCACACTTGGGGGCATAGGAACAAAGGGCCCTACGTACCGAATCCCCTCCGTAATGAAATCCTAATCCTAATCCTATGCAAATATGTCAGATATGACTGAAGTTATATCTTAGTGGATAAAAGTTATGATATTCGCAAGGTTACGCGATTATGATCATACGTTAAAGTGAAATTTCTAATATGTAATAAAGTGAAATGTTATTATCATGTTTAAAAGAAGGAACGAAGGCTATGTGAAGTATCATTCTAGCAAAACTACAAGAAATATATTGATATACGAGCCGTAATGTATTTACATATTAACTGCACACAGTTTCATCTGCAAATTGGATTCCACCAATTTACTTTTGCAGGCGCACTCAGAGGGAAGGTACAGTCCTGCAAAGGGTTAGTGCTTTTCATAATTTAACTGTCCTGTTGTCCATCGATTGTTGATACAAAAAAGTAGTCAATAAGCTACAGCTAACTCACATCTTCACAGAAATTTGTCTCCAAACTTTCATCTAAAATAATATGAACTTCCATATTAACATAATTTAGCTATAAAATTATCAGTTACCTGAAACTAAACAAGAAAGGCTCTGATTGCGATTTATTTTATTATGCATAATTTCATATTTACCACTGCTCTATAAAATCTTCATAATATTTTAACAAATATTAGAAATGGAACTAAAGATGTCAGATTTAGAACTAGCTGTAGTTTTCTCTATTGTAACATAGTGAATGAGAAAATGTATTTTATACGAACATCCAGATCCACTGTAAAGCATTATGTCATTAGTAGTCCAAACCTTAATTTTAAAACAGCAGTCAATAAGTGCAGAAATATAAGGAACAATATTCATCAATAAATAATCTGTACATGCAACTTCAATTGAATGTCGTGTTGATAAGGTCTGTTATTTTCAAACTTAGTAATCAGTATTCAAAAAAAATTACAAGTGATGGAGAAATGTGGAAATCACATTTTAAGAGAACAACACTAATCAAAAATTAGCAACTATTAGAATACCAAACAAAAACTACTCTCATTTGGATAATCTAGGTAAATAGCGAAAATAATGGTTTTCTCTAGACTTTAAAATATTGCTTTTACTATAAAATAGATGGAGTTATTTTTAATAAAGAACTATCTTATAGTAAACACATCAACACAGTACTCAACTTCAACGATATTAGACTTTTTGTTACATTATATAATTCATTTGTAAGATCCAGACTCGAATATGCTTCACTGGTATGGACTCCTTCTACCGCCAAATTTATTAAACTTACAGAAGTTATTCAATACAAATTTCTAAGGTATATGTTTTTAAAACTTTTCATTATTTTCCTAAGTTCATATCATATGATTCATTGCTTCATTTATTCGACTTTAGAAGTCTATCACATGGGAGAAATTGTCAGTTGTTGGTTTTCCTTTACAAATTACTTCACAGTATGATTGATGACCCTAACCTAAGCCAATTAATACGTTTTTACGCTCCAAATGCTGCATCTAATAAATTTCGTAATATTTTTCTTCCTCAGAAGGTTAATACTGATTCATATAAATATTCACCTATGCATAGAATGCAGTCATTATACAATAAGTTACATTCCTTAAACATTGATATATTTAGTATGAAAATGATAAACTTTGTTTTATCCTGTTATTATTTATTAGCAATAGTAGAATGATTGACTTACCGTACATGTAAACCAATGTTACCAACTTGTTTGTGTTTGTTTTTGTTTTTTTATCATGTGTTCTGTCATTAATTTTGTGTTGTTTTTGATACACTTGTTCATATTGTAGTTTTATAGTGAACATTGTAATTGAGGAAACCTGTAATGTTCACATTAAATAAATAAGTAAATAAATAAAGAACATGTAAGCACAACTAGTAAAAGTTCTGCAGTGTAGTAATAGGAAGAACAAAATGCAAAGAATGTGAAAATATTACAAACATAAGTACTTAGTCTGGCAATACACAGAATAATTATTTCACCATGATATCCTTGCTAGAAAACGTGTTTAAAAGTGGCAGCCCCATGTCAGTAGATTTACTAACATGTAAAAGAAATCCTACGGGACGAAATTCGGGCACACCGTCGGAGCTCATATGATCCTGGTAATTGACAGTATCGTCAATAAGCAAAATACTTGTTTCTTTACTATAGAGAGATAACCATCTATATCATTGTGATTCAAAAGGCAATGCACAAAATTAAGCATCATATATCTAGTCGAAATGCAGCAATTTTGGCCTAGGAGGTAATCCTGTGACAGCCCAAATTTGAGAACATCAGGAACTGCATGTCTGCCTCACGTTCAAGAGGTCCCAGGTCCCGAGTTCGAATCTCGGCCAGGGTGAACTACCTGGATACGGGTTTTTCCGGGGTTTTCCCTTATCCTGATAGACGAATGTCAGGTAACTCTAAGCTCCATGGACCCCAGACGTATTGAGCATCATTTCACCCATTTCATTCATCGTCCGATATGACTAAATGTTGGAGGACAATAACTACAAAAAAAAATCAGGAACTGCATTAAGGATGTGCGCTTATATTGAATTGTTTTCTGTTATTTACGTCCTCCAACGTTAAGTCAAATCAGACGATGAATGGAATTGGTGAAATGAAGCTCAAATAGGGCTTAGAGTTACCCGACATTCTTCTTTCAGGATAAGGGAAAACTCTGGAAGAAACCTTATCCGGGTAACTCACCCTTACCGAGATTCGAACTCGGGACCTCTTAAACGTGAGGCAGATACGCTACAATCTACGCTACCGAGGCGGGCTTATATTGGAATAAGGCAAAGGGTTAAATTCATTCGAAGTTCAAATTGATGTCCTACCGTTAGGCTGCAATACAGCATTTGTGTGTAACGTTCTGTTTACATCTATTTGTCATTCGCCCGCTTTAAGACAAATAGCTTGTTTACATTATAACGCTATCCACGGTGCACTACTGTATTTGTGATATTTCTTAAATACAACAGTATACGTTTTCAGAACTGCGAAACGTATATTTCATAGAGAGCAAAGCGTGAACAGTGAACTACAGCCTCAAGCGTCTCAAAAGTTTGCCGCTAACTCGGAGAGATAAATTCCGTGTGACCTGTGCATCATGAGAGACTCGAACTATCGACAGAGAAGAAAAACAGACATTTTCCAGCACACATGTCATCGTTCATGCTATGGGAACTTCTTATCGTTGTATGTGGCATACCGTGACAATCAACTGCACCATCATCATCCACAGAGAATTCAAGGTTTGAACATGAATGATCATCACGAGTTTATTTTCTGAATCGACTGTTGCGGTTGTGAGAGTGAATCCAATTTTCTAAGCAACGTGCTGTTCACAGGTGATGCACAGATCACCACAGACGGGTTCCTCAATTGCCCTAATAGCCATGTCTGAGCGCGGCACACTCCCCATGAGGTATTACAACACTGCCACCAAAATAAGTTTTCAGAGAATGTATGAGCCCGAATTATCGTAATGACATGCTCTGAACGTATCTCCAGTAACCACGTTAGAATGAGAAGATGTATGGAATCTTGTTACAAGAACTATTAAGGGATGTACCATTTAAGGAGCGTTGTCAGATTGAATGCAACTAGATGGAACACTTGCACAGTTTCCTTGATATATGCATGTGGCATACTAAATTACGCATATACAGGGTGTTGCATGGAAATAGAAAATACAAATAATGCTCCCTTGGCTCTCTGATATGACGTTTCTTTATTTGTTCTTGTCGTGGCACATTAATAGCCTCCTGTATGCAAAACCTGTTCCCGAACAAAATAACCTCACGCAGATACTTGCAGCATCTGATAATACAATGTTCGGAAGATGGTGAAGAACTTAAAGGAGTTAATTTTCTATAAGGATGTGTACTTACTGATTGTTGCCAATTTCAGCACCTCCTATGAAACTGAATTGTCGAATAAACATTACCGATGTTTAAGAAAATGCATCTGTGAAATTTGAAAATTATACATTTTTGAACAGATTTTTTGAAACTTTTACAAGTTGTATAGAACTTTAGTGTAAGTTAAAGTACCAAATTTCAAACCTCTAAGTTAATTAATTTTTAAGAAATTAATTTATTAATGTGTTTTGTCAATATTATATGAAATTGTAGTTCTACGATGCAATTTTTAAATTTATTTAATGTAACATGGATGTTTACATTCCCAGTGAGCTAATAAATACTTATGGTCATTAAATTTTTTATCCTTTATCAAATATTAAAGAAAAAATAATGAACATTAGTTATGGTGAAAATTGCATTTTATTAAGAAATTGTAATATTAAAAGAATTGGAGTAAGGAGGTGGAGAAGAACAAAATCACGTGATAATTTTCTTTTTATATCTATGTTAGAGCTCTGTGGCAAGGTTTACAAAAATTGGTGGAAAACTGCATAGTATAGCAGATTTTGAACTGCTGAAAATGTGGCGGGGGGATGCAAAGCGAAAAAAATCATGTTATAGTTTTGTAACATAGTATTTAAATTTTTCTGACCTACAGTTTAATTAAAACTCTCCAGCTCTATAAATGTCACCCTCCTGCTGATTTTTCCTTTTTTCCCCTTCAAGTTTGGATAGGCGCAGCTTCTTCCTTGAGAACTTTGAAGCTTTTTGACATGGACTTGGAAAATGAGGTTTTCAAATCTTTGCACCACAGCTGGCACATACTGCCCCTTTATATATATCCTGCCAGAAACTGGTATGACTTAAAACATATGCAGGAACATCAACTTGATTGCTCTACATTCTCATTGCTACATAGATAATTTTCTTGCAGAAGCACACTCAGTACTATGAAATGTTGATGCACCACTAAATGATTGGTAATCGTCCACTGAAGAACTCTGGAGCTGATCAGTTTCTGGGTTTGATGGACCATCACACACAATCTCTTCCTTTGAAGTATTTCCCTTCCATTGTTTTTGTGCTAAATTGTATCCCTGAGAACGCCGTTTTGAGTTTTTCCTTCCTCCCTTTCGTTTATCAACTAATCTATTCATACTGCGAAAAGTGACCTAACCTATTTCTATAATACAACACGTAAAACTAATCAATAACCCTACTACTAACCTAGAAAACTATTTTGTAGCTAATTATGCTCTTTCTACAAAGCACTGAAAAACACTACACCTCCAGAACGCACATAAAAGAACTAGAAAAACTATGCGAGTTTCAGCAACAGCAAAATGTAAATATTCTCGAAAAGCGCGGTATAAACACACAGTTTCATCTTTGTTTCTTGTTAACAGGTTTGCCAACACATTTAGCTTTCCCTGTCACTTGGAATGACCGCTAATTTTGAATCCAGAAATTGGCAATTAATTTCTAAGCGTTGTATGACCCATGTCGGCATGTTAAGGGGGCGTGGCAGGTAAGCAGTGTGCGCAGAGGGTATTTAATAGTCACGTGACGTCCTATATATGCGCGCTGGAGTATAAACAATATCATTTTATTGAAGTACAAATTCTAAAGTACGTTATAATACAAAAAACAAAATTTTGGATGTTTGGCGAAATTTCACAGGTGCATCACCTTAACCTAAATGTGCGATAAAAACAAATTGAATGAATTTCCTGACTGACTCATGACCAAAGTGGAAACATGAAAAGAAAAATGACCAAATCTTAAAATTATGAACTATGCGCGGCCATTGTAGATAGGATATCCAATAGAAATAACTGAAGTGCATTCTTGGTCTTTCGTATATAACCACGGACGTTCCACGTTACTACAAGACGATAAGTCGTTTAGTATTTGTATTTTGTTGTGAAACTTTTCCCAACGATAACTTCTCAGAACCATGCGGTGGCAGCCTAATCATAGTGAGGCACAACCTAAATGCAAAAGACATGAAGACTTATTGTGGGCTCGACTGTAAAAATAATGCATTACATTCAGCTTTGAAGCTTCTTTTGGGGATATTTGTATTAATAAAATCTGCTTTACACCACAATATTACAACTGAAATAATGAATATGGAAAAGTAAAATGTTCAGTTTTTGGATACCTTAAACTTACATGCCCATCTTTTGTTTTCTAACATCGCTGCTAGTATTTCATACTATCTCAGTTAAAAATCGCACGTAAGTTCCAAGTGTCAGGTTACATATATGCAAAAGAATATGCTTGTTTTTTTTAAATTCAAAACTAAATGTGGTACAAAAGAAGTACCACTAGAAATCAAATGAGCAATTTAAATACAAGGGGCGTCCAGAAAGTAAGATCTGTTTCAATTTACCTCCGTTGCATCGCTGCGTTTGCAGTTCCGCACATGCGCTCTGTATCAAGGAGAAGAAACGTGCGCCATCGTTAGATCGCTGTCAGCCACGTACGCTTTGTTGTGCTTGTTTACAATGTCGGTGTTGATTGAAAATCCCACCGCTTGTGACATCAGATCCGTGATTCGTTTTCTGAATGCTAGGAAAGTGAAACCAATTGAAATTTATCGGCAAATTTGCGATGTTTACGGAAAAAATGCGGTGAGTGATACAATGGTGAGAAGATGGGTCCGACAGTTCAATGAAGGACCTAGTGAAGTGCACGGTGAAGAACGAAGTGGGCGTCCATCTTTGGTTACAGGAGAAATGGTTCACGCGATTGATGACAAGATGCAGGAAAACAGCAAGTTTACAATTAGTGCTCTCGCTATGGAATTTCCCCAAATCTCACTATCACTAGTTCATGAAATTGTTACCGAAAAACTGAAATTTCGTAAACTTTGCTCACGTTGGGTGCCAAAGACTTTTACCGAGCAACTCAAAACAAAACGGATGGGTAGTGCACTTCAGTTTTTGACCCGTTATGATGAAGGCGGTGAAGAATTTCTGACACAGTCACAGGAGATGAAACTTGTTTCTTATGACACCCCTGAAAGTAAGCGTCAATCAATGGAATGGAGGCACACCTCATTCCCAGCAAAGGTTAAGCCGAAACAAATCTTGACACCTCGAAAAATGATATGCTCAGTGTTCTGGGACAGGAAAGGCATCTTACTCATTGATTTCTTACCGCGTGGTCAAACAATGAAAGCAGATGTTTATTGCCAGACATTTAGAAAATTGCGCCGCGCAATACAGAATAAGCTCCGAGGAACGCTGTCAAAAGGTGTTGTGCTTCTTCACGACAACGCACGACCACACACTGCAAATGCTACGAAAATCATCCTACAGGGATTTGGCTGGGACGTGTTTGACCACCCCCCATATAGCCCTGACCTTGCTCCTAGCGACTTTCATCTGTTTTTACATCTCAAATCTTTTCGTGGCGGTCAACACTTCATCAATGACGAAGAGCTGAAAGAAAATGTTTCCAACTGGTTGAAGACACAGGCGACAAAGTTCTATGAAGGAGGTATGCAAAAACTTGTGCCTCGCTATGACAAATGCCTGCAAAATTTCGGCAGTTGTGTGGAAAAGCAGTTTAAGAGTTGTAGAATTTTGTGCAATAAATAATTTTTCTGTATCTGTACACTATTTAATTTTATTACCAAACAAAACTTACTTACTGGACGTACCTCCTATTATTTTTTCTTCTTCTATCTAACAAAAATGGAACACAACTGTGTTATTGTTTGACATCGCTCAACAAACTTCCTCCAGCGTGCAGAAAGAACATGATTCCTCTTCATCAGAACAAAATTTCTTTCCTCCGATTCCCTCTTTGAGCGGTCCAAACACGCGGTGGGTTCTGGGTGAGTATGGTGCATGTGGACTATTATCAAAGTGAAGGCCAGCGATGGTTGCAATTGTTGTACGGACAGTATGAGACCAAGTATTTTTTCAGATCACTCGTAGTTCCTGTCCTGCTGGATACCTGCGGTGCCTTGGAGTATTGCTACTGTGACTGGTATAAAGGCCCGCGGGTCATTTATTCTTTTTGCAGCTCCTTCCCGTATGACCTTTCAATGAATCCTAAACTTTACCATGCTTGTAGTATGAAATTAGCGGCGGTTTGCAAAGTTTGAGGGTTGTAACCATACCATCGCAACGCCTTCGTTAGGAACAGTAAACTCGCATAATGTCGTTTGAGGCGTCATCGCTTTCCCGTAAGGCATGCGGGTACATCCGATAACACAGGAGGAACTTCACCAGCGCTAAGAGACCTATTCAAGAGTTGCTTGGACTTCAAAATTACAACAGTAACCCCAAAAATTAAAACATAGTGCATAACACGAGCGGTGCACAAGAACCGTTGCACTCTAATCAGGAGCCTAGTATGTGGTGGGGTTTTGATGCTGCTATTGTTATGGTTTGGTGTCATGCATCCACTATGTGGTAGTAATGCTGCTATTATAAAATAGCGATATACTGATAAGTATTGTTTTTGTTATGTTATAAAGAAGGTTGCTCAGCAACTCTCACACTTACTTTTAACATGGTTGTCTAAATATTGTCAGGGTGAGTTATCTGGATAAGGTTTCTTCCAAGGTTTTTCCTTATCCTTAAAGATGAATGTCTGGTAAGTCTAAGCTCTATGGGCCCTGGATGCATTTGAACGTCATTTCATTCATTGCCCGTTAACTTAATATTGGAAGACGTAAATTTAAAATAAAAAAAAGTTATTTCATAAGTCTATATGAACAACTATGTCAAAGGGCACTATGCACTGTATAAACGAAAAAGTCAAAATAAATATATATAAATTAATGATTGCATTAACTTTGAAAGAGTTTCACTCAGCTTTAATTTAATTGTTTATTACCACCCTTTTAATAATTATTACACTGAATTCAAGCCCAGCACAAGAAGGCAAGAGACGAATGAGGGGGAGAGGGGTTTGAACTGTTAATCTACTCTGTTAGTGGATCTGTTTACTAGGAAATGAGTGTATGAGAGTGCATTCCCGCAGGGGAGGGTATCCGTCCCCTTCAGCTGCCATGGTGTGGGTGCTGCGGACCCTTAGCACTCGTAGTACCTCTTACGTTACTGAGGCCGGACTGCCGAACCCTCCCCTAGGGGAGTTATTCGATATGGGTTGGACTCAAGGGGACAGTGTGTTCCCTACACCCACGGGGAATTGGGTACCTCCGACCAGGCTAAGACCGCCTGGAGGGGTTAGAGGGTTGCCTCATAAGTCCCGGGTACTAGCCTGCAGAGCTAGTAGAGGGTGTCCTAGATCACCTTTGGCCCCACCGAGGTTCTCGGTAGTCTTCTCTGCGGGGTTGACGCGCGTAAGTGGCGTATCCACATCCATCCCGTCTTGACGTTGTGCTCAACGGGGGGGGGGGGGCTTTTTAGGAAATCAGATATTGCCCTATGGAAAGAGGGCTCCGGAGTTATCCATCGCTCCCGGTTAGAAGGAGGCCCGGGCCCTTGGTCCTACGGGTCCAAGACTGATGGGAGTAGAACCTCTGAGTCACCCATGTTGCCAGATCTAATGCTCGTTGCAGTAAATGAAGTGATAGGTATTATTTGTGGGTGAGTTATGTGATAATACTTGCGTATTCTAAACGAACCTAGCATCCTTTCTCCCCAATTTATATCCCGCCTTTAGCTGCAGTGGTCATATCGGCGGCCGTTCTCCTTTGGAGACAAATCGATGTTGTTAACTCGTATACGTTGGGTTGTATCATTACATCATACACACATTCACACTCTCATTTGCCCGCCTCGGTAGCGTAGACGGTAGCATGTCTGCCTCACGTTCAAGAGGTCCCGAGTTCGAATCTCGGTCAGGGTGAGTTACCTGGATAAGGTTTTTCCGGGGTTTTCCCTTATCCTTACAGACGAATGTCGGGTAGTTCTAAGCTCCATGGACCCTGGACGCATTTGAGCATCATTTCAACTATTTTCATTCACCGTCCGATATGACTTAACGTTGGAGGACGTATAAAAAAAACACTCTCATTTCATACTTCCAGACTCTGGGGAAGATGGGGAATCATTTTGGTTGGAGAAAAATCCCTATCCCCAGCCGGGAATGGAACACGGGACCCCTTGCACAGCAGTCAGGTGCTCTACCGACTGAGCTACGGGGCCAGCCCTAGCATCCTTGTCATACTCGAAAGACGAGCATAAGCACCGTAGGGACGCAAAAGTGATTATGTTACACGTATCTCTAGCTTGCCTTTTTGTCTTGGGCAGACAGTAAATATAGGTATTACTTCTGTATTATTTATTGGCACTTTCCTGTAGCTGTGCAGTCAATTAGACCTCGGTAGCGTAGATGGTAGCATGTCTGCTTCACGTTCAAGAGGTCCCGAGTTCGAATCTCGGTCAGGATGAGTTTTTTTTCTTTCTTTCTTTCTTTCTAAAAGACGAATGTCAGCTAACTCTAAGCTCCATGGACCCTGGGCACATTTGAGCATAATTTCACCCATTCCATTCATCGTCCGATATGACTTAACGTTGGAGGACGTAAATTACAATAAAAGAAAGTTCACTTATTCCACCGTATGAATTACTCAGTTTCTTTCTGTAGTTTTTAAGGAAGTTATTGGATGTTTCTTGTTTAGTTAATTGCCAAAGTATTTTAGATTTATTTACTGCTTCCTGTTTACATTCCCATATTATGTGTCTTTAAAATGCCTTGCGCCTGTTAAAGCAGTATTTTGTCTTATCTAACAAACCGGTCTCTGCAACCTGTTAAAATCACCAAACTACACTATTATGCCAAGGAAATAGAAGATATTTTATCCATTTTTGTGGGAAATGCAATATTTAACGAATTCAGAAAGTTAAACTGAGACTTGTATTGGAGTGCTGTTGTTAGAGTTATATAATACATCGCAAACTACCATCAGATATGTACGCATATCGCGAAGTCTGGTTGGTTAGAATATATTAGTATATGTTTGACACGTGTGGTAGTAGGATGGTACCATAGATTCGTCTAAACGCATCCAGTGGCAGTTACTGGATAGTGCTTTTTACTGCAGAATTGCTAGAGGAGCCGATACTTACTGTCATATGAAGGATATATAAGTATGTGATAAAGAGTTTACAACATCCGTCCGCATGCGGTAAAGCGTAGGTATTCCAAGATTTGCTGCAGCGCTTCTAATGGGAGGTCTTCCACCATGCCCCCTACGGCTCTGACCTCTCACCTGTGACTAATATATCTCTAGACCACCAAAGACAAGTCTAAAGGGACATCGGTTTCGAACGATGAGATCCGAGATCCTGTTGAAGAACGGTTCCACAGCCTTCCATGGACGTTTTGGACTCAAGATATACATCACAAAGTGAACCGCCGGGTCGCTTAAACAAGCGGCCCTGTTTAGGCAGTTTGTCAGCCATGTGTCATTCTTTACTATTGTATGTGTAATGCAATCCAAACAATAGACCGTTACGGAAAGCAACCTCGTTCTCAGTTTCAATTGGACCATCCTTCTCGTCGTATCTTTCATTCACACTAGATTTGGATTAAACATGTCCCACCTTACTCCTCTACCTCCAGCGCATGCTTAAACAACATTTATTTTCTGAACCTCCAACACCTTTTCTTTTCTCATTTTTTTAGGGTTTACATTTTAATCTAGTTTTACTCCTAAAATGTTTGCAAAAACAACTAAATTGCCTATATGAATAACTAATGTTATTCTTATGCACTATCACTACAGCCCACAGAGATTCTCTTGATTGAAATTATAGTAACTGAATTAATACTGTTTATAAAATAAATATGGAAAGTTAGAGTCAGACTGAAAAATTCAATGCCATAGCCGGGATTTGAACCATTGATTTTGCAGTCTCCATTGAACTACCATGGCCAATGTGCCAGCATGACAGTTGGGTAGTTGTTTCGTGCGTTTATGAGAACAACTAGTGATTTACTGGGAAAAACACGAGTCGGTTGGAGAATTTAATGTCATGCTGGCACGTTGGTCATGACAGTTCAATGGTTAAGAGCAACCGGATGGAGACCGGAAGAACCATGGTTCATATCCCGGCTAAGGCATTGAATTTTTCAGTCTGACTTTACCTTTCCACTGTTTATACAGTTAAATCTAATTAGTATATTTCTTTCCTCCATAGAGTGGCATGCTCAACTAAGAAGTTTCTAACGCTCAAATAAAGTAAATGCTTTTTTTTAATTACTCCACATATTTAAATTTATTCATGAATGTAATATCCACATTTAGATCTTCAAATTCCGTAACAATTTAATTTAAAGTGCTTTTAGACTTAAATGTCTGCAGCTGCCACCGCTTTCAAAACGTTATCCTCAAGCTGTTCTGACACAGCTCCTGTCACCTAGGAACATTGAGACGACATATAACCTGATATCAGAAACACATTGACACAAACGAATAAATATAAATAAATGATAGATTTATAAATATAAATAAATACCAGAATAGATATATGCTAGCATATACTCCGGAGACCGCCACAGTGAGAAGGCTACTCTGCGAAGATCAGTAAACTCCCTTAGCAAACCCTGTAAACGAACAACCCTACTCCATTGTCTGTTTTGGTCTCAAGAAAAGTTTGGCTCCTTCCAGTCGGAAACCAACCCATTCCCATGCGTGCTTCTGACAACAGGCTATAAGATTTTGACCGTCGCGCAGAGCACATGCCTTCGCATAAATTTTTGCATGCGGACCGTTAGAGAAAGCGTCTCTGATGTTAGGTCTGAAACTGGAAATTCTGAGCACTGATCCCAAGTGGGGATAGTCAAGAGCCAATAGAAAATTGATATTTGTTCATGTGATTTTGCAAACTCCAAAAATACCTAGAGTGGGGGTAATTCAAAATGATGGCAGAAAGTAGGTTTTGCTAGAAAGAGCACTTCGGTCCTGAGTCCTACATGATACGGACGTTCATTTGGCGCCGCCTAACAAGTACACCTTCGCACCATGCACTGAGACAAAGTGCAGTATCTATCAATCGCTCCAGTGAGAGTTAGCGCAAAGAGTAATATAAGGGAAGACGATAAATGTATCCAGTTCGACTGGGCAGTGCTACTGCCTCCGTGCTTCACATCACAATATTGACAGTGACGCTAAACACAGCAACTACGCCGATGACGACTTTACGGTGGCGAGCAAAGGGGCCTAAGGACAACAATAAACTTCTGTCTACCAGATTCGAGGTGTCATCATTAACCCACAACCAGTCAGGACGCAGCCACTCCTGAAGTACAAAATGAAATTAAATGTGTAGTGTTTAACGCCCGCTTTTACTGCATACGGTACCGCAGGCGATGACACTGATGATACATGAGATGAAGATGGAGCACCAGTGGAATGATATGGCGGGGGAAACCGGAGATCCCGGAGAAAACCCACCCCAGCGCCGTGTTGTCAACCAAAAATCTCACTTTGCGGTCACCTGGGATCGAACCCGGGCCACCTTGGTGAGAGCCACGCGGTCTAACCACTGAGCCACGGCGCGGCCTCCTGAAGTACAAATGAGAGTTTTCATGCGGGAGCTAAACGTCATCTCGAATCGATTACAATCTCCCTTTCCTTAACCTCCTCACGCCCCCGATCCTTATTGTGAGGCATTGCGCACAAGGGAGAGCTCGACGCGGTTCGCTACGGGCCGGACCGCTTCAGTTCTTTGGGGTGCATGACATTACCAATAGAATTTAGCAAACCTTTAGGGTAGTCTTATCAATTAAAACATTAATACAATTTAAAGTTCTGGCTTAGCAATATGTTCAACCACTGTTAGATATAAATGAAGTACCTTTTATTATACTATTGATTATTATTGCGTTAATTAACACTGCTTTATAGTTAGAATAGTAATCCTCGAACGAAGTTACTCTCGAAGGTGTGATAGAGGTAACAAAATGAAAGATATAAACAATGCAACTAAAAAATATTTGGTTTTCATAATTAGAAAACAAAAATTAATTGCAAAAACCACTATATTAAATGAAATTATTTAGTAGCTAGTTTGTATACAGTTAAGTTAATTTAACCAAAAAACAAAACAATGGCTAGTTTAATATGTGGCCGATATGGGTGTTTACCTATATTGTTAACATCAGAAAAGCCAGGGCCGTATTCCTAACAAAAAGGTGGGGGAGCACACACCTAAAAATTTTTCCAGATGCAGGAGAACCGATCACAATTCTGCACTTGTAGATTCGCCTTCCTGCTTTGCTGTCCTCAGCATGCGTACGACCTTTTATCCATTCTTTTATGTAATTCTCTGGGCTCCACATATGTACTGGAGGTCCGTTAATAATCATTAACATTATTTGAATGTATTGTGAATGTATATAATGAATTGAAAAGTATAAATAATA